>JAGXJF010002578.1:0-172932 GCA_019208055.1 Stipa capillata
TCCGACGATAGGATTCTTAAGCCGCAGTTGGAGAGAGGAGGCTGGCTCCTGTTGGGAGACAGCTCTGCTTTCCTTTCTTGGCAGCCATGGTGTCATTTGTCCTTTGACTCCTAATTCTCTGTGGGGGGTTTTGGCAATTCCTGAGGACAAAATGGTCAGTCTCTTCACCAAAAATGGGTCATGCCTCAGGTGAGGGTGGAAGGGCCTGAACTGATGCTCCTCTTTGGGCACTGATGCACGCATGTCAGCATGTGCATGGAAGATAGATGGATTTCTTCTTTTTCTTCTTCTTCTTCTCTTCGATTCAAAAGGGCATCATCATGCTCCTAGTCCTTGATCACCTGAGATTGTGGCAATCTGGTTAAGATATGATAGTGTGTAACGAATGCAAAAGAAAGGTTGTAATTTTCTCCCCTATATTTACGTGGAAAAGGTTGCCAATTTTGGCTACATATAATTCAATTAAATTTGGGGAGGATGCGATTTCGTGGGCATCCTATATTAATAAGAACTTACGAATGAGACGGGTTAGGATGATCCTGCAGTGTGTAAATGAGTTGTCGTAGTGCTAATAGTTGTTGAAAGATATAATATAGCATAAATTGTGTGGTTTTCAATTCAGAATATGTTTAATCCCAAATAAGTACAACAGTACAAGTCATGAAAAAAGTAGTAGAATTGATTGAAGTTGATGAGAAAGTGCAATCTGATGAATTTATTTTGACATCAGATTCTATGTATTCCAGCGAAAAATTTGGCAACATTAATCTGAATGAAATTTTGGTAGACTGCTATTTCAAGGGCATGCTATAATTAATTTGTATTTGTGCGAATGAGATATTTCAGGAAGATCTTTGCAGTGTGTAAATGAGGTGACACAGGGTTATCACCGAAAATAAGTCCGTCTTGGTGAAACATGCAGTAAATCAAACTTAGAGTCTGATATGTCATTGGTGTATTTGGTTTGAGACCAAGCCAAACCTACCAAAGTGGCTATCCAAAATGTTGACCAAGATTTTCTCGCTCATGATTTGACCAACGTTGGCAAGAAAAATGTATTTGGTTCGAGGCCAAGCCAAACCTACCAAAGTGGGCTAGCCATTTTGCCAAGATTTTTTTGCCCATGAATTGGCCAATATTGCCCCAAAAAATGCACTACAATGGACAAAAGGTCGTTGGCAAGTCCAAATTTTGGCAACCATACAATAAAGGACAATTTTTTGGTCATGATCACAATATTGGTAGGGTACTCTCTGGGACAAACCAAACATACTCGTAACTATCCGAACAATGGTTCAGTTCTCTTGTCAGTTGTACACTTATTTGTGGGTGTTTGTTTAATTTTATTTTCGTCTTGTCGTTGAATTGTCTATGAGATGTACAAGTATTTGAATGTCTGCTAGTTATTTGTTTTTAGTTTATTAGCAGGTTATTGACTTTCGGCCACCTTCAACCATCCATAACCTACCCTATATATTTATAAGCATATATACATCCTTTGTTTTCCTTGGCATCTTTAAACAATCTATTAGCTAGGTACTTGTATATACTCCCTCTAGTTCACAAAGATAATGTTTTTAGATATAGGTCTAGTCAAACTTTTAAAATTTTAATTATCTATAATTTCTAAAATATTAAGATTGACACTTGAGGATCATATGTGTTGACTTGCCTCGAGAATACTTTCATAATATCTTTTATTATATTTTATAAATATATTATAATAGAAATCCATGATCAAAGTTGCGTTCTAGAGACTGTATCAATGTCCAAAGAGTCAGTCTTTTTAGAACTGGAGGGAATATTTATGAGCATCTATGCATTATTTGTTTTCTCGCCACTATTTAGTTATATATTTGTGCATTTAGATGTTTATGAGTAATTGTATGTTTTGTTCTTTTCCAATACTTAAAATTTATTTACAAGTATCCACATACATCTATGAGCCTAAGATTTGTGCATTTTTTCCCACTATCCACATACATCTATGAGCCTAAGATTTGTGCATTTTTTCCCACCACCTTTGAGCTAATTTATTAGTTATAGGCCCATATATATTTACAGATATTTATGCTTACATATTTTCGTGCTAGTTTCAAACTCATATACCATGTACTCATATATTTATGTGCATTAATTTCACTATATTTTTCTCCTGCCATCCTTGAACTTTCTATTATACTTCTTTTAGTTCCTACAATAACGAGCATGACATTATTCTCTTTAGGACAGGACTAGCAAACGCATATACACTATCGGTCATCAAGAAGCGCACGAACCTTTTTAGAAACTTGAAAACAAGCAAAATATGTGGGCCGCATTGTGCTCTCACCTAGACATAGTTGTTGTGCATAGCAGAGCCAATTAGATGACATCATAGCATTTAAAACCTATTTCGAAAAACAAAAAAGCAATTGCCTTAAATCGAGTGTCAAAATGATGATCTGTTTTTACATCTGTATTCGTTGCAATGAGATCTTTAGAACTAGATCTCATTTGTGTATATTCCGTCGATATTTTTACAAAAAGCAACTTAGTGTTATAATTCATAGAGGCTAAGGCAATCTGCAAATGTAGTTTCTTTCATCTGTAATGATAAGTTGCTTATAATGATGAATGTCTACATTTCTGCAAAAACATTATGCATAGTTAGACCAGTTAGCGCTGTTAGGCAACTTAGTAGTAGGCAAGTTAGTTAGGCAAGTTACGAACACTGTTAGAAAAATTCAAAAGTGTTAATACACATAATCTAACAATAAATCACCTGAGCGATACTATTAGATACTTAAATTTGCAAGCACTGCCCTGCAACAAAAATTATAATTTTAGATAGTAACAGTCAATGGTATAACTATAAACACCGAAACTAGAAATAAACGGACAAGAACACAGACTCCATCGCTGAATATTAATTGTACAAGAATACACATAAGCAAGAATCCATCACTGAACATTGCACGGAACAATACTTGCCAATTGATTTACAGCTTTTGCAAATGAAGTAATCATGCACAGCATAAGATACAAGTTTATCAATTTCGACTTTCTCGAATCAATCTTCTTTTGAGTTCTCCCGTTCCGGCACCGGGCCCAGGACGAGTTGCCCGTGAAGTGGAACTCCAACAACTAGGTACATGCACTACTACAAAAACAATTTTTCTGGACCTCTCATCTCAGCTGGTTTTCTAAAAACCGATAGCAATAATGACTACCTTAGCCGGTTTTGCTAACTGACCCGTTTGTAAAAAAATAACCGGCTAGAAAAATATATACCCTCAGTCAGTTTTTATTTTCAACCCACTCTAATAATATCTAAAAGCGATTCATAAATAAACCTATTGCGACAGAGCTAGTATTCCAACCGGTTTTAGTACTCTCAGCCGGTTTAGGAAACAACCAGCTGAAATAAATTTCGTCTCATCCGATTCACATTAAATACGCGCAAGGCCTGGCCCATATTCCCCTTAACCCTAATCTGCCTCACCTCTTAACCCTAATCTGCCTCACCTCCCTCCGCCGCTTCTCCCTCTCTATCCTCTCCTCCTGAGCCGATCTCGATCTAGATCTACTCCCCACCTCGCCTCCTCTCCGCCCACTTCAACCGCGGCTGGGTCGCTGCCGACCTGAGGTGCGCACGATGGGTAGCATCAACGCACTCATGGCATTCGAGCTTGACTTCCACATCAACCCGCGCTAGTGCTGCCTCCTCGCGGACACCTACGCGCACTGGACACTGCCACCGGCGAAGTCTGCGCCCACCTCTGCTTTGATGAGCGCGGCACTAAGTGGCTCATCCTCAAGGCCCTGCTCCGTGAGCTCCACCGCGCGCTCCGCGACGTCGAGGGCTATGTCCGGCAGTGCCTCAGTGGTGCGGTCACCACCGCGACCCGCTGTCGCCGACATCACCGCCTCCCCTTCGGGCTCCTTCTCCTTCTCCTTCTCCTTCTCCCTACCAGATCTGATGCTTCCGACTAACCCGTTTGTTTCTTCGTTTGGTCGAAGGTCACCGGCGAGACCGAGGAAATGGAGGAGCCCATCACTGGCGATGTGCAGATCTAGGGAGGGGGAAGGGGCTTGGTTGCTGCGCGCAGGCGCCGACGCCGTTGAGGAGGGCCGGCCAGCTAGCTGCACCCAAGGCTAAGGTACATTTTGTAAGATTTCTTCTACTATTTCTTACTACAAATAAACAGTGGTACATTTTATAAGATTTGTTAGTCTCCGGATTTGAGAATGGGAAAATATTTGGCTATTTCTCATTTTCTTCACAATTTTCTTTGAGTGATGGACATGGGTTCCATTTGCATGGTTAGCAGATTAGCAAGTTTCTTACCGGTTAATGTAGTATAGTTTCTTTTGGATTTCAGTGATTGACATGGGTTCCATTTGCATGGTTAGCAAATCAGCAAGTTTCTTACCGATTAATGTAGCATAATTCTTTTGGATTTCTAATGAGTAAAGTGTACCATTAATCCACAAAATATTAGTGTTTGGACAGTTTAGTCCAAAAACTGAAAAACTACACGGTCGTCTCCCTAAACTGATTTAAGTGACTCACTTTAGTCCAGGAACTGAAAAAAGTCACGGTCGTCTCCCTAAACTAGTTTAATTGACCCACTTTTGTTCCTAAACTTAAGTGACTCACTTTTTTCCAAAAACACATAGCGTGGCAAATCTGTGCCAACGTGGCGCTTTGACGTGGCTGGGCTTTTTTACGTTTTTCTCTCCCTTCTCTTGCTTCACTCACTACCATGTGGGACCCACATGTAAGTATCTTCTTCAACCATTACTCTCCTTTTCTCTCCCTCCAGATTTGTCGCTCCCCTTCTCTGTTTGGGCCAAGCCGGCCTACCTCCGGAGAGCTTACCAACCAGAGACGAAAGCTTCTTCCCCGTCCCCGGTGGCCGCCTGTGACGTTTCTTTTGCACGGAATCCTCCATCCCTGAGTTGCCCACCATGTCGTGTTCGGACATAGACCCCATCCTTGGAGGCACGCTCATCATCTGCTGGTTCTCCATCCTTGGAGAAGGGGAGCAGCAAATCCAGAGGGAGAGAAAATGAGAGTAAAGGTTAGAGAAAATACTTACATGTGGGTCCCACATGGTAGTGAGTGAAGTGAGAGAAGGGAGAGGAAAATGTGAAAAGCCCAGCCACATCAAAGCGCCATGTTGGTACAGATCCGCCACGCTATGTGTTTTTGGACAAAAGTGAGGCATTTAAACCAGTTTAGGGACAAAAGTGAGTCACTTAAACTAGTTTAGGGAGACGACTGTGACTTCTTTCAGTTCTTGGATTAAAGTGAGTCACTTAAACCAATTTAGGGAGATGACCGTGCAGTTTTTCAGTTTCTGGACTAAACTGTCCAAACGCTAATAGTTTGCAGACTAGTGGGGCACTTTACTCATTTCTAATATAGTTTGTTGCTATTAGCTATGTCTTCATTGTCTATATGGTTAGCATATTAATTCCATTTTGTTGTTTATTAATTTTCCCTGCTACTGACGGTGTTAGCTTTTATTTCTCTCATTTGGAATACAAAATTTAATTACAGGTTAAGTGGGTTTGATCCTCCACCAGCCCGAGGAGTGGTTGGGGTTGTCACCGCATTTCTTATCTTCCAGTCCGAGTTTCAGAAAATTGTAGTGATCTTCTCATTTCATAAATGTAGTGATCTTCTCATTTCAGAAAGGTCAGCAACAAGTGCAGATTTTCTCCTTTCAGAAATGGTTTTTTTTCTTTACATGTGTACTATCATCAAAATATAAGATACATTTGTTTACGAACGTGTGATGTTTTTTAATTTACTAATCAACATTTCAGCCAGTTCAAAACTCAGAACCGACTGAGAAAATTGAGCATCGTTGACTGTTAGCCTGCTGGAACCGACTGAAAAACGAGAGGCTATTTATTATTAGCTCCTCTTAATTTCAGTCGGATTAAAAACAGATAGCTATTTTTTTTACCGTATGTAAAGGCCATTTCTGTGGTAGTGATTAAAGCTGAGACTTGGGCCGGGCTGTGCCGGCACGGCACGGACCCGTCGGACCTCGGGCCGAGTTGGGCCGTGCCTGGCCGAGCCCGGCAAGCCTGCCGTGCCGTGCCGTGCCATGCCGGCGGCTGCCATTGGGTCGTGCCGGCACGGGCACGGCCCAGGGGAAGGCGGCAGCGGAGGGGGAGCCGGCGGAGGGAGAGCCGGGCGAGGAGGCGGCGAGGGGGTGGCGGCGCGAGGGGGTGGTGGCGAGAAGGCAGCGCGAGGGGGCAGCGGCTCGAGGGCGCGACGGCGCGAGGGGGCGGCGGCGAGGAGGCGGCGAGGGGGCGGCTGCGTGGGTGGAGGAGGAGAAGGGCGGCGGCGTGGGAGGCGGACGGCGATGGGGACAGCCCCTGGCTGGCGGTGGCGGGAGAAGATGAGGAACAAAGGGGGGGAGGTGCTACCTCGGTGAGCTCGGGTGAGGAAGATGGTGAAGATGGTGGCTTTGGAGTTTGGAGTAACCCATTTGGGGAAGAAAAGGAATGAGAGAGAGAGAGAGAGAATGCTGCGTGGGGAAGAAAAGAGGGCACTGCGGTGGTGGGTTTCTTTGCTTTTGTTGTATTTTTTGCTATTTGAAGGCTAGTTAATAAAAATCCATAAACCTAGTTCAGTTGCATATTTTAATACTTTGGTAGTACAGTCTAAAAATGAAATTTGAACCCTAGATACCTGAATCATTTCTTCAAATATATTTTTCAAAATATTATGCTTGAGGTCAATAAAATAAAGGAGGAATCAGTATTGGGGTAAATCAGTGTAATTTTATTATTGATAAAATACTGATACAATGTTACTGCCTCGTTAAAAACCTTACACCCCAGTATGAGGTTCCCCTGTAAGGAAAAGAGTACAGTAACTACACTAAGATACATATACGAACTACTCGACGTCGACGATGTCGAGATCGGCTAAGGCCCCCAGGATCTCAGGATCCTCTAGCTGATGTTGTTGTCTTTTATCCGCGTTGTTCCAATCCTTGAGGCATGTGATTGCTTCCACCGTCTCGGGCATGAGGGACGACCTTCTTTCTTCGATTATTCTCCCAACCATGCTGAAAGTTGCCTCGGAAGAGACAGTCGATACCGGAACAAGTAGAACATCCTGTGCAAAATGGGACAGGACAGGAAATATGCGCGCAACATTCTTCCACCATAAAAGCAGGTCAACATCCTTCCCATTGGCAAGTTCACCATCCGTGGCTTCAAAATTATGGTCGAGGTAGTGGTTGAGTTCTGCAATAGGATTCTAGTTGGTGGTGGACGACTGAATTGATGTAGAACTGAAATCCTGGAGCTTCTTCCTCTTCCATAGATATGCCGTCGCGCTTCCCTTACTATGCCATGTCTCTTCTAACCTCGTGCCACCCGAGACACCGTGCTTGTCGCTGTATAAGCGGAAGACTCGAACAAGTTCCTGTTTCACATATTTAAAAGCTTCGGAATAGTCCAATCCGATTGCCTCACCTATTCCATCCATAGCTTCTTGCAGAGCTTGTAACTTCCTGCGGGGATCGAAAATGGTGGCAAAGCAATATGCGTGCGATATGGATTCAAAGTATTTAATGAATTTCTTCTCCATTGGTGCAACAGCATGTCTTAAATATTGATGGTTCCTATATTGGTTTAATGATTCCGTAATTAGCCAAATATACTCTATAACTAGACATGAGGTAGGATAGTAAACACTTGATAGAATTTTACTTGATTTATAGAAAGGCTTTAAGAAAACACGAAATTCATTAGCGATTGTCCAATCAGTGGGTGTAAGCACCATACCTCCATCTTTAGAATTGCATTAACAAAGACAGTCAACAGATTTTCGTATCCCTCTAGTTTCTTTAGCATCATATACGTCGAGTTCCACCTCACCTTCATGTCAAGACTGAATTTTCTTGGTTTCACTCCTTGAGCAATGCAATACGTCTTGAAGTTCCCTGACACTACTGTAGAACTTGAGAGATAACGAATAGCGGCACGTATATTGTTCAAATATAACCCAATTACTTGCATACCATCTTGCACAATAAAATTGATGATGTGACAAACGCACCTCTGGTGGACGACATATCCACCAATGTATGACCGCAGGTGGGGGGTGAGGATTTCCAGAGCCTTCGTATTCGACGAAGCATTATCAAGTGTAATAGAAAACATCCTATCTTGAATACTAAATTCAGTAATTACATTTAATATGCGCTCAGCAATGGCCTCACCGGTATGTGCCTCATCGATCAACTTAAACCCGATTACCCTCTTATTTAAATTACATTCACCATCTATATAGTGGGCAACAACACTAAGATACGAAGTTCTCTGATGAGAGGAAGTTCAAATATCAGAAGTTAATGCAAAAGAAAAGCTAACACTTTCGAAAGTTTTTTTAGTGCCGTTAGCTCCTTATTGTAGATCGCTATAATATCATTTTTGGTTGTTTATCTACTGGAATGCTGGTACTGTGGACAAAAGCCCCGTTGTATCATTCGCTCAAAATTATTGCTCTCGCCCATCCTAATAGGCAAATCTTCTGATATTATATAACATGCTACTTCGTCTCTAACTACTTGGGGTTGGTAGAACCAATTACTTACAGAGCCGTCAGACGCGTAGCTCAGCTGGGTCTGCATCCCTCCTCCTTGGGTCTGCCCCAATTTTTGTAGGCACTTCTTGACGTGCCGGTTGAGATGCCCCGTCCCATTAGCCGAACCTGCAGTAAATTCTTTATGACAATAATTGCATGTCGCACTTACTAATCGTACACCGTCTTGCATTGCAACCATCCTCGTCATGTGGGCCCAGCATGCCGCCTTCATACTTCTTGAGGAGCCACTGACGTCTTCGGCGGCAATTGTAGGCATGGAGCTAGGGGTAGCATGCGGTGGGCTTTCTCCAGCTCCGGCGTCTTCATAGCCCTGAAGACCGTCCATGTGCTGATCTTCCATGCCGTAGTCTCCCATATTGGGGGAGAGTAGGCGAGTATTGACCTCATCGTTCCCCATTGGAGGAACATGATGCGGCGGCGTCATGCCGCCAAGCGAGGATCGACCCCGTTGTGACGCCGTAGGAGGAATGGGAGGGCGGCGTTGGCGTGCCACCTCCGCCTTCTTCTTCTTTCCACGAGAGAACATGGTGAGAAAATGAGAAGAACTATAAAAGACTTATGTGTTCTTTCCTCTCTGTGTTTCCTCCCACTCTTCTTTTTTTTTGAAATGTTCTCCCGCTCTTCTTATATAGACCTCTGCCTGTCTATCCCGAGTCCAACGCACCCTCTCTCTCTCCCCTAATCCCCTTTATTTCTTAGCCCTAATCCCTTTTTTCTTAGCAACCCCCCCTCCCTTTTCCTCTCTCCCCCCTAATCCCCTTTCTTTCTTAGCCCTAATCCCTTTTTTTTTCTTAGCAACCCCCCTCCCTTTTTCCCCCCGCGCAGCACAGCCCCATCCCATCTCCCCATCACTCCCCCCGCGCGCCCCGTCCCATCACTCTCCACATCCCGTGCCCGCCCAACCGCGCACAGGCCACCACGTGGCACACCCGTGGCCCCCCGTCCCATCTCGCGCGCACGCCACCCGCCACCCCGTGGCCCCTGTCCCATCTCCCGCCCGTGCCGACGGTGCCGTGCACCCGTGCCCGCATCGCCCCACTCTTCCTCCGCCACCTCAGCCCCGGTCCCCTCCCCCGCGTGTCGCCCGGCTCCCTGCTCGCCCCCCTCTCTATCCCTGCCAGGCTGCCACGCGTCCGGGCCCCCCATTTACTCCCGCGGTCCCGCCACGTCCCCCGCCCTGACCCCAGTGCCCCCTCGCCCCCGGCCGACCGGGCCACCGTCGTGCCGTGCCCGCCCGGGGCATCCTCGTGCCGGGCCATCCTGAGCACGGCCCAGGTGGCCGTGCCGTGCCGCCCGCTTGGCCAAGAATTCAGGCCCGGCACGGCCTGGCTGTTCGGGCCGTGCTGGCCCGGCCCGTTTTGGTTCGTGCCGTGCCGTGCCGTGGGCCGTGCTGGGCCAGCCGGGTCTCGGGCTGGCCCGAAAAAGCACGGCCCGGCTCCCAGCTTTAGTAGTGATGAGGTGCGAGAATCTGCCAGGTTTGATAGCCTCGCGGCCGGACTCGGTCATGACGCCTCCGCCGGTGTGTGACTGAACAGAACCATGCTTCAACAGGCGTGTCACTAACGCATTTGCACAAAAACATCTGCCAAGCATCAAGCGAGCACACATCAAGAAATGAACTTCAAGAAATCAAGCGACACATACAAGCGAGCACACATGACATCAAGAAATCAAAGGCTGACACTTCAAGAAATCAAGCGGCGCATACACATCAAGCAGGCATACATCAAGTGATTACCTGGAAGGTGTAGAAGTCGATCTCGTGGAGCTCTGGGACTCGCATTTGGGCGTGAGGATGGAGACAAGCGTGAGCACAAAGACGTCAGATTGAGTTTTACTGGATATGCCCCCTTCTTTTGTGCCGTACCGCACCACCTGCTTCACCTCCTACAACGGCAGGAGCACCACACGTATCGAGGATTTCTCCAGATCCCACACGCTCGAGCAACGGATGCATGGGACAGCGCTGCCGACGAGCGGTGGCCAGCGACAACGGCCGGACGGGAGCAAGGAGGAGCATGGGCGGAGAAAGGAGAGGTGGTGCTGGAGGCCAGATGCGGCGAATGGGAGATGCAGTCGGGGAGTGGGGGCTAGGAGGTTGGAGATGACGGCTAGGTGGAGCTCGATTTGAAGGAGTGGACTTGACGGGTACTAGGGTTTGACGTGTAAATTCTCTTGCTTCCTGGGTCTATGTGAGCCAGGACTCGTCAGAGTCGGTTTTGTCTATGTGAGCCAGGACTCGTCAGAGTCGGTTTTTAACAAAACCGACTTCGATATGTCGGCCTTTTAGCAAAAATAGTTCGTGATAACCTACTTATTATAAATAATTTTGATAAAAAAAATCTATAACGTGTATTTTCATAAAAATCGTTTATCATAAGTCTCATCATAGCCAATTTTTATCATCCGTCTATGATGAGACGATTTGGATTATTGTTTTTGTAGTAGTGATATGATTCAGTTTGGTACACTCATAAATGATATCGATGGCGTTCTAATTTTATTTGATACCATGTAGATTTCTTCATATGTATGTCTTGAGTTTTATTCTTCTCTACGTCTTCGAAGTTATTGAATTATGTTGGCTTGACAAGGAAGACAACAAGCTTAACTTATATGAAAAGTTGGTGAAACTTTATGACTTTTGTTATTATGCAAGTGACTGTTTTTCTAGCTTGTCGCAATTGATGTACTTCTTCAACCTTGCGAGCTCGCTCGATCGGTTAGGGTCGCGAGGCAGAGCTGCCAATGACACAGGAGTAGCGGAGCCGGCGGAGATATCTTGCAAGTGTGATTAGACGTTAGGGTTAGGGGTGGTTAGGACGGAGTGTTAGCCTGAGAGGTTTAGAGGGAAGGCTTAGGTGGTGGTGACCGTGGACATGACGAGTCGGGGAAGACGGCGATATGAAAATGGTGGTGTTGACGAAGGTAAGTTTGGATTGATGATACATAGTAGTGGTGGAAGGAAGAAAAAGATCGAGAAAGAAGAAAAAGTGGTGGTCGTGGGATGAAAAAATTAATTGTATTTTAGAAATAAAGTAGGTGATTGTTGGATGAAAAAATCAATTGTATTTTAAAAATAAAGTAGATGATCGCTGTCTACTCGGACCCAAACTTTATCGACAAAAAGAACTGCAAACCCAGTAAAAGCATGGCATTATGTTTTCCTATTAGATAGTACATACGTTTCACGAAAAACACTTCATTGGACCAAAATATCTCTCTCTGCGTCTAACTCGTCGGCTCTCATCTCTGGTTCCCATCTCACTAACCTCCATGACTAGAGGGAGAGAGAGAGATGAGAGCTGCAATAATCTTTCTCTCCTCCTCCTAATTAACCTACTCCCTCCAATCACGAGAAAATTACAAAAGAGCCCCTCCATTTCCGTCCCCCTCACCCTTCCTCTCCCTCTCCTCTACCTCTTCTCCCCCGTCCATGGTGTCCGAGCACGAGCATCGCCGCTGACCAATGGCGCAGTTCAGGCAATCCGGCGGCTTCTTCGACTCCCGCGGCGGCGGGGCCCACCACCCGCTCCCAGAGTACTACCGGGCCCACCCCTCCAAGCCCTCCCGGATCCGCCGCCCCGGCAAGCCCGCCGCGCGCCGCCGCTCGCCGGCCGTGGCTGCTGCCGCTGCGGCGCTCCTCCTCCTCGCCGGCGTCTTCCTCCTCTCGCGCCGCCTCTCCCGCGACCCCACAGGTTCGTGATCTCAACCCCCGGCACGGCGGATTCTTTGGCGATGGTCTGACGCGGTCAATTGATGTTCTTGTTGCTTTGAGGAAGAAAAAAATGGCATCTTTGAAGCGCGTTTGGGTTCGTCCATGGCGCGGTTGGATGCGAGTGGAGAGCTCTCGATCCAATTTCGTGTTTGGTTGATACCGTCTTGGCGTGCTTGATTTCATGATTTCTTTGTTTCGGTGGTCTTAATGCCATTCCGTGTGTGTGTTGTTGCAGATATCAACCAAGATTTGGACGGCGGGGAGGGTTTGCCGGAGTGGAACCGGAGCAAGAACTGGAAGGAACTCAAGTTCGGCCACGGTGGGGGTGGCCGGAGCGCGCGGGATTCTAGGTATTGGGACCGGGACGATCGGCGGCGCGATGAGGACTACTCGGAGGACGAGGAGAAGATCTCGGGTGCAGGTGGAAACACTGGCGATGCTGGCGGCGAGAAAGGTGTGACCACTGATCCTGGTGTTGAGGAGAAAGGTTTGACCTTGGAAACAAAGGGTGGTGGTGAGAAGGAGGTTCCAGAGGTGGCTGAAGGTGGGAAAGGGGGGACCTTGTACAATGAGGGTGGCAGGAAAGAGCTGGAGCAGCATGAGGTGGCTGCCATGGGAACGATGGCCACAGGGATGAGGGATGTTGATCCAGATGATGAGTATGATGATGGCATCGATGCACAGGATGATCTCGACGATGCTCAGCTGCATTCATCTGATGGTGGGAGGAAGCTCAGTGATGGTATTCATGAGAGCGTTGAGAAGAAGGAAAATGTTGCCTTAGAGACACAGACGGAACCAGGTGAAGGGATTAGTGATGGTGGTGATGCTGTTGTTATGAATCAGAAAAAGGTTTCAGGGACTGGTGATAAGAAACATGGGTCGAAGAAGAAGTCAAAGCGTAAAAAGTCTGGTGAGTTGTTCTCCCTTTTCAAATTTAAATGCTAGAGTCGGGCTATTTTAATTTAGGGACCTTATTCTCTAGCTTAACTTGGTGGGATTTTGATCCCACTAACTTAGGATAACCTAAGCTTTCTGCGTTTTGATTTGAAGCTTGCTTGAGGTAATTTTATCTTGCTGTATCCGTGTTTACTTTCTGCAGTAGTGAGATCGTCATTTTTATTTAGAAACATCAAACATGAAATATGACTGCAAGAATCTACTAACAGAGTGCTGTTAACATGAATAACATGTGTATTGTACCTTGTGACTACCTACGTCTCACAGCATGATAACATATTAGCATGCATGTTGTACCTAGCGGCTACCTACATCCTACAAGACGGATAATATGACCAGAATATTTGATGTCTTGGACATTCTAGACTGCCAACTGATATGCTAGTGCCACAACATCATCATGATTTACTGTTAGACTTAGAAATCGTACAGCTCACGAGCTCCAGTTAATTATTTAAAGGACATAACATGGATATGGAGCCGGTGCTATATGGCTATATTTTTGCCAGGTGAATTAACTTAGCAGCACAACAATATCTTGATGTATTTGCTGTAGTATTTTGTGCAAGTCCAAATCAATTTTTGTGAGCTTGATTATTAGGTTTATCAGTATGATTGCTATATTTGATAAATTAATGTATACCATAAATACTCTTTTATCAAATATGACTCTGTTTTTGCAGTTGACTACACCTCTGGTAAAAAGCTGGTGGCATGTCTTTTTCATGTACTCATAAAGAGCTTATTTAGCCTCTGTTATTATGGATGGTTGTCTAATTAGTTGGAAAAACTTAACCAGGTTCAACTTGTGAAATGAGGTTCTTGAACTCCACTGCTCAACTTGTAGAGCCTGCAAAAAATGAGAAATTCGCTAATTTTAATTTGGAGTATGTAGAAGTTGAAGAAAAACCAATTGGATCAAAATATTGGGAGCCAAGATTTGCTGGCCACCAGAGTCTACAAGAAAGAGAGGAGTCATACTTAGCTCATGACCAACGATTAAAATGTGCTTTTGTTAAGGGTCCTAATAGTACAAGCACTGGTTTTGATATATCGGAGGATGACAAAAAGTACATGAGCAAATGCCGCATTGCTGTATCTTCCTGCATCTTTGGGAATTCTGATCGTCTGAGGACTCCATTTGGCAAAACAGTATGATATTTTCTTGGCACAGAACTCTTTGACTAATTTCTATTTTACTATTCTTCCTCTGTCCTGTATAAGTTGCACTCAGCAGCTTATATCAATCTGTTTCTTTATGTTCTTTTATATATTTTGGTACATCACAAAATTATCATTCTTGGTATGGTTTGTCTCAGAAAGTTTAGAATCTGGTTAGCTTCAGTTTACCATATATATGGTTCTAGCCTCTAGATACTTGTCAAGTTAGAGCAGTATTTTACTCCTGATTAGTTTTACATACAGGCATAAGAACTGTACACTCAGGTAATAGGCCTATGAAATGCAACCACATCTCCATCAATATTACTGTTATGGTATTTATCATCATGTCCGTTTATTTGGATACGTAATACATGATCAAAGGCTTCCTTTCCGCATATTTTTAAAATCTCCATAACCACGCTCTCCAAACTTTTACAATTGTTGACCTTTCCTTTTGGCTATTTCAGAGACTTGAAAAATCATGTAATATCTCTAAGAAATGTCTTTCTATGATATCTTTGCAGATAACAAGCCTCTCAAAGAAGACAGTTTGCTTTGCTATGTTTTTGGATGAAGTCACATTGCAGACTTTGGTATCTGAAGGCCAAAAAATGGACAGTATGGGTTTCATTGGTATATGGAAGATGATATTGATTAAGAATATGCCTTATAATGACATGCGGAGAGTGGGAAAAATACCAAAACTTTTGGCACATCGACTTTTCCCATCATCAAGGTAATAATGAATTTCTGCATACTATTCTGTCCTGATTACCATACATTTCAGTGGAGAACTCAACTGTCCTTCAAAATGTTATGCGTGTGGTTTCCCCATTATCAAATCATAACCTTTTGCTCAACACACCTTTTAGTGCATTGATTTATTACGTGCTTGCATGCCTTCTTTTTATACAAAGGGTGTTTTCCACCAGGGAACTGGTTTTCCTGGTCCCAACAGGGACAATTAGACAATATCTGAATTATTTAAATTCAAATCTGAATATCAATTTCATTTTTGGTCTCCTGTTTGCTGTTTAGATTCAGAATACTGGATGGTCTGTTCTGCTAGCATAAAAATGCATGATTAGAAACTTGTGAGAAAACGATGACGTTGTTACTACGCACCAATTAGGGAAAAGATGATATTTGTAGTGAATTAAACTAATATACCATTGTTACTTATGTATGGTTGTTGTACTTTTTATCAAATGGAAATCGTCCAGTAACCATCCAAACCTTGAAAAAAATCCCAGCAAATCAAGGGCAGTTACCGCTATCGATTAAAAAATTCAACAACCCTAACCGCCCTGGGAAATACCAGTTACCAGCAGTAACTGGCTGAGAACCGGTACCGCCGTAGGTCCAGTTACCCCCATGCAGAATTTATGAAACCCTGTTTTCCACCCCTGCCTGTCCCAGGTATCAATTCCGGGTCATATACTGTGCACTCCCACCACCAGTAACTCATGCAGACCCCATCTGTAGTATGTGCTTGTCTGCCTAAATCGTTGCTCAGAGTAGTGTCAGTGTTGCTGGTCTCAGATATGCTGACCCCAATTGGATGCAGACCATTACTACTTCTGTTTCTGGTTTGTTCTCTTCCTGTCTAATTGCATTGCAATCTCTGCACAAATGTCCAATTGCATTACAATCACGGGCACAGATGGCCTTCTTTTTTTTCCGTGCGTATGTGTACATTCTGCTTTCAAGTTTAGCTAAATAAATCAAAGTCTGATAAAATCTTCTTGATTTCACTTTTGTATGGTATTTCCATATGTCGCGCTATAAGATATGTAGAGAAACAGGCAACAGCTCTTTTTGATATACTATACTATCTATGTAGAAAATATGAGTAATTTCGAATCTGGCAATGTATTATCTTGATTTATAAGTTCACAATATGCATAGGTGAATGTGCTGGGTCAGATAATTAGTGCATAAGTTGTGTGGGGCTTGTGCTTAGCTTTGCTTCCTACAAGTATCGCCATTAAATAGTAGAGAAAAGTGCACCTGAACTATTGCCTGAGTTTAAGTTTCAACCCCGAACTCCAAAACCGGTTAGAAATTTACTTTACCCTCTTGACCCAAACCACGGTGGTTTTGCTCTGATGTGGCAATTGGACCAACATGTGATAGCAGCCACGTCATTGGCCCTTGCGCCTCATCCCCTTCTCCTCTCTCTCCCCCCCTCCTTTTGCACTCTCTCTTTTCTCACTACAATGACACCTCCTCATATTGTTAGCGTGCGTGCCACACCTCCATGCCGCGTCGCCTCCATATAAACCCTAGCCCCACTAGCCTATAAAATCCGCCAACCTCCCCTCTATTTCTGTGTCCCCCGCGCGTCGCCGCCGATCCTAGTGGCGGGCGGGCACGAGCTCTCACCGCCATACAATCAAAACAACTAAGCTTCCTTGGCTAAAGTCCCTCATGCCAGAGCTTTGCCCCAACACGTTGGAGCTGACGCCATGATCATCCACTCACGCCGGCCACCGCTTCATCAGAATTGTGAGCTGCTTGCTCAACTCTGGTGAGATCCCTTCGGCTCTGTTCTTCTCGCAAGGTGAGTATCCTCTCGATTGCTTCGCGCTTCGCCACCTTCTCATCCTCCTGAGCTTTTCCCCTCAAGCAATTTTGAAGTTAGGTCACCGTAGCCCCCCTCGCCACGGTGACCCACCTCCGCCGCCTCGTGTTGCCGTTGCCGGCGACCGCACTGTGCCCCTCCGCCCTATGCTTGCCCTCAGGCTAAGGATCACAGACCGGCGGATCCTGTGAGGAGCAGGGCAGCATGGCCTGTGGTGAGGGTTGGGGGAGGGGCACGACCCCATAAATAGGGAGGGAGGAAGTGAGGGGATGAAGAAGCCGCCAAAGAGGCTGATGCAGCTTTGATGACGCACACGTGGCATCCATATCAGCATCAAAGAAGGAATATGTCCACGTAGGTGCTGAGCTTGCATCCACCTGGATGACACGTGAGAGCAAAACCACCGTGGTTTGGATCCGTGGGTGGTGTAAAGTAAATGATATTGAGAGTTTGGGGTTGTCTTCGAACCAGTTTTGGAGTTCGGGGTCGAAACTTAAACTCAGGCCATAGTTTTAGGGGGGTAATGTGCACTTTTTTCTAAATATAATGAACCATCCTGTTTTGCAAATAATAACTAAGGACATTGGTACTTGTATCAGATTCTCAATCTGGCTGGACAGCAAATTGCGACTACAAAATGACCCTATCCTTATCCTAGAGTATTTTCTTTGGCGGCATGGTTATGAATATGCTATTTCCAATCATTATGACCGGCACTGTGTTTGGGAGGAAGTGGCACAAAATAAAAAGCTGAACAAGTTCAACCATACAATAATTGATCAGCAGTTTGAGTTTTACCAAGCTGACGGACTGACAAGGTTCAACCCATCGGATCCCGACAAGCTGCTACCAAGCTGTATGCTCTCTTAACTGCTAGTATTAATGCTAGTGTGTGAATTCTGTTTACCTAATAATTTTTACTTGCTACAGATGTCCCTGAAGGTTCTTTCATCGTGAGGGAACATACACCAATGTCCAACTTATTCTCTTGCCTGTGGTTCAATGAGGTTGATCGCTTCACACCTCGTGACCAGCTCAGCTTTGCATATACATACTTGAAGCTTAGAAGAATGAATCCCAAGAAGTCGTTTCGCCTCAATATGTTTAAGGTGGGTACCACGGACCATCATAGCTAGGTTGATCACAACCATGTTAAATTTAGTTTACTCATCATTCTACAATTGTTCAGGATTGTGAGAGGCGATCAATAGCAAAACTATTCCACCATCGATCAGAAGAGAGACGCAGCAGTCCACAACTAACAAGATAACAGAGATTCTTTCAGAGGATGGGGGTAGAAGAGATGGCAGAGATAGCTCAAAGTTATACCTTTGATAAAGCTCAGGAAGACACAGGACTGTTCATTGTTAAGATTTATGTCCCTGTCTAGGAATCTATGCTTAATGTATGGTCGCAAGTGATTTTACCCCTGTACTTTATGATCCTGCAGACCAGTTCCCGCCTTTTATTTTGCGCTTGACGAAGGCGGATTAGGAAATGTTAGCTGTTTGGTTTTCACAAGTTCTTCGCGCTCCGTAATTTCTGTTCATTCTTTTGGGAAAGAAATGGTCCATGGACGATCTGGGGCAAGTCATGGCTGGGCGTGGACTCCAAGAACCGGCCGTGCGTGGTGTATTATCATACGGTGTATTCTCATGTAATCCTTAATAGTCTTACTGAAATGTAATATTACAGCAGGAAGCTGCAATCTGTAATTCTCTCCAGAATAGCAAATTTGCGATTTTTTGCCTGATTTTTGATATCTTCAGACTTTCTCTGTGATCTACAAAATTAAATGTGACTTTGAAGAAGCAATATCTGTTTGTATGTTTGATCTCTGAACCTCATTTCACTCAAACTGGACATCCTTCCATGTCAAATGCAAAATAAACTAGGTGTACTTTGAGCACATATCCTATGCTCCCTTTTTCCCCCCACCCCTTGCGGTGATGTTGTCTCCCAATGCACTGTAGCACCGCCCGGAAGTCACGAATAATTCTGAAAAGACGACACTGAGACAAGAAGGATCTATTGTGCCATAAAATTTCATGGCGTCGTGAGCTATCTTAAAATCGAAAATAAAATTTCATATTCGGTGACTATTCACAGCAGAATATGTTCTAGGTGTGCTTCCTGCGGTTGCTGCGTTCTGAAAGGTCAAAGTTTTAAAGCTTGACCAATAAACTTGTATCTTTTCTTTTTGTTCTTAAAAAAAGCTTGTACCTGTTCTTTTGCAAGGGCATCAGGTGGCGTTAGGGGTGTAACCAGAGCATCTGCGGCGGTTTGATCGAACATCAAACAGATCGAATCGCTGAAAGGATGCTTTAAATTTTCTAGCAAGAAATTCTCAAATCCAAATTCCTTTCTTGGTTAGAAGTCGATTGTCAGGCAATCATGAGTGGGTTAGTGGAGAAGCCACATGTAATGCTATGAATATGATCTAACTTAACGTGTATAGGACCTAGGTCAATAGGATTAATTTGAAGATCGATTCATGTGGTCTAAGATTTCCAACTTAGTAAAATTAGGGTTCATATAGTCAAGTGTTTATCACTTACTAATGAGTAAATTGCACTGGAAGTCGGTGAACTCAAAGCGCGGGCTCATCCAGGTCCAACAATTGTTAAAACACGAAAGCGGCACTTCATACTTGTTTAAGTGATGCGCTATTAGTCCGAAGTAGTCCACAAACACTCCACGATTGGACAGAGCGCACGCATGACAGCTAACTTGGCCTAGGGGCTATTTTGGCGGGACTTTAGGGTGCCAAAACTATGAAAAAACATCCCTGCGGTGTGAGGAATATGGCAAACTGTGTATTTTTTGGGGCTAAATTGTTATCATACCTCTAAAATTGCCCCAATCGCCCAAATCCATAGCCGCATCTCCCAAATCTCCCATTCCCCCAAATCCTCCTCGCCATGGACGACTGTGGTGCTTCTTCATCCGCTCACTAGAGGAGGACGAAGCCGCATGCCTCTGGTGAACTGCCATGTTGCCGGTTTATGGTGGTGAAGGTATACACCTTCTACACGATGACAATTATGTGCCCAAATCAACAGGTAAGACCATAAAATTTGTTGTCTTTCATGATGGTCTTGTTTGAGAAATGAGAATCTATGGTTTTTGCTAGAGAAGGATGGATCTGGTTGCACTTTTTGGATGTGGGAGGAGAACTGCTGACACTATTTGGAAGGGCTGGATATGTCAGGTAGTCATGGTGGCTTGATGGGCAATTGTGGAGATGGAAGAAACCATGGAGCTGTTCACTATAGCATTGAGGCTGAGCTCAAGGATTGGGGACGAGACAAGAGATTGCTTGGTTGTGGTTGTTAGTGTACTGAAGCAGCTTAGGAACATATGTCATTTTATTCTGGCTCTATAGATTATCAGGGTAGCTAAGTCCATGTTCTAATGTACTTGTGTGTGTAACAACAACGAAACAATCTAATTGTACCGTTTATGGATGCTAGTGATGCTTCCAGTGATATGATGCTATTATGTAGAGGCTTTTGTATGATATGATGCTATAATCACCTGAATGCATACGACAATTCAACATATTTGAGTGCATTACAGAAGCAAAAAACCACAGATTTAGCAGGCATTAGTTTTACTGTTATAACATAGCACATTAGCCATCTTAACATTCATCAGTTTTGCCAAAGAGAAGCTGAGCATCAACATAAGTTTTGCTACTTCAAAGACCATGCAAACCAACAAAAATAAACATAACATGTAAACCGTCAGTTTTGGTACCGAAACAAGGAATCCTCTACTACCCATCACTGTTAATTGTCCACAGCAGATTGTTGTGTGTTTTGTCCCTCTTTCTCTTAAGTGGCACACAAGTGCTTCTCACCTGGCTTCAGAAGAGGACAATCACCTTTGTTGTGATCAGCTGTCACACAATGCATGCAGTGCATCTGCACACCATGCTTGCTCAGCTTGGTTCCACCTTCTAGTTCAATCAGTTGCTTCCTCCTATTCTTCTTTTGCCTCCCAACCTTTTTGTCATTCACTGGAGGCATGACATCAACATCATGCATGTTCTGCCAAAAAGCTTTGTCCCTAACAGGCATAATATTGTATCCATAGGTTTCCATGTAAGACTTCAGTGAATGGCATTCAGACACCATGCAAGTCCTCTGGCCTAATCCTCTCATGCAGTGGCGGAGCTACAAAGAAAAAACTGGGCGGGCCAACCTAATGGAGAGCAAAAAAAATTTAAATTCTAAACCATATATACTATTTCAGTAGGCATAGTCAATATGGAGATGCATACTTTTGTTCTCATTGATTACAAGATCAGCAGATGCACATATATATATATATACACTAATACACATATATACTACTCCTAAACAAAATAAGCCATACCAGTTTACCATCAAGCATGGTCATCATGGAGTTACATATATACTACTATAAATCAGCTTTCTGATCCTTTATGCTTCTAAAATCTTCAATGATCTCTTCATAGCTGAATTTCTCCAGAATTTCACCCTCCATGTTAACTAACAAGTTATTGGCAAGATGATCATCTTCCATCTTATTGCGCAACCTTGTTTTAATGATCTTCATACTAGAAAATGCACGTTCAGTACTCGCTGTAGAAACTGGAAGGATAATGAGCAAATGAAGTAACCTTTCAATCAAATTGAAGATATTATGTCTTCCTGTCTCCACAAGGCATCGACAAAGATCAATCAAGCTTGATATATTTTTCAGATATTCATCCTTAGAAACATCTAAAACATAATGTTTTAGTTGTAGTTCTAATCCATAGATATCTTGTTGGGAGAAGTCTGCTGGGTAGTATTTTTTCACCATCTCACATATATCACTAGCTTTGAAGTCTCTAAATTTGTTTCTAGGAATCAAGGTGGCACTAGTAGATAGAAGATCCATTACCTTCTCATTGAACCTCTGATTTAATTCAAATAGTTGAGTGTCCAGTGTTGCAAAGAATATTTCCACTTGAAAGTAATGCTCCTTGGTGAGCTGATCTGGCTGATGATGGGCACGACCACCACACAAGATGTAAGTTTCCTCAAAGTTAGGAATGTCAATTGAATGGTTTGTACAAAATTCAACAACCATGACAATAAATTCTTCGTACCCATCATCTGATCTCAGCTGCTGAAGACGCTCTTTTGTTGAGGACACTAGACGAATAGCATTCACAATATCTTGTGACTTCTTCTGTAAAGCTTGGCCAAGTAGTTCAGTTATCTCAAATATTTCCTTCATCAAACATAAGGTAAATATGAACTCAAAGGAGGACAAGTAGCCGAAACAAGTGTCTGCATCCGCACGAATTGAGCCAATGGATCTATCAGCAGCTATATCTTGAATAACAGAATAAACAGCATCGAACATCTTCAAAAGGCTGTAAACTGAACCAAAATGAGAACCCCACCTTGTGTCTCCAGGTCGCTTAAGGTTGCGGATCTGATTTAAACCTTGCCCTGTCTCAATGCTAGCATTAGCGATTGCATTTTCTAGTTCAACTAGTTGGGCATGATGGAGCTCATCATGGCGCTTCGAAGAGGAGTCAACGGTGTTTATGATATAGACCAATTTTTGAAAGAACTGGGAAACAGGAACCACTTCTTTGGATGCATCAACTAGAGCAAGCTGCAAGCGATGGGCATAACAATGGACATAATAAGCATATGGGCATTCTTGGAGAAAAAGAGCTTGCAGTCCATTCAAGTCACCTCTCATGTTGCTAGCCCCATCATAACCTTGTCCACGAAGGTTCTGGATGTCAAAACCATGGTTTGATAAGACGAAGGTCAGTTCATTTTTAAGTGTCAAAGACTTTGTGTTTGCTATATGTATCAAGTCAAAGAATCTCTCTTGCAAAACACCATTTTTATCAGCAAATCTGAGAATCAGCGCCATCTGCTCTCTCTTTGCTACATCACATGTTTCGTCCACTAAATTGGAGAACTTAGAATCCCCAATTTCCTCACGGATATGCTTCCTGATTTTACATGCAAATATACTCAAGATCTCCTTCTGAATATCAGGCGATGTGTACTTTGAATTATACGGAGCATTCCCCATCACAACTTTGGCAACCTCGGAGTTGAATTCTGCAAGAAGCTCCACCATTTCAAGAAAATTTCCTTTAATCTTGGGCTGGGGTCTTTCATCATGCCCTCGAAAAGCACAAGCTTGACATGTGAGCCACTTGACAACTGCAATTGAGACTTTCAGACGCAAACATTTTCTTTCTACTTTCTCCTTGTCCTTCAATACTATAACATTTTCTATGTGGCATGGTTGATTGAGTAAGGCTTGACAATCTGTGATTGCATTGTTGTGTGCTGAGCATGGTCCAGAACCTATGTGGGTTAAAAATGCACAATGCTTTCCACAATTAACCCTCTTCCAACTATCAAATCCATGGACCGTGAAGACATGAGAACCACCTCGTGTACTTTCCTTTTTGCTGGAGACAAAGCAAAATAGACAATATGCACAATGTTTGTCCTCTGAATATTCTAGCCATGAGGGGAATTGACCAAACCAATTGTACTTGAAGCGGCGTTGATGCCCTTTTTCACCTGAAGGTTCATAATTCTGTATATGGGGTTGCATAGGACCCAACATCAAATATGCTCGCCGCACACTATCTCTTTGGTCTGGTGGATATTGCCAAATCTGTGGGCGTAATCCTGGGTCTCGCTACAAGAACTCAATACCTTCAAATAGAACAGGTTCATTTGGTTGAAGTCCTTCATCTTGGTTCTGCTGCTGCTGTTGTTCCAATTCAATCAAGGGTAGAGGATGATCTGTTGGTGATGAAGGATCTTCCTTGACTTCATTCATATCATCTCTTTTCCTTTTGAAAACCAAATCAATTCTTCGCTGACTAGCCTTGCCCATGGCAGCTAAATTACAATTTGTAAAGATCAGCTGATTGATATAATATATTTTTTAAGCAAAGGTAGCTCTGAACAGGCGGCCACCAAACAACTTGTGCCCTAGTGGATAACATTTACTATCAGACCAGACCAAACTAAAGATTAACTAAAACGTCAAACGTATCATGTTTAACAAACCATCAACTTAATGAAAGTAATGTGTCTAGGCTACTCCACACATGTCGTTACAGATTCTACAAGGCCTGATGACTATCAAACTCCGTATTTACATCTTAGACAGCTCAGTTATGTCTTGCAATAATAATAGAACATGTGAAAAAATTAAGAGAAGCAACACCCGGTTGGTCACAGCACCCTGCCATAAAAGTGGTAATTTTAGCACGAAACTTGCTTTTCTGCATTTAGTTTACAAGCAATTGCTCCGTTTCGAGTATATGTCAGCAAGGAAATTAACAGAACCGTCAATATTATTGGTCAGTACTGCTTGTCTGCTTCTACTGTGAATCTGTGATCTAAAACTAACTGAACCACTGAACTACCGAAGCTCCGCTCACCTCGGGGTTGATCATCATGACATCTTGGTGACTCGATGGAAAACTTTAGTAAATGCTCTTAATTAACGAGCCAAGCAACTAGCCGTCTAGCACCAAATCAATGAAATGCGAAACCGAACAGAAACGACGTGCTTACTTAGTTACTTGGCAGCTCGTGGAGGCGCGGCCCGCGGAGCTTCAGCGGCGGTGAACGGGCGTCGGGCGAAGGCCAGCAGCGGAGCAGCCCTGAACAGCAGAACCGATCAAGATTCAAGGCGGCACTTCGGCTCTTCGGCTCTTGGTCGACACCAGGACCAGTGCAAGCCCCGCGCCGGCGCGCCGGCCAAGCACAATCCGCCACCCGGCCACCGCCGTGCGCCGTCAGGAACGACGGGAAGCCGAGCGGTCGGTTTTCTTTTTCCATGGACCTCACCCTCAGGCCTCAGCTCTGAAGACTGCAATGGACTTCTTTTTGGGATATGCTATATGGGCTGGGCACTGGGCGGGCCATGGCATGCTTTTGCCCGTGAGTAGCTCCGCTAGTGCTCTCATGCCTGAAGCATGAGATGGCATGAGAGCATGGGATCCCAGTGAGTTGCCATCTTCTATGGGTACAACTTTTACCATTAAGCTCTACTATGTAGCTCATCTCTTTGTCAGTAATATCAAATATCCCTTGCCAACTAGTAGAACAAAGCAACTGCTTGCATGGTCTGCATTCTTTTGAAGCTTTTGTTTGAACTTGGGGCAAATTTTCCTGTCTACTTATCTATTGCTCCCTTTTCATGAGCTGAAACCTTATCTTCTCCAGCATACTTAGTATAGGTCTAGCATCTAGTATGCACCTTGATGGTGATATGCCACCCGGGTATCACCAAGGAGGACGAATCCGGCCTTCCAGCCATGGGATGGGCCGGGCAGGCTACTCGGAGTCCGACTACAACACGGGGGCGCCGTACCAGCGTGGAGTGCAGGACACGGGTTGGTACCCGTCCGACTTACCCGGAATCAATTGTAACCGAATAGGAAACATGTCTCTTAACCCGATCCGGACTTTGTAACCCTACCCCGGCCGACTATATAAGGCCCGGTAGGGGACCTCCGATGGGGATCCTACCTCAGAACATCTCATCTAGCTTAATCTCCATTGTTTCATAGCTCAAGCCCCCTCGAGATCGATTCTCTAGGGCTTGCGGCACTCGAGATACAGCAATACCAGCCACCAAACACAGGACGTAGGGTATTACCTCTCCGAGAGGGCCTGAACCTGCCTAAATCTTGTCTCCCGTGTGCAGCCATCCTGATTTGCTGTGCTCACGCCGCCCCATAATTAGTATTGCCGGAATAATACTCCGACAGTTGGCGCGCCAGGTAGGGGATTGTGCGCATAGATCCATCTGCACGAGTCAGGATGGCTTTCGTCAACAACAACATCTTCGTCTCGGGAAGCATCTTGAAGTTCGCCTTCATCAGCGCTGTCCCAGACCCTGGCCACCTTTTCCGTTTCGGAAGGTTGGATTTCATCGCCGACAAGGTCGGCCAGCTTCACCTCTGCTACTCGGCGACGTCCCGATCGGCAGAGGCTTCATCAGCTCTCCAGCACGGGCCTCCCACGGAGCCCGCGCACTCGGCCCTTCTCCCCAGGGAAGAGGCTTCGCCGAAACCAGATCCGTTTGTCGCGCACGAGTTCGCACTCGGATCCCGGCTGGTGGGCGCTATCGAATCTCTCCTCCCCGTCCTCGAGTACTACTCGGACGAGGACGAAAGCTCTGGCAGCCACCATCCGTCCCGGGAAGTCTTCATGGCCAATGTCGGCTCGCTAGATGGCGGTGACGGCCAAGAAGTTCCCATCGAGCAACAAACGCCGGCCGAGCTCGAGGCCACTCGACTCCGACTCCTTGCAAAGGAGGAAGAGTTGATCGAGCAGCAGACCCGGCTCGTCCGCCAGCGTAACGACCAGTGACGCAATGATGACATGAGGGCTCGTGGACGCCAGGTTCACAACGAGCTCCGCATGCGTGAAAGGGAAGGAATCCCGATATTTCCTCTCCCGAGTCACAATATCGTCGCGGCCACAGTGGCGGCCCGTGCCATTGATATCCCCGAGGGCAACCCGGGATATGACGAGCTTCGACGGCTCCGCGTCCTGCTGGAAGAGACCGCCCTCCAGCACGCTGAAGTTTTCGAAGACCGCCCCTGGCTCCTCCGCAGGTGCGAGGAGTCGGCGCTCTACACCCCAGAAGAGTCCATCACGCATGGATGGACGACGAGCAAGCCCCGATCGGCATCAGCCGGCCGGCGACGTCCATGGGCGACTCGGTCCTGATCGAGACGCTCGTGGCACCATAGACGCCAGAACCCGTGCCCGGCGAGATGCGGAAAAGAACGCCCGCCAAGTTGCACCGGTCCACAATCGACTCGGACCCCAGAACCCCGCGGATGCTGAGAGAAGCGCTCACTACGGTTCTAGGAGAGAAGATCGTGGCAACCACCGCAATGATAGCGGTACCACCAGCCGGGAACGTTCTCCTCCGACTTCTTCCGGCATGGGATACTCGGGCCCGAAAGCATTCGGCCCTCGTATCCGCAGCGTCATCTTCCCGCCGCGATTCCGGGTCACCGGCATCGACAAGTACACGGGAGAGACTCGGCCGGACATCTGGCTGTCCGACTACCACACAGCGTGCAGAACCAACGGTGGGAACGACTACGTCGCGATCCACTACCTGCCGCTCTTCCTGGCCGACTCGGCGCGAGCCTGGTTGACCAGCTTACCTCCGGGGTGCATCCATACGTGGAAAGACCTCGAGACCCTCTTCGTGAACAACTTCCAGGGCACCTACAATCGGCCCGGGAACGCGTGGGATCTCCACAGCTGTACACAAGGGGCGGATGAGACTCTCCGTGAGTACATCCAGCGCTTCTCCAAGAAGAAGAATTCTCTGCCCGAGATCCGGGAGGGCGACGTCATTACCGCTTTCTCCAAAGGAGTTCGGAGCACCGACCTGATCCACAAGATTGCGCGGAAGAATCCACAGACTACGCGCGAGCTTTTCGACATAGCCAACAGCTTCGCTACCGGCGAAGAGGCTGTCCGCAGTGTCACTCGGGACGACAAGGGCAGAGGCAAGGGCAAGGCGCCCGAGTCCTCCAGTCGGGACGACCAGCCCCGAGTCGTCTAGAAAGAAGCACCGCAAGCGCAAGGGTGGAGATCTCGTCGCTGCTGCCGAGCGCGCCCCGGCGCGCCGTCCTCCACGCACCAACACGACCTTCGAGGAGATGATGAGTCAGCCGTGTCACTTTCATGGACCCAAGTCCAATCATCTGACACGCGATTGCAACCTCTTGAAGAACCTGAACAAGCCCTACGCCCCTAACAAGGGCAAGAAGGAACCCCCTCAGGACGAGGGCGACGAGTTCCCGAAAGAGACTGCTTACTTGATGATCTTCGGCGGTCCCAACGGCTACGAGTCCAAACGTTGTCAGAAGATCATCGACCGAGAGGTCAACGCAGCGGAACCGGCCGTGCCCCAGTACCTGCGATGGTCCGAGTCCGTGATCTCATTTGGACGCGCGGATCACCCCGACTACATACCCCAGCCGGGACGTTTCCCCCTGGTGGTGGACCCGATCGTCTCCGGCGTCCGCCTCACCAAGGTCCTCATGGACGGCGGGAGTGGTCTCAATATCCTCTACGTCAAGACCCTCAACGATATGAAGATTCCTCGCTCCGAGATCAAGCCGACTGGCGCCCCCTTCCACGGGGTGGTGCCCGGCAAGATGGCGAGTCCACTCGGGCAGGTCAGCCTGCCCGTCACCTTTGGTACTCCCGACAACTTCCGGACTGAGACTCTCACCTTCGAGGTCGTTGACTTCCCAGGATCATATCATGCCATCCTGGGGCGTCCCTGCTACGCCAAGTTCATGGCCGTCCCCAGCTACGTCTACCTGAAGCTCAAGATGCCGGGCCCCCATGGGGTTATCACAGTGCAAAGCAGCTTCCAGCATGCTTACACATGTGATCTCGAGAACTGCAACCTCGCCGCAGCCCAGATTGCCGAGGCCTCCCTCTCCGATCTCAAGTCGGCCGTGGTCGAGGAAGCACCGCCATCCAAGAAAGCTTCAACGTCGACATCTTTCCAGTCGGCTCGGGACACCAAGTCGATCCAACTCGACCCCGAAGACTCCTCCAAGACGACGCAGATCGGGACTGCACTCAACGATAAATAGGAAAGCGCGCTCGTCAGCTTCCTCCAGGACAACCGGGACATCTTTGCATGGACATCCTCCGACATGCCCGGAGTCCCAAGGGATGCTGCCGAGCACTCTCTCAATGTTCGGCCGGATGCCAAGCCGGTCAAACAGCGCTTGCGCCGATTCGCTGAGGATAGACGTCAGGCCATAGGAGAAGAAATAGCCAAGCTTCTAGCAGCTGGTTTTATTAAAGAAGTGTATCATCCCGACTGGTTAGCGAACCCAGTTCTTGTTCGCAAAAAGAATGGAAAGTGGAGGATGTGTGTTGATTATACTAGCCTTAACAAGGCGTGTCCCAAAGATCCTTTCACTCTTCCTCGCATCGACCAAGTGGTTGATTCCACGGCCGGGTGCGAAATTTTGTGCTTTCTCGACGCCTACTCGGGCTATCACCAGATCAAGATGAAGGAGGATGACGAGATCAAGACATCTTTCATCACTCCGTTCGGCGCCTTCTGCTACGTCTCCATGCCCTTTGGACTCAAGAATGCTGGCGCCACGTACCAACGGTGCATACAGCGCTGCCTTCAGTCCCAGATCGGCCGGAACGTGCAAGCCTACGTCGACGATGTGGTGATCAAGTCCCAAAAGAAAGAAGACCTCCTGAGTGACTTGGGAGAGACCTTCGCCAACCTTTGAAGATTCAGCATGAAGCTTAACCCCGAGAAGTGTGTTTTCGGGGTCCCTTCGGGCAAGCTACTCGGCTTCCTTGTTTCCGAACGAGGGATCGAGGTCAACCCGGAGAAGATCGATGCCATCCTCTAGATGGCCCCACCAAAGAATCTCAAAGACGTCCAAAGGCTTACCGGGTGCATGGCAGCTCTCAGTCGATTTATCTCCCGACTTGGCGAGAAGGCTATGCCCCTCTACAAGCTCATGAAGAAGTCGGAAACCTTCACCTGGACACTAGAAGCCCAGGATGCGTTTGGACGGCTTGAAGAAGTTCTTAACTACCCCACCGGTGCTGGCGTCTCCCATGCCCAATGAGCCACTGCTTCTCTACGTTGCAGCGACTACTCAGGTAGTTAGCACGGTCTTGGTCGTGGAGCATCCCGAGCCCAGTCATATTCAGAAGGTACAGCGCCCGGTCTACTTCATCAGTGAAGTGCTCTCCGAGTCCAAGGCGCGCTACCCTCAGATCCAGAAAATAGCTTATGCGGTTTTCATCACGTCCCGGAAGCTCGTCCATTACTTCCAGGGCCACCCCATTACGGTGGTCAGCTCCTTCCCGATCTCCGACGTCATCAATAACCGTGACGCCACGGGCAGGATCGCCAAGTGGGCCATGGAGCTTATGGCTTTCAGCATAGTCTACGCTCCTCGCACGGCTATTAAGTCTCAGGCTCTCGCCGACTTCATGGCCGAGTGGACAGAAGTCCAGTCCCCGCCCTCTGTCGTTGACCTCGAGCACTGGGTACTCTACTTCGACGGCTCTTTGATGCTCCAGGGCGCGGGGGCTGGCGTTGTGCTCATCTCTCCCAAGGGTGAGCGCTTCAAATACGTACTGCAGATCCACTTCCCGGCATCCAACAACGTCGCCGAGTATGAGGCTCTGCTCCACGGTCTTCGTCTTGCGGTTTCACTCGGGATTCGCCGCCTCCTTGCGCGCAGTGACTCGGAACTGGTGGTCCGGCAAGTAATGAAGGACTGGTCGTGCCGCGACCCCTCCATGGAAGCCTACTGCCAAGAAGTCCGCAAGCTCGAGGCCAAGTTCGATGGTCTTGAGATTACTCACGTTCTACGCCGCGACAACGAAGACGCAGATGCACTCGCCAAACTGGGATCCAGTCGGGACGTCGTCCCGACGGGAGTTTTCCTCCAGGAGTTGCACACCCCTTCTATCAAGGCGGACGCGCCGCCCGAGACCGAAGAACCACAAGTCCCGGAGAGTGACGCTACTCAGCAGCCTCCCGCGGAGGTCCTCGCTGTCACTTCCGACTGGACTACACCTTTTCTGGACTATCTCTTGCGGGACACCCTCCCGTCGGACAAAACCGAGGCACGCCGCATCGCGCGATGCGCCAAGTCCTTCGTCACCATAGAAGACGAGCTCTACAAGAAGAGTACCTCTGGGATACTCCAACGGTGCATACCCGACTATCAGGGAAAGCAGCTCCTGCGCGAGCTCCACTCGGGAGTATGTGGACACCATGCTGCGCCCGCCTCACTAGTCGGGAAGGCCTTCCGACAAGGTTTCTACTGGCCGACTGCCGTGTCCGACGCGGAACACATCGTCCGCACCTGCGAAGGGTGCCAGTACTTCGCCCGGCAGACACACTTGCCGGCTCAGGCCCTCCAGACCATACCGATCACCTGGCCCTTTGCTGTCTGGGGACTGGATATGGTCGGCCCGTTCAAGAAAGCGCCCGGGGGCTACACGCACCTCTTCGTCGCAGTCGATAAGTTCACCAAGTGGATCAAAGCTAAGCCGGTCGCCACGATAACTGCTGAAAAGGCCGTCGAGTTCGTCCGGGACATTGTTTTCCGATTCGGCGTACCCAACAGCATTATCACGGACAACGGCACCCAGTTTACTGGACGGGCTTTTCTCCAATTCTGCGACGACTACAACATCAGCCTCGACTTCGCCGCCGTGGCACACCACGCACCAACGGGCAAGTCGAGCGGTCCAACGGGCTAATACTGCAAGGCCTCAAGCCTCGAATTTTTCAGCGACTGAACAAGTTCGCCGGCAAATGGGCAGCCGAGCTACCCTCAGTCCTCTGGAGCCTCCGGACCACGCCTAACCGGTCAACCGGCTCTACACCCTTCTTCATGGTCTTCGGTGCTGAGGCCGTCCTCCCGACTGACCTGGAATACGGGTCCCCGCGCGTCCGAGCCTTCAACGAGGCCAAGTCAGAAGAAGCACGGCACGACGCCCTCGACCAGCTCGAAGAAGCCCGCGAGGTTGCCCTCCTTCGGTCGGCTAAGTACCAACAGGCCTTGCGGCGCTACCACAGTCGGCACGTACGCGGCCGCTCCTTCAGCGTTGGCGACTTGGTTCTGCGCCGAGTCCAGACAAATAAGGAGCAGCACAAGCTCACGCCGCCATGGGAGGGCCCGTACATCATCGCCGAGGTACTGCGCCCGGGGGCTTACCGACTGAAGGACAGCAACGGCAACATCTTCACCAACGCATGGAACATAGAACAGCTACGTCGTTTCTACGCTTGAATTTTTTCTTCTTATGAATGTATCGAAACCATAAATAAAGAGTCCCCTTTTGCTTCATCTACAAGGCATCTCTTTTTCCCGGCTGCCCCGCTACGCCCGTCCGTAGCGGGCACTCGGCGCACACTTAGCTTCGCCACCATTTGCGAAAATGCTTAAGTACTGTGTATCAAATCTAACGTCAACTCTTCGACTCCGATCGCCGGTCTACGCCACACCCTTACGCCACACGGGACACACGCCACCGGCTAATCCCTACGCAAAGGAGGCTACGACGGATTGGCGAAGAGCACAAACGTACAAGATCACATACACAGGAACACAAGTCTTTCCATGGTGGACTCCAAAATAACTTGTTAAAACTTCAAGTGCTTACATAAATCACTCGGCTCCCCGAGTGCATACAAAACTTACTCGGCATCCCCGAGTACCTTACAAACTCTACTCGGCTAACCCGAGCAGTTTCACAGCTACTCCTACTTATCTACAGGCCCGAGCGCTCCAGCAAGGTCTCGACGGTGGGCTCGACGATCCGCATCAGCTCCCGGAATGTCTTCTTCCAGAAAGTCTGCGGCGTACCCTTCCCCGATCCCCTCCAAGTCCAGCTCGGGGTCATGGGACCGCGCCACCGCCAAGACTAGGCTGGCCCCCGTCCGCGCGGCCTCCGACTCGATGCTCGCCACTTGGTCGGGGACCTGGTGCAGCCGCTCGGCGACCCCTGCGACGGAATCCGGCGCCGGGTCATCCGACCAGACGGCGCTGCATGCCGCCTGCCCCGCCTTCAGCAGCGACTCAACCATCCCTTGGGATTTCTCGAGCCGCTCCTTCCACCCTGCAGCAGCAAAGCACACACGCAACCAGTCAGGCGACGAGGTCAGGGCAAAATCCACGGCCAGCAAGTTTGGACAAAGCATAACGGAGCGGTCAGGGCACTTACGGGATTCGGCCTCCGTGGCATCCTTCTTCGCGGCCTTGACCGCCTCCTCTGCGTCAACGGCCCGCTTGGCCGCCGACTCGGCGTCCTTCTTCGCAGCCTTGGCCGCCTCCTCAGCCTCCGTGGCCCTCTGGGCCGCTGACACGGCGTCAAGCTTCGTCTGCTTCTCCATCTTCTCCGCCAAGTCCGCCCGGGCCTTCTCCGACTCGAGCTCCTTCTCGACTCTCCAGGCCCATTGCTTGGCAAGGTCGCAATCCTGGGCGCGGGTTTTCAACGGCTCGGCCTCGCGCTGGAGCTGCGCCCGCCAGGCCTTCTCCGCTTCAAGCGCCTCGTCGAGGTCCCGGGCACGGGCCTTCGTGTCCTCGAGCTCCGCCTTCAGCTTCGACAGTTCGTCCTCGGCGGCTGCACAGAAACAACGCTTCAGCAAGATGAATCGCAACGCGCAGAAGACAGAGGTTACTCGGCGGGCTCACCTTTGGACTTGGCGATTTCCTGGGACAGACCAGCCTTCAGGCCGGTGATCTCCGCGCCGCGCTTGCGCGCCACGTCCTCCGCCGTCTGCCTTGCCGCGGTTAATTTGTCCCACTCGGACTTCCGCAGCTCCATCCGTTCGATGACCGGCAGTCGGTCCTGGAGGACGGCGGTCTTGCTCTGCGACCGCTGGTTCAGCGCCTGCTGCAAAAGACAAACAAGTTAGACCGCCCGGCAGCATCATCAAAACCCTCCACTCGGTCCCAAGGACCCAGTGGAGGCTCGGGGGCTACACCCTCCGGATGCATTGTTCGTGCACCCGGAGAAGAGTCTACAGACCACACTACATCTACCCTCCGCCCGACTACCCTAGTCGACCGCAGGCTCGGGGGCTACACCCTCTGGGTGCACTGTTCGTGCACCCAGAGCAGCAACTACAAAGAAACACGAGGGGACCTCCGCCCGACTACCTTAGTCGGGCAGAGGCCCGGGGGCTACTTCCTAGGGACACATCCTAAAGGAAAGTACGTACCTCCATCAAAGGGCACAGCCTGCCGCTCAGCAGGTTGGCAGCCTCCCTCGACGCTTTCAGCAAAGCAGGGAGGATCTCCCCGATTTGCTCGGCGCACTCCGCGGCCGCCCGCCACTCCGTCTCCTCCTCGACGTCGTCGACGACCACCGTGGCCGGCTGCCCCGGCTCCTTCTCCCCGATTCGGAGCGGCCGCGCCACCAGCTCCGAGCATGGCTTCAAGGGCGGAGCCCCGCTGATCTCCCGCATTGGCGAGGTCTCGGCGGGCTCGCCCTCGCGCGTCGGCGAAGCGGCCCCGACCGCCTCCGGATCCGCGCCTTCCGCCATCGCCACGTCCCGGTTGGCGTCCGCGGGCCCCGTCGGCGCCGGCGCTCCGGCGGAGGGCTCCTCCCGAGGGACGGCTGGCGGGTCTACCTGCGTGCCGGGCTGCTCGGGGGTTGGCTCGTGAGCAGCCACGGGCGGAGGCGACACCGGCCGGGAAGAAGAAGGAGCAGCCGTTGGCGGAGGCGGCGACACCCGGGTGTCTTGCGCCGGGGGATCTCCACCTTGGCTGGACCCCGGGCCACTCGGGGGCGCCTTAGTGGTGTTCCCCGTCTTCCGCGTCCTGCAGGAATGACAAGATCAACCATGTTAGCATGTGAAGAGGAAAGAATCCAGAAAATCAGTCGGCAGAGCACTTACTTCGCAGATCGGGCGACGACGAGCCTCTTCTTCACCCCCGCGGCTCGTGGCCCGGGTGCAGCAGCACCCGGGGCTGGCGAGGTCCCCGACCCGCCGGACGCCCCGAAGGCCGTGTCGGCGTCGCGCTTCTCCCCCCGGCTAGTGGGGGCGTCGTCGCCAGCCGCCCCAGCGGCCTCATTCGGTGCGGCGGCCGGCGCCGCATGTACAGCGCCGGTGGAAGACCCTTCCGCGACGCCGAATGCGACCCCCACGTCGGTCGCCGCCAACGCGTCATCGCTGCGCTGGGGCCTCCGCCTCCGCACGAAGTAGGCGCCGCCAGCATCCGACTCCTCCTCTTCCTCCTCCTGGGCCGTCGTGTTCACGGGAGGAGGAGGGGCGTAACAACCGCCGGTCCCTTCCCCTTGGAGGACCTGGTACCTTTTGAAGGCCCGGTGCCCTTAGCTGTGCCGGCGCCGGAAGAAGGTATCCCCGCCGCTCCCGGCGACGGCGGCTTGCCCTTCGGTACATCAGCGTACCGTGGCTGGTTCCAGATCTCGTCCTCCGGGAGGGGGGCGCTGGAATAGAAGCCGAACAGAACCTGCAAAGATATGAAGCCAACACCCGAGTAAGACTCGGGCACGAACTTAGTGGAAAAAACAAAGCGTCGGCTACTTACGTCGCTCGGCGGATTCGCTCGGCAGAAAGGAGCCGGCCGTCCGGAGAAGTCCAGGCTCGTCCCCTGAGCTAGGATCTTCTCGAGTCGACTTTGCACCTCGCCCTCCGACAGCTCGTCGGCGGCCTCCCGGGTCGGATCCTCTGCGCCGGTGTATTCGTACATGGGATGCGCCCGGAGTTTGGTCGGCTGCACCCGCCACCGGACGAAGGTAGCAACGACAGCTGCCCCGGTGACCCCGGCCTCCATCGCCTGGCCGAGCTGCGCCATCAGGACGTCGACGCTGTCCTGCTCTCGGTCGAGGGGCGGATCCGTCCAGCTTGGCCTGGCAACCGGCGTCTGGCCCGAGAAGGATGGCAGCGCGGGGTCGGCATTGGCGCAATAGAACCATTGGGCGTGCCAGCCCTTGAGGGACGACGGCATCGGCGGGGCCGGGTAGCTCTTCGCCAACTTCGCCCTCAACTGAAACCCGGCGCCCCCGACTACGGCCGGATGGTCCTTGCTCGGCTGCGGCTTCACCATGAATAGATGCTTCCACAGCGCGAAATGCGGGCGAATGCCGATGTAGCATTCGCAGAGCGTGATGAAGCTGGCGACGTGCAGGACGCTGTTGGGGTTGAGGTTGTGCAGCTCCAGCCCGTAGTAGTAGAGGAGCCCGCGCAGGAACGGGTGGACCGGCACCGAGAGCCCCCGCTCGAAAAACAAGCTGTTCACCACCAGCTCGCCGGTGTCCGGCGTGGGGATGGTCTCCCCCGCGGCGGCACGCCACTCCATCAGCTCCTTCGGTGGCAGCCACCCCATCCGGACCAAGATCTCCAGCTTCTCCTCCGTCGCCGTCGACTTCATCCACGGAGAGGGGGCCATTGGCTCGGCAGACGATCCCTCCTCGCCCAGCAACTTCCAAACCAAGGCGTCCTCCTCGGTTTCGCTTTGGGCGGCTTCCCAGTCCGGGGCTTGCATCCAGGGGAGCCGGGGAGGGGATTAGGGTTTTTGGAGGGGTGGAGCGCGCGGAGCGATCGGAGCAAGAGGAAGACGAAGCGGCGGGCGCAAGGAGAATGCGGGTGCGTTTGAGAACGTGGGCCACTCCCGCAGCCTCTGCCGGGTATAAAAGGGGAGGATCGGGGCGGTTCGGATTCCCCACGTCCGCACGTCCCGGATTCACCGCGCCCACGACCGTGCCCTTTCAGATTCCACCACACGTTTTGGGCGGGCCACGTCGCGCTGAGTCCGCGCCCACGACCTGGCTGCACCGTGATTCGTGCGGCTTCATTAAGAAGATCCAACGGTTAGCCTTCCAGGCTGTACAACCCGGCGGAATACGTCTCCGCTATATGGTGGCTAAAGCGTATTCTCCGTGAATCGCTAGCTGGCCGCCGAGAGTGACTCGGCGCTGGGCGTTTTGGCCACGGAGGGTATCAGAGGCTGGCCTCCAACGAGGAACGCAGTCGACTGAGTACACCCGAGTGAGGGACAGTAATGGCGTGCCTCCCGAAGGCCGCGAGTCGGATGCTGAGCAACTCGGAGCTGCTGGATTCTTCACCCAGACTCATCGAGCATTTAAGCCTCGAAGCTCTGGTATCTGGGATCCCCAGATTCAGTGGAATGACCCAGCGTGAGACTTCGATACTCAGGAACCTATGCGCCGTGTCTGTTTTCTCTGGTTCGGACTTGGAGTTTCAGAGGCATTCCTTCAGGGGACACTAGCCGGCCATACCCCTCTCGGGAAGGCCGGGTGCTACTCGGGAATTCAGTCGAAATTTATGGCGAGCCCCACGCTGGGTTATCAGTCGGTCCCTGCCCCCAGGGGTGGACCGGATGCCACCAGAGATTACCCGTTAGTAGCTCATCCGCCTTGACATTCCTGCCTTACGGGTGAATGTTACTTGGCTTTAATTGTCTTGTTTGCAGGAGTCTAGTCAGCCCTTCACAATCTCCCAGCGAGCCAAAGTCAGTCACCCAGAGGCAAAGACCGGCAGCGGCGAGATCGTGAAGGACTCGGGGGCTACTGATGGTGATATGCCACCCGGGTATCACCAAGGAGGACGAATCCGGCCTTCCAGCCATGGGATGGGCCGGGCCGGCTACTCGGAGTCCGACTACAACACGGGGGCGCCGCACCAGCGTGGAGTGCAGGACACGGGTTAGTACCCGTCCGACTTACCCGGAATCAATTGTAACCGAATAGGAAACATGTCTCTTAACCCGATCCGGACTTTGTAACCCTACCCCGGCCGACTATATAAGGCCCGGTAGGGGACCTCCGATGGGGATCCTACCTCAGAACATCTCATCTAGCTTAATCTCCATTGTTTCATAGCTCAAGCCCCCTCGAGATCGATTCTCTAGGGCTTGCGGCACTCGGGATACAGCAATACCAGCCACCAAACACAGGACGTAGGGTATTACCTCTCCGAGAGGGCCTGAACCTGCCTAAATCTTGTCTCCCGTGTGCAGCCATCCTGATTTGCTGTGCTCACGCCGCCCCATAATTAGTATTGCCAGAATAATACTCCGACACACCTCAGGACACAATTGGAGTGCTTAAAATGAACTACAAGTGTATAAAAAAAAGAGATAACAAGAATGAAATGATCCATAATTGTTGAAAACTTCACAATTGTTGTTTAGAAGGATGTCGCACTTTGGGAATTCACCGAATAGTGCCCTAACCCAAGTATTTGGAGGCATTTCTTCCAACCAAGCATAAACACCAAGGCTGTCTTGCTTCAGCTGCTCCATGTTTTTATCCCACTCTGGGATTGAAATGGATCTTGCACACAAGCCTCAAGATCATTCTTGAGAGTTTCACCCTTGTGAGTCATGTGGAAGTTTTGATATAAATGCCTAACACAGAACCTATGTCTAGCATCTGGGAACACATCCTTTACAACTTTTATTAGCCCCTGTAGTGGTCAAATTTTAGGATTAAAATAACTATATTGTGATGAAAGTGTGAAGTTATAGTCAATAGATGAATCACCTTCTGCTTGTCGCTTGTGTAAGGATATGTGTTCACAATGTTTAGGTCATTCTTTAGAGTTTTTAAGAACCAATTCCAACTGTTCCTTGACTCTACCTCCACCACTGCCATTTCAATAAGGAAGATACAATCATTGATATCCATCCCAGCTGCAGTCAACAAATTGACCTCTATTTTTTTCCAATGTGACATCCATCAATGCAGATATGGAACCACATCCCCTAAAGGAACCTCTTTCGCAAGCATCAGGTGAAAATACTACGTAGTGAAGTAACCGTCTTATAGACTGAGATAGAAGGTACTTCCTGGATTTGTATGTCTCAGCTCTTGTCCACAGTCCCACAATCTATTGTACTAATCGATATCGTCTCCATATATCTCCTAAAGTGCAAGCCTCTGGGCCCTTTGGAGTTTTGTCCTTGTTGGTGCCATATTAAACTCTCTTTGTTCAATCTTGGCTAATGCCTTTACTGTCTTGTAATTATCTCTGAGGTTGTCAACTTATTTCATGGCAAGGTAAGGTGTTGTCTAGGCCTTGATCTCCCACTCTCTCTGGCAGGTGTGCTCTCCAACACATCTCTTCACTAGAAAACTTTTGCTCCTGCTATCTAAGGATGCATTCAACATCCATGGACATCCCCCAGCACTGTGAGCTTCCAACCTCGTCCTCTCATTTCTTGAGTTCTTGATTTGAATCCAATTCCTTATGTTGTACTCTGTAAGCTGCTCTTAGCTCTTCCACAGTTGAGAACACCATCCCAAGCCTGAATTATGGTATTGCCCTGTCAACTCCGGTTTAAAAGCCTTGAAATTGAACCTCATATGGCCCTCATCTTCAGATGAATGTGGCATCTCAAGATCACCATCACCAGCTGCTTCCCTGTCAAATTCTTCCTCTTCTATAAGCAATTCCTTCTCTTTGCTTGCACCTAGGTCATCCACAACATCCTCATCAATATTATCAACATACAAATCATCATCTCCCTAGTCAATTTCATAGTCACAGTCCTCAAAATCTTCATTAGGCTCTTCTTATTCACCTTCTTCCTCTGCTTCTATTTCTATAAACTTACTTCTACCTTTCTTCTTACGGCTCATAATGTCATCATAAAAGGGAGGCAACTTCTCATGCTTGTGCACCTAAACCACCATCCTTGGACTTATTAGAGGAGGTAGTTACTGTGGACCATCAACCAGTAGTCCAGCACATCATCCCACTGCTGCATCTCAAGGTGGTTGACATGGTCCACAAAAAGCACCACATTTTTGCAACTAATGGCCTCAGTGACCATATTGTTTGTGTCTGCATCACACTTTAGTTGTAGCGATACGGGTAGGCTACACTAGCGTAAAACAAAATTTTCTACCACGTAAACCAGGAATTGCTGTAGCAGTAGATCACGAGATTACCCCTTGTTGCACAGAACTGTAGAGGAAGTAGAGTCGATCCAACGGTGAAATAGCATCTAGGCCCCAAATTTGGTTTTGATGGTTAATGGCAACTCAAACTTTACAAGGAGTGGGACAGGATAAATAGGTTCCAGAAAGAAGAGTCATCTAGGAAAGGATGACCACCCAAAAGTACAAAGGTAGTTTCCAAGACAAGGAGATAGCTGTGCTAGGCAGCTGTGCCACAGCTGTGAAGAAGCTGGTGCTGTGCAAGGAGTTGCAAGCAAGGTGATGGTGGCTTGATGCGTCAAGGGCCGTGACTGCAGTTGGTGGAAGATAAAGCCTAGGTTTGCTAGTTTTCTTGAGTCCTTAGGAAACACCCGTACTATCAAGAGGGATGAAGTAACAATGATCTTTGGAAGTACCTTTGTGCTCAATGCTCAGAGTGTTGGACAGTGGCACTGATGTTTTGAGGTCAGTAGCCCTGTAACAACGGTTTTGCTCTAATGTGAAATTGGTTTGTGCTAGCACTTTGCAGTGCTAGTTGTCTAAACCCTAGAGCCAAAGTCATCTGTGTGACACAGCTGTGTCACAGATGATCTACCGCTCTATGACTCAGGTACATCTCTGTACCAGGGGAGAGCTTGTAAATGCTAAGGGACCTGCACTGCAATAGTTTATCTGCTGAGTCAGAAAACTGTTGGAAGTTCTCTCCTTATTAGGGATTAGAGTTAGTTGTGCGCTGAGGGCATGTAATGTGCCAGGACTGGGCTGAGTAGTTAGGCTACGTCAGTTAAGGGTTCACCTGTGTCAGCCTCGGTGACACAGGTGTCGGTCTGCCTAAGCCTGTTATCGTTGTGCGTTGTGATTGGCTGTGTCACCGATGACCTACTTAATCCTATGTGCCAACAGTGTAACGGTCAGATACCTGTGAACCCTATAAATAGGGGACCAGGGGAGGTCTTCGACCTCAACCTTGCTCAATCCAGAGAATCACTTTCGACCGTTGCAAGCCTCTCACCTCCTAAACAAAAGCCAAACTTCCTAAGAGTTAGTTCAAGAGAGTTAGAGCTTTGAGCAAAGAGCACTAGTTCCTCCAAGAGTTGTTGCTGCCGATTCTGTTACTCTTGGAGTGTCAACTCCTAGACGGGCATAGGAGTTGCTGGTATCTTCCCAAGCTTGTGTAGGTTGAACCAGAAGTTTGTGAATGTGATCAAAGTTTACCTGCTGCAAGGCGAAAGGACTTTCACAAGTAAAGCAAGAGGCCTGATCACTCAGGTACTCGGAGAACAAGCACGATTCAGTGCTGGTGAGCTCTTTGGAGTAGTCTCTCCAACGGAGACGTACCTCTCTGAAAAGAGTAGGGAACTTCGGTGAAAAATCCCCTTGTCTCTCTGAGTATTCTTTACACTGCTATTACCTACTCATCAGACTGCATGCTTGTGTGTTTCTTGATATATATTGTTTAGCTGTGATATATTACTTTATGCCTGTGTTAGCTTAGCTGTGTCTTAGTTGGAATATCTCTTATCTCATACCTGTGTCAGCTACCTGTTACACAGTTATCTGTCTTACATATTTGTTTAAGGTTTTTAGCTTACCTGTGTTACACACCTGTGTGACAGCTACTTGTTAATTTAAATAACATATATTGCCTGAGCTGTTAACCTGTCACACAGCCAACTGAACCTTGCAATCAGTCAAGTCTTTAAATTGATAATCTAAGGAAATAGTTTAAATTTAGTTAGCCTCCTAGTCACCCCCCTCTAGTCGGCACCTGCGGTCCTTTCAATTGGTATTAGAGCCAGGTTGCTTTTTGATTTGGCTTAACAGCCAGAGTTTAAAGGATGTCAAGCTATGAGGGTAAAATACCTGTCTTTGATGGTACTAACTATGTCTTCTGGAAAAGAAAGATGCAAATGCATCTTATCCCAATTGATCCAGATGTGTGGGAAGTTGTGAGTGCACGCTACAGATTGGAAGACCCCAACATACCTAGCATCAACGGCAAGAGAAACATCCAGAACAATGCTAGGTCTGCCACAACCATATTCATGGGTCTTCAGGAGCATGACTTTAACAGAGTCAGCACCATGGATTCTACCAAAGAAATATGGGATACATTGGAGCAGATCTATGAGGGTAGCAACATTCTAAAGAAGTCTAAGAGAAGCCTGCTGGAGTCAAAGCTGGAGAGATTTGAGTATGAGCATGGTGGAGACATCAACTCTCTGTTTTCAAGACTCACCATCATCACCAACCAGCTGAAGGCTCTAGGATCAAACCGAGTAGATGATGAAGATGTGATCAAGAAGTTTCTGTCAGTGCTACCCAAGCCCTACAGAACTCTTGTTCTAATGTTGAAGGAGAAAGATGGGTTTGATCAGATGAAGCCCACCGAAGTGTTAGGAAGGATACTAACACATGAGATGGAAATCAAGCAGGAAAGCAAGCATAGTCCATCCTCCTCTCTCAAAAAGAATATTGCTTTGAAGACCATAGCTTCAACTTCACAACCTGAGAGTAACAACAGTGAAGACCTCAATGAGAAGGTGACCAGTGGAGAAGAGAATGAACTTATCATCCTCACAAGAAACTTCAGAAAGTTCTACAAGAAGAAGAAGCAGTTCGGCTCAAGCGACAGATTTAAGGGAAAAAGGATATCTAAAAACAACAAGTGCTTCGAGTGTGGAAAGGAAGATCATTTTGCTGCTGACTGTCCAAACAAGAAGAAGGACAACAACCAATACAAGAAGAAAAATGATTTCCATGGGAAGAAGAATATTTTCAACAATAAGCATCCAACATATACCAAGAACAAAGCCACTGCAAGAGCTTATGTTGGGCAAGCCTGGGTGTCAGATGATTCAGGTTCAGAGGAAGAATCTGAAGATGAAGGTCAAGTTGCTGGGATTGCCATCAGCATGGCTGATGTGCCCAGCTGTGACATAGCCAAGTCACACAACTCCAAGATCAATGCCAAGGCTGATCAGTCGTCATCCACTTCTGCTCCTTTGTGCCTCATGGCCAAAGATTCAAAGGTACTAACTGAAGATGACTTTCCTGATTATGCTGAACTAATGGGCATTTTGTAAAGAACCGATAAGGCCTATGGTAAGGAGAGTAAGGAGAACATATCTCTAAGAGATAAGCTCAGAGAGCTCAAAGAAACATGTGATGAGGTTATGGATGACAGGGAAAACCTCAGAATAGACCAGGAAAACCTGGAGATTGCCCATGACAAGCTCAAAGTAGCTCATGAGTTTCTCCTTAAAGAGTATGAGGAGCTGAAGGCAAAGCATGCCATGTGCACTGATATTTCTTCTAATATGTCTGATGCTGCACCTTTGCATGCTCATGCTATTATTGAATCATGCTTAAACAGTGCTACTCGCATAAATGTTCTAACATCCACAGGTGGTGTCATTGATAATTCAAAAGAGGCTTCAACCTCTCTTGTTACTAACTCTGTGGATGCAGCTGAGCATAACAAGCTTAAAGAAGAGCTTGGAGAGCTGAAAAGGCTTATGAGGAAAGACCTATGCACTGCGAACATTGGCATGTAAAACTATCAGCTCATTAGAGCTGAAATGCTCAGGAAGAACAATGGCTGGAAGGGTTTAGGCTATATTTCTGCTGAAAATAAAATATACTGCCTGCTGTCACTAAACCTAATCTTATAGCAAAATTCGTGAAACATGCAGGTACAAATGACAACAATTTTGTTGGTCATATACAGAGAAACAGGAATGTGGTAAACATTCCATCTAACCCATCCTATATTCTGCAAAAGGACATAAAAGGAAACATAGTGGCCAAGTATGTGGGTCGCCAGCATCTGAAAAAGTGGTTACCTGCAATCTGGGTTCCAAATGTCACAGTTGCCTGTGGCACCGGTATGTTACACAGCGGTGTACCCACCTGTGTCAACGGTAGCTTGCACAGCTCTCTAACCCTTTTGTCTCAGGTTGCAGGTGATAGTCAGCCAAAGAGGATTCATGTCATATCATCTATTGCTAAGGCTGTGAACACTAGAAACAAGCATGCTAACCCTATTACTGTTGTCTCTGCCTATAATAAAACTGCTAAGGGAACCAAACAAGTTTGGATCCCTAAGTCTCATAACTAATCTTGCAGGACACTGTCTCCAGTGGAACTGATTGGGTTGTGGACAGTGGATGTACACAACATATGACTCGAGGTAGGGAGGAGTTTTTAGAGATCACCAATGAGAATTTGCCAAGCAGGTATGTGATCTATGCAGACAACTCCAAGGGAAAGGTAAATGGCATTGGTAAAGTTACCATATCTGAACAACACTCCCTATCTAATGTCATGCTTGTGGATCAGATAGGCTATAGTCTAATATCTGTGTCACAGCTGTATGACACAGATATGAAAGTTACTTTCTATCCTGATGAGGTTATAACTTCCAAACTATCTGATGGTTCTCAAGTATTCAAAGGATGCAGGTCTGAAAAATTATATATTGTCAATTTCAATGAACAGCCTGCAGCAGCTCCATGGTGTCTCATAGCCAAGACCAGTGTTGGCTGGCTGTGGCACATGCGGCTAGGACATGCAGGGATGAAGCTTCTCAACAAACTGAGCAAACATGACTATGTCATAGGCTTAGAAAAGGTGAAGTTTGAGAAGGACTAGCCCTGCAGTGCATGTCAAGCCGGCAAACAAGTTGGAGCTGCCCATTGTCCCAAGACCATCATGAGCACCACCACTCTGTTTGAGCTCATACACATTGACCTTTTTGGTCCTACAACATATGAGAGCTTAGGAGGTAACAAGTATGGCTTTGTCATAGTAGATGATTTTTCTCGCTATACTTGGGTATTCTTTTTGAAGGAGAAGACACAGGTTTACAAGAAATTCAAGCATCTCATTGTTAGAGTTCAAAATGAGTGGAAGGTAAACCTGGTCAATGTCAGGAGTGACAATGGGACTGAATTCAAGTACTCCAAGGTGGAAGCATTTCTGGACAAGCATGGAATCAAGCATGAGTTTTCAAGTCCATATGCTCCACAGCAAAATGGTGTAGTGGAAAGGAAGAACATGACCTTGATAGAGATGGCAAAGACACTACTAGATGAATACAAGACTTCACTAAGATTTTGGGCTGAAGCTGTCAACACTGCCTGCCACTCCATCAATAGACTATATCTACATCCACTACTCAAGAAGACTCCTTACGAGCTGCTCACCAACTCTAAGCCAAATGTCTCATACTTCAGAGTATTCGGTTGTAAGTGCTACATCCTTAGGAAAGGCAAATGCCTTACTAAGTTTGAAGCTAAATCTGATGTTGGTATATTCCTTGGTTATTCCACTAACTCCCATGCCTATAGAGTTTTTAACACCTCCACAAAAGTTGTTGAAGAATCTATAGATGTGGATTTTGATGAGTCTTATGGCTTCCAAGGAGAGCAAGTTGCTAATGATGTAGGGACCAAGGACATTCAAAAGAAATCCACTAGTGAGATCAGACCTACCATCAAGGAGGAATCTGCCTCACCAAGTGATCAAGAACCACCCTCTCCATCACTGGTTGAAGGCACTGGAGTGCAAGACTTTGAGTTCGAGTACAACCCAGCCAATGATTAACTGGATGCAGAGGACCTGGCTCAGCCAGCTGCGTCACAGGAAGAACCAGCTGTGTCATAGGCAACACCAACAGCAGTGACATAGGTGGTTGACCCCAAACCCCTTGTGTTCAGTAGGCTGCGGAAGGATCACCCTGTAGATCAAATCATCGGTGGCATTCATAAGGGAGTATCTACTCGTTCTCGAATTACTAATTTCTGTGAACATTACTCGTTTGTCTCCAGTATTAAACCCAGGACCATAAATGAAGCTCTAAAGGATGCTGACTGGATCAATGCTATGCACGAAGAGCTAAATCAATTTGAAAGAAATGAAGTATGGTCCTTGGTGAATAGGCCTGAAGATCATAATGTTATTGGAACCAAATGGGTCTCTAGGAACAAGCAAGACACAAATGGATTAGTGGTAAGGAACAAAGACAGACTTGTTGCTCAAGGCTTCACTCAAGTAGAAGGTCTGGATTTTGGAGAAACTTTTGCTCCAGTAGCAAGACTAGAAGCCACCAGGATCCTACTTGCATATGCTGCTCATCATATTATCAAGTTTTACCAAATGGATGTGAAGTCAGCCTTCCTAGATGGTAAATTTTTTGAACTAGTATATGTTGAGCAGCCACCTGGCTTTGAAGATGCTAAGAAACCACATCATGTCTACAAACTGTACAAATCACTCTATGGTTTAAAGCAAGCACCTAGAGCATGGTATGACATATTGAAAGAATTTCTGATCAAAAATGGATTTAAAATGGGCTTAGTAGACACAACTCTATTCACTAAGAAAAATGGAAAAGATTTATTTGTGTGCCAAATCTATGTCGATGACATAATATTTGGCAGTACTAACCGTTCCGTGAGTGATGAGTTTAGCCAGATGATGACCAAGAGGTTTGAGATGTCTTTAGATGGTGAACTCAGGTACTTCCTAGGACTTCAGATCAAACAACTCAAGGAAAGAACCTTTATCTCACAAGAAAATTTTACCAAGGACATCATCCCCAAGTTTGGCATGAAGGATGCAAAGCCTATTCACACTCCCATGCAAACAAATGGTCATCTGGACTTGAACATTGAAGGTAAGTCTGTTGATCAGAAAAAATTCAGATCCATGATAGGCTCCTTACTATATAAGTGTGCATCTAGGCCAGATATCATGTTGAGTGTGTACATGTGTGCTAGATTCCAAGCTAACCCTAAGGACTGTCACAGAGTGGCAGTACGCAGGATACTGAGATATTTAATTCAAACTTTAGGGTTTGGTTTGTGGTACCCCAAAGGTGCAAATTTTGAGCTAGTTGGCTATTCGGATAGTGACTATGCAGGGTGTAAGATTGACCGAAAGAGCACCTCTGGTACTTGCCAATTCCTAGGGCATTCCTTATTGTCCTGGTCATCCAAGAAACAAAACTCAGTAGCCCTTTCCACTGCAGAAGCTGAGTATATAGTTGCTGGTAGTTGTTGTGCTCAGGTATTATGGATGAGGCAGACCTTGAAAGATTTCAGCATATCTTTTAATCAAGTACCCCTCTTCTGTGATAATGAAAGTGCAATTAAGTTAGCCAACAACCCAGTGCACCATAGAAGTGAGACACCACTTCCTTAGAGACCAGAGAAAGGAGATATACAGCTGTGTCATGTAAGGACTAAAAAATAATTAGCTGATATTTTCACCAAGCCTTTAGATGAGACTAGGTTATCTGCTCTGAGGAGTGAATTGAATATCATTAATGTCTCTAACTTGCAATAAAAGGATAGGCTTGGTGTCTAGCTCATATGTTCTTGCTATTTATGCTGCTTACTTTTTCATCTGAGTTACTCACCTGTGTCACAGGTGTGTTCGATGCTTAGAGTTGAGAATATTTGTTGAGCTGTTTGTGCACATTCTTGTGTACATGTTTTCTAATCAACTCTTGTCAGTTTTAGCTTTGCTTGATTGAATTTCTGGCAAACTGACTTTGAGAAGATTTTATAAGGACTCTCTGTTAGTGCTCAAGTGCTTTCTTTCTTATCCAACTCTCTCCATCTCGATGTTCTATAGATGAAAAACTTGTCACCTGAGTCTTCCATCTGTGTCTCAGGTGAATGCTTTTGAACTCCGTAGGTCATAGGGTCCTTTATCTCTCAACTGTGTTACAGGTCATTAGCTCAGTTGTGACACAACCACCTTATACCCCTTCGGCCTATATAAAGCGTCGCTGCGTTTCCACAGAATCCACGTCCAACTCAAAACCTCAAACTTCCGCCGTGCGCCGAACTCTCGAGTTTTCGACGAAATCGCGGATTCCGCCCCTCAAAATTTTTTCGACGCATCGGAGAAAGCTTTTTGAGCAGCTCCAGCATCGTTTACTTCGTGCATTATCAAATCCTTGCTCAAAGTAAGCCTCAGCTAACTGTACTTTGTGTATGCCCTATCTTCGTGTCAATGCAATCGCTCAAAAGCTTAATCCAGTAGCGCATTATTCATGTCTAGGGTTGGTTTAGCTCTTGTTCATCTTCCAGAATTCTTCTAGCTTGAAACTGAACGGTAAATCCTTATTAAATCCTAGTTTTCATAAATCTGCCGTCCGCCTCTGCACGTAGCTGTGTCACCGCTAAGGTCTCACCTGTCACACAGGCATGCCTATTCAACAGGCAGAGATCTCGGTTTGTTTCTAAGTCTACACCTGTGTCACCTTAACCTCACACAGGTGTCTCACATAGCTACTGACTTCTGCATCTTAAGAACACCTCTTTTCTACATTCTTTCTTATCTATCTTGTTTCTTCAGATATCTTCAGATTCTGAGAGAGCAGACAGTGGTCTCAAGTGGTCAGATCCAGAGGAGTCCAGCAAAGAGATAACTATTTCTGACTCGGATCAAGAAAGGGAAAGATTAAGGCAGAAGGAAGAGGCAGTTGAGAGAAGAAGAGCAAATCAAAGAGCTTACAGGCAAAGAAGAGCTGCTGCAATGAAAGCAGCTACTTCTGGTTCTCTGGCTGGTCAGTCCAGCTCAGCTCAGCGTGCACCACCCAAGAGGACAAGATCCTCATCTGTTGTTGATCATACATCTTTGGGAAAGGAAGCTGCAAAGAAGCCAAGACAAGCAGTAAGGAAGGTCTCAAAGCCCTCTATTGCTGATGTAGTGATGCCAAGGAGCACACTTAAAATTCAAGAGCCTATCCTTGAACCTGAAGTGTCAGATGCAGAACTAGAAAATGACAAGCTCATCTTAGATGAAATGGCTAAATTGGCAGAGCAGATCAGTACAGCAACTGATGAGAAAGTGAAGAAACAGCTTACAACAATCTACACTACCAAAAATCTTGAGCTTTCTAAGAAGTGTACACTAGTATCCATAGATATTCCAGAACCTACAGATGCAGATAGAGCTCTCATGCGTGAAATAGCAGACATGCATCTTCAGATAAAGCATGCCACTTCTCATTCTGTCTAGGTTGATTTGAGAAGGCAAATCATTGAGAAGCAAAAGAACTTCTCAACCGGTTGTCTGTCAGCTCCAACTCATAAACCAATGGCCCTTGGTCATACAGATGCTAGAGATCGTCACCTTATGCAGCAGATTGGTGAGCTGATTGGAAAAATAAAAAATCTGCCAAGAGGTCTTGAGAGAAGCTCTTTGCAAGCTGAGCTCAAAATTAAGCAAGGATTACTCTCTCCTGCCCTCAGACCACAGCGAGCAGCTGCTCCTGCTCCAAGCTTTAAAAGAAAAAGGTCTGAAACAGTTATTGTTGAAGAACCTCAAGCAAAGAAGCAGTCAAAGGTAGAGGTTGCTATCATCTCTGAGACTGCACAGAGCTCCAAGCCATCTTTGAACGATCAACTCATCCAGTAGAAGGAAGCTCTGAAAGAATTAAAAAAGGAGATGCCACCACCTGTGTCATAGGTGGCTAGTCTAGCTAAATCAGATTTGCAAACATATCAGAGGAGGAGTAGAAGAACCTTAAGCTCTACAAGTGTAGAATCTCTTTCCTCTCTGGATGTTCAGAATCCAATGTCTCCTTCACAATTTCTTGTGTCTGAGACAAAGGAGCAAGCTGTAAAAGTGGACCATGTGCCTTCTTCATCTCCTAAGGCTGGTTCAGATAAGCCTTCTGAAGCTGCTCAAACCACAAGTTCTCAGTTGCCCCAATCAGTTGTGCCACAAGAAGAAGCAGCCCTAGTTCAAGCTCCCCAGCTGTCTCCAACACCAGTGTCACCGGCAGCTGACATAGCAGTCGCTTCACCTGTTGCTCAATCCCTAGTGTCCTCACCTGTGGCACAGGCAAGTGACTCAGAAGAACAAGATGAAAGCTCAGAAAGCCAATCTGATGATGAAAGAGGTGTGTCAGTGACTCCTCCTAGGGCAAGAGATCCAAGACCTGATTCTGATGAAGATTTACCAAGCTGAAGGCTCATCCCCCAGTGCAGAATCAGATAATGAACTAGAGGAGGAAGCAGAACAAGAAGAGAGCTCACCCAGTCACTCAGTAGAAGCAGAGGATTTGAAATCCAAATATCATTACATCTTCGCTCATGCTCTAAGGACTGAGGCAAATCAAATGCAGTTCATTTCCAGGGCTGCAACTAAGAAGCTTCCCAAGTGTTACCCTAAGAGGTCCAAGAGCAAGGTTGCCTCAATGAGCACCAGTGCATTATCAAGATGAGGTCAACATGTCCATATTTCAGTGAAGAGAAGGAATTTTTGGATCCTGTCTGCTCAGACCCCAGATTTCACAATGATCATCAAAGGGGTGTATACCATGAGATCTTATCCTCCAAAGGATATGTAGATTGCAAGGCCATTGATTGGTCTGCTTTGTCTGACCCAAGACTGAGGGCTCTACCATCTCTGGTTCAAGCCTTGGGTCTTGAGTTCATATGCAACCTACAACAAGTGTATGACCCAGAAATCATTAAGGAGTTGTATGCCACTGTGTGGGTTGAACAAAATAATCAAGATATCATGCTCTGGAGGACAAGAGATCAGCTGCTATCCATTACAGCTCCGGAGTTCAATAGTCTTTTTCATGCACCAGTGGAGCCTGGAATGCCAAACTTGTTCAAATTAGAGCCAGTCTCCAATGATATCAAAAGTAAGTTCTATCCAAGAAACTTCTCATTTCCTGCCAGTGCCCCAGCTAATCATGTATACTTCAAGGGGATCACAATCACTGCCAAGCATTTTGTGAAGATTCTCAATATCACTATTCAGCCTAAGGGAGGCAACACAGATACAGTGTACAATCCAGTATGGCAGGTGTTGGTGCATATTGCCAAGAACCAGCATTTTGATGTAGCAAGATACATTTTCCATGAAATAGATGCTATTCAGAAAGACAAGAAGGCTAAGCTGAGGTATGGATCGTACATCATGTATATGATCCTTCAAGGAACAGGTCTTCCAGAATCAACCTTTGACATTGTTCGCACGAAATTGGATCCGTGAAACACCTAGGTAATGTGGAGTCGCCAATCACACTTACGTGTACGATGAATGGTTGTTTTTCAGGCAAAACAACAAAGGATAACTATCGTACTTACGCGTACGACGAGCGATTGCTTTCCGAGCAAAGCAACAAAGATCTTCTGGCTTATGTGCAGAAGAACCGATCGTTTTTTAGCGCAAAACGATAAAGATCTAAACTAGAACAGAAAAGTAAAGGTAAAGGTAATAGATTGATTTGTGTCGATTGTTGGATGTCTCTCAATCGGCCATCACCCTTTATATTTATAGGGCAGCTGGTCTTCCCGTAGGAGATCAAAACTCCTAATCCTAATTGATTACAGATATGTCTCTTTCTTTGTTTAAAATATCCTGATTCTAACGTACATGTGACTTTCCATACAAACCAAGATAGCCTTCCAAACCTAATTGCCTCGAACGCTGCCATCCGGACTCCTCTTGGCGCACGGGATATCCCTTCCAGACAAACTGGATAGCCTTCTAAATCTTGTGGGACTCTCCTTGATCGCCACGATCTACTGCGGTTTCTCGTATCCCAAGTTAAAGTCTCTGGCGTCGGGTAAGTCTTGAAGGTAGACGACTTGCCGCATCAACCCATCCGTGGATCAACATGATATCGTCGTGCCTCGGCTCTGCTAAGGATGACTTGGTAGCTGAAAGCCATTGCGAGTACTCGGGGACGAACTCAGACCGCTCGGGAATCCGTTGAGTACTCGGGGACAAACTCGTACTGCTTGGGAAACAGTCGAGTGCTCGGGGAATATGCAAACCCCTCGAGACTGGTGAGCTTCTCGGGGACTCGGTCACTCGGGATCACCAGTACTCGGGGTCGATGATGCTCGGGGTCAATAACGCTCGGGGTCGACGATGCTCGGGGACGCCACCGACTGCTCGGATATCAGGAACTTCCGCGAGCGCTTCGTATTTCCGGGATGAGATGATCACTCGTGGGTACTCGGAGATGCCGCGAGCACTCGGGATCAGAGATGCTTCGAATGTCCAAGCCACTCGGCTGTAATGCGACTATTAGTCCTGCATTTAAAAGTACATGCTGCATCCATGAACTGTTAGTTTCATTATCTCAACCTTTATCAAACCTAATACTTAATTTGGCCAATCAAATAAATCCTTAAGCCAAATTACGCTGTAAACACATGCCCCCCTGCTTTTTGGTATAATTACATTTACCAAAAACACCGTGAACTACACCATTGCTCAGGGCGATACTTATAAAGGACATATCGGCCACAGGTTTTGTTAAGCTTCTTGCCACATACTCGGGTAATACCTTTTCAGATATTTCCCATTAAGGGCCTTAGGTAACCCTCCCCCTTGTAAAGACTCTACAAAATAAGAGTTCCCGGGGACGATCTCGACGACCTTATACGGACCCTCCCAACTCGGTGACCATTTGCCGAATTTGTTGTTCCGAGTTCCAATAGGTAAAATCGTCTTCCATACTAGATCTCCTATCTGAAACGATTTTTCCTTTACTCTTTTGTTGTAAGCCTTAGCAACTCTCAACTTCTCCTTTTCGATTTCTCGTAAGGCTTTCACCCTTTCTTCCGAAACGTCGTCTATCTTATCTGTCATCAAATGGCTATAATCTTTAGCCGACAAGTCATTTTGCCTGGCTATTCTAAGAGCTTGTAATCTAACTTCCACGGGTAACACTGCTTCCTGCCCGTACACTAACTCGAATGGCGTCACTCGAGTTGCCCCATGCTTAGATATTCGATGGGCCCATAGTGCTTCTGAAAGGACTTCATGCCACCTTGTCGGATATTCCTCAATTTTCTTCTTTATTAACTTGATCAAAGTCTTATTGCTAGACTCGGCCTGTCCATTAGCTTGCGCATAATAGGGCGACAAGTTCAACAACTTGACTCCAAAGGATTCGGTAAACTCACTGAATTGGTGAGACATAAAGGATGCACCCTGATCAGTTGTCAGAGTTTGAGGGATGCCGAACCTATGAATGATATGCTCTAAACGAAGCTAATCACTTCCTTATGAGTCATACTGCTTCAGTCCACTTGGTAAAGTAATCTGTAGCTACGAGGACGAAGCGATGACCTTTAGACGAAGCAGGATGTATTTGCCCAATGAAGTCTAAACCCCATCCTCTAAACGGCCACGGCTTTATAATAGGGTTCATCATAGCCGCGGGCGCCAATTGCACGTTTCCAAATCTCTGGCATGCTTCACATCCTCTATAATACCGAAAGCAATCTTCTAACATAGTCGGCCAGTAGAACCCTGCCCTTTTCAATCGCCATTGCATCTTGGGAGCCGACTGATGTGTTCCACATATCCCTTCGTGTACTTCCCCCATTGCCATCCTTGACTGGTCGGGATCTAAGCATTTCAACAATACTCCGTCTATTGTTCGGCGATACAACTCGTTATTTAACAAGGTGTACTTTATAGCTTGCCACCGAATTTTCCTATCTCTTGTTTGACTTGGATCTTTCAAATAACTAACTAAAGGTGCCCTCCAATCATTGACTTCCAAACCGCTTAACGACTCGGCTGCTTGTGTTAAACTGTTGCCCCCCGAGTCGGTACTGGATCTACATGAGTCGGCTTCGACTTCCAGTAAGTTGGCCTGGCCTTCGACAGCAACGAGCATCGGCTTTCTAGATATGAAAACTTTCCTCTTCTGACTTGGTACCCGGATGCTTGCTGTGCCAGATAGTTGGCTCTAGAGTTCTCCTCTCTAGGCACATGGCTGATTTTAAAAGTATCTAAAAATTTGACTATGTCTAAACATCGGTCTAAGTAGCTATTCAGCAAACCATCAAAACATTGAAACTCACCATTGACTTGCTGAACTACTAGCAATGAATCCCCAAAAGCATCTATGTCTGTTATGCCCATATCTACTAAGTTTTGCAAGCCAAACAATAATGCCTCATACTCTGCCTGATTATTAGTGCAAGGGTATTCTAACCGGACCGATGACTCATAGATAACATTATGTGGTGAAACCAAAACATTACCAATGCCTTGCCCACTTCTGCAAACCGATCCATCAAAATAAAGCTTCCATGGACATATACCAACATAATTAATATCTTCTTCATCTTTAACTTGATGATCAACAATGAAGTCGGTGACGACTTGACCTTTCATAGTACGCAACGACTCATATGTTAAATCATACTCTATTAAGGCATAGGCCCATTTTCCAATTCGTCCGCTAAGAATCGGTTGTTGCAACATATACTTAATCACGTCAACTTGGCAAGACACTATACAGGTACTCGAAAGTAGATAATGCCGGAACTTGGTACATGCGTAAAATAAGGATAAGCATAGCTTCTCGATGAATACATACCGACTTTCGGTGTCGAGTAGTCGGCGACTTACATATGCGATGATGTACTCTTTCTCGTCGACTTCCTGAGTCAGCACCGCGCCGAGTACTTTGTCTTGTGTAGCAATGTATAGTCGGAACGGAACTCCCGACTCGGGTGCCCGAAGCACTGGAGAACTCGACAAGTATCTCTTGATACTATTGAAAGCGTCTCGCTGCTCTGCCCCCCAAGTGAACTCGGCTTCGTGTTTTAACCAAAGTAATGGAACAAATGATTCAATCTTCCCCGCCAGGTTAGATATAAATCGTCTTAGGTAATTTATCTTTCCTAACAAACTCTGCACATCTTTCTTGCATGTCGGCTCCTCTAACTTCCTGATGGCCTCTATCTTCTTAGGGTCGATCTCTATACCCTGCTCATGAATTATGAACCCTAAGAACTTACCAGCCAACACTCCAAAAGCACAGTTGAGCGGGTTCATCTTCAACCCGTACCGACGCATCCTTTCAAAAGCTAGTCGTAAGTCGGCTAAATGGTGACTACAGCCGTCCGACTTGATGACGATGTCATCAATATAAACTTCTAACACAATGCCTAAGAGATCATGAAAGATTAATTTCATAGCATGCTGATAAGTGGCGCCCGCATTCTTCAAACCGAATGTCATGACAACCCATTCAAATAACCCGACAAAACCGAGGCAACGAAAGGCAGTTTTAAACATGTCCTCTTCGGCCATAAAGATTTGATTATACCCGGCGTTGCCATCTAAGAAACTGAGTACTTTGTGTCCAGAGGCGTCATTTATCAACATGTCGACTATAGGCATAGGATACTCATCCTTAGGCGTAGCCTTATTCAAGTCCCTGAAGTCTATACATACCCTAATATTCCCGGTATTCTTCTTCTCGACTGGCACAATATTTGAAATCCACTCGGCATACCTGCATGGCCGAATGAATCCTGCCTTCACCAGTCGGTCAACTTCTTCTTTGATGCGATCATACAAGTTAGGGTTGAAACGCCTAGGTGGTTGCTTGTGGGGTCTGAAACCAGACTTGATAGGCAGCTTATGTTCGACTAGGCTCCGACTCAACCCGGGCATCTCTGTATAATTCCAAGCAAAGCAGTCTACGAATTCTTTGAGTAGCGCACATACCTTGCCTTTCTGGCCGACTTCCATATTGGCGTTAATAAACGTTGGTCGAGGCATGCCTCCATCGCCAATATCAACTTCTTCAAGCGGGTCGGCCGATGAGAACCCTTGTCCGAGCTTCTCCATGTCAAAGTCTTCGATAGTCTCATGCATATCGTTCCTGCCTGAACGATATTCCTCAGTGCGCTTTTGTAGCCACTTAATGCTATCTTCTTTGTCCATTTATAATGATAAATCGTTAAGCCGAGCCATACAAGCCGGCTATGCCTATATCGGTATGAAACCGTCCTTACCGATACTGACATAGTCGTAGTCGGACAAATCCCTACCCGTCAGGCATCTCATGTCGCCGTGTTGCCAATCGACCGTAGTTTCTGCCAACGCGATGCAGGCCGAGTTGTCTACCTTGATGACTTCGACATCCTCGTCCACCCACTGGATTAAGTACTGATGCAGGGTAGAGGGGATGCAACAATTGGCATGAATCCAATCTTGCCCCAAGAGCACGTTGTATCGGCCTTTGACGTCGACTACGAAGAATGCAGTTGGCAGAGTTTTGCTTCCGACTGTGAGCTCTACTGATAATATGCCTTTGGCCTCGGATAGCTCCCCTGAGAACCCGCTGAGTGCCATGTTTGTCTTCATCAACTTGGACTCCTTTCGGCCTAACTTGGAGAACACCGAAAGTGGCATAATGTTGACTCCAGCGCCGCCGTCAACGAGCATGCGGCCGATAGGTCTCCCATTGATATGGCCCTTAATGAATAGAGGCTTCAAATGCTGCCCGTGCCTCTCCGGCTTCTCAAATATGGCAGCACTAGGTCCAAGCAGAAGCTCTGCGACTTCCGACTCGGGAGCACGGAACTCGATAGGCAACTCGAATACCATATTGACATCCATGTCGGCGGGTACCTCCCCGACATCATGGATGGCAGTATCATCTTCTTCCTTTGCAATGTGCTTCTCCTTCCAAGTCATCTTCGCGGGTTTCATTGGCCTGGCTTGGTTGAACCATTCGTCGCGCTTCTTCTCGACGAGCTCCTCCCTGAGCTCGAGTGCTCGCAGCCGCTGGACCCTCTGCTTCTGAGAATGCGTGAGTTCGGTGGGGCACCATTGCGGCTTTGGTTTTGTTCCTGGTTCAACCGCCTTGATCTTCTTAGCCGGCTGACTCGGCGCAGGTTCAATGGTTGCTTTCCGAGCGCCGGGTCCCGCTACATTGCTGGACTCTGGTCTGTCCAAATCATCTATTGCGCCAAACTGTACACGCCGGGTTCCCGCTGGTGGCGCCGAGTTAACTTGTGAACTTATCAACACGGCGGACCGTTGTGGTAGACTTCCTTCTGGGACTCGGATAGCGCCTGCTTTGTTTAACTCGGATTGGGTCGTTGTGCGGTTGCTGGGTTCGGACTCGGTGCGCTTGACTGGTACCCAGACCTGCTTAGTCGGCGCGTTGCTCCCCTGAGCCTTCCCTGGGGCTGCCAGCAGACTCGGTACATCGGGTCCCTTGCGCCGAATGGCGAGTCGGTTCCACGCTCGAGTTCCCGCCTCGAACCGAGTTCTTTTCCCGTGGGGCGGTTCTCTGAACCCGGACCTGGACGGGATCCAACTCGGCTGAAACATGCCGATTGGTCCAACCGGGTGTGGTGCCCAAGGGTTGAAACCCCACGGAGGACACTGTGGGTAGAAAGTGTGCGCGCCTCCCCAGTATGCCGGACCTGTCGCGAAGTATGGTGGTTGCACATATGGACCTTCCTGCCAGTACTCGGCACTACCGAAGCTTTGTTGAGGAGGACACCTAGGACGCTTGGCCCCTCCAAGCCGAGTGAACACATTGTTGATCGTGTACTTGTCCAGCAACTGTTTCGCCGTCGGTCTTGATTTCCCGGCTTGACCCTTTCCTCGATTGACCTTCCAAACTCCGACTTCTGAATTCTTTGGCTTGATCATCTTTGGAGTCGAAAAAGACTTTGAGTTGACCGTCTCTGGAGGAGAACCAGGCTTGATCATTCTTGGAGCCGCATCGTCATCAATGATGACGTTCTTTCCTTTTGTCGACTCGGCCTGATCCGACCGAATTAACACTTTCTTCTTCTCCAAGTCGATCACGTTGATTGGAAAAGGATCACTGTCGAGTTTCATCTTGGTGTTCTGGGCAAACGTCAATCGTTCGTCGTTAATGGCCGATTGCACCTGTCGACGAAACACGTTGCAGTCATTAGTAGCATGAGAAAAAGAGTTATGCCACTTACAATATGCTATTTTGCCCAAGTCGTCCGCCGATGGAAATACGTGCCCTTCCCCTACTCTAATCAAATTTCCCTGCAGGAGCATATCAAAAATCTTGTCGCATTTGCTGATGTCAAAAGTGTATCTAATCTCCTCCTTCCGAGTAGGCGTAGGTTTTAGGGCTGGACAAACAAAAGGTTTCGACTTGGGCGCCTGAACCCACTCGGCAACGCATATGTCAACATCGTCCTCACTGTCCGAGTCGTTCTCGTACGCTATAACATTGACTGCCGACTTCTCTTTGGTTTTGCTCTTACTATCCCCAAACCGGCTATACTGCTTGACCTCCTTAGCGCGGTTTTCTTGTGTTACGGCCCTCTGCACGACTTGACTAATATTTAAGAACTCTTGGCCCTCTAGTCTATCCCTAATCTGGGCAAGCAAACCCAAAAAAGCGAGGTCGGCTAGATCTTTTTCAGTAATATTCAAGCTAAAGCACCGGTTCTTAACCTCCCTGAATCTTCTAATGTAATCACAAACCGGTTCATTGTATTTTTGCTTAACCATCGTCAGATCTGAGAGTCTAAGTTCGGTTTCACCGCTGTAAAAGTACTCGTGGAACTGCCGTTCTAATTGCGCCCAAGTCGTAATAGATTTGGGAGCAAGTGAGGTAAACCACGTGAAGGCTGTACCCGATAATGACAAAGGAAATAGCTTTATTCTGTAGATATCTGACGTGCCGACTTCACTACACTGTGCCAGGAATTTCCCTACATGTTCTAAAGTCGACCTACTATCTTCCCCTGTGAACTTGACAAAATCTGGAATCCTGAACCCTCGAGGGTATGGTGTTGTGTCGAAGCACTCAGGGTACGGCTTTTGATAAGCACGCGATCCATCCTTAGGTATTACGCCGAGTTCTCTGAGCACTCCGGCGAGTTGATCCTTAAAGCTCATATCGGCTAACGGAGTACGCGAAGTTGGCTCCGGCAATGCGGGTTGGACTTGTTGCGGGTTAAAATACGATTCCGGAACCGGCCCATGAGGGACCCCGGTACCGGGAGGCGGAACAGGTGGTGTGCTATACGCAACTGTTTGGTAATACGGTTGTGGGATGTTCGCGCTAAGGCTGAGGCTTCGGTTGTCACGGGTAGCATCCTAGGAAACTGAAGTCGGAACGACAGAGGTCGTGATCACGGGAGCGACTCCTACGCGGTGATCGACTCTGTTATTATCAGGATACATCGGCTGCTTATCCCGATGTTCATCATTGACCTGCAAGACTATCGATCTAACCTGGCCCTGCAGACTACTCCGTATGTCTTTAGCGAGTTGCTCTTTGAACTCGTCAAATCGGCTAGTCATTACTCGAGCGAGTACTTGTGCCGATTTGTCCATCTCAGAGCCATATTTGCTGGCTACTGACACGTCAATCAGGTGAGCAATCTCTTCAGAACAAGTCGGTTCACTTACCTCGGGTTTGGGCGCAGGAGGCAGACTCGGCACGACTACCTTTTTGATGACGCCGTTTCTTGTCTTTTGGTAGCCGGCCAACTTTTGCCGAAGTCTTTCCGCCTGCTCCTCTTCGAGTTGTCGTTCAATCTCCCGCCGTTCATCTTCAGATAAGTCGTCGAGCGTGACGGCGATGATGTTGTCTGGGTTGACGATGCTTCCGTCCTTGGAGTCAGAATTCATTGTGTAGATTTTACTTCGTCCCCAGCGGAGTCGCCAATTGTGTTCGCACGAAATTGGATCCGTGAAACACCTAGGTAATGTGGAGTCGCCAATCGCACTTACGTGTACGATGAACGGTTGTTTTTCAGGCAAAACAACAAAGGATAACTATCGTACTTACGCGTACGACGAGCGATTGCTTTTCGAGCAAAGCAACAAAGATCTTCTGGCTTACGTGCAGAAGAACCGATCGTTTTTCAGCGCAAAACGATAAAGATCTAAACTAGAACAGAAAAGTAAAGGTAAAGGTAATAGATTGATTTGTGTCGATTGTTGGATGTCTCTCAATCGGCCATCACCCTTTATATTTATAGGGCAGCTGGTCTTCCCGTAGGAGATCAAAACTCCTAATCCTAATTGATTACAGATATGTCTATTTCTTTGTTTAAAATATCCTGATTCTAACGTACATGTGACTTTCCATACAAACCAAGATAGCCTTCCAAACCTAATTGCCTCGAACGCTGCCATCCGGACTCCTCTTGGCGCACAGGATATCCCTTCCAGACAAACTGGATAGCCTTCTAAATCTTGTGGGACTCTCCTTGATCGCCACGATCTACTGCGGTTTCTCGTATCCCAAGTTAAAGTCTCTGGCGTCGGGTAAGTCTTGAAGGTAGACGACTTGCCGCATCAACCCATCCGCGGATCAACGTGATATCGTCGTGCCTCGGCTCTGCTAAGGATGACTTGGTAGCTAAAAGCCTTTGCGAGTACTCGGCGACGAACTCAGACCGCTCGGGAATCCGTTGAGTACTCGGGGACAAACTCGTACTGCTCGGGAAACAGTCGAGTGCTCGGGGAATATGCAAACCCCTCGAGACTGGTGAGCTTCTCAGGGACTCGGTCACTCGGGATCACCAGTACTCGGGGTCGATGATGCTCGGGGTCAATAACGCTCGGGGTCGATGATGCTCGGGGACGCCACCGACTGCTCGGATATCAGGAACTTCCGCGAGCGCTTCGTATTTCTGGGATGAGATGATCACTCGGGGGTACTCGGAGATGCCACGAGCACTCGGGATCAGAGATGCTTCGAACGTCCAAGCCACTCGGCTGTAATGCGACTATTAGTCCTGCATTTAAAAGTACATGCTGCATCCATGAACTGTTAGTTTCATTATCTCAACCTTCATCAAACCTAATACTTAATTTGGCCAATCAAATAAATCCTTAAGCCAAATTACGCTGTAAATAGACATCACAGTGAAGACATCCAAGACTAAACTTAGACCTCAAGCTGATGACCATCCCGATGAGGTTGTTGTTCCTGCTCTCTTTGGTGATTCCTTGGACACAGCTGTGCCAGGCCCCAGTGACACAGCTGATCAAATAGCTCCTCAGATGTCACCACCTCAAGTTCATGTCTCTCAGCGCCAAGTTTCTACCGGTGTCACCGCTGCTATTCCTGCAGCTGACCCAGATGAACTGGTATCTGTGACACAGGTGGCTGACGATGGCACCCTATCAACCTCCCTGATGTCTCCAACAGCTGCCAGAGCTTATCAGCATAAGGTCATGCCTGTTCAGTTTGCAACTTCGCGCAGAGAGAATCTCCAGCTCAGAACAGAAGTTACCATTTTGCACTCCAAGGTTGATCAAATGCAGACTCAGCTTTCAGAGGTTCTCCAGCTGTTGAAGTCTAAGCTCTCCTGATATTTCTTTTCCGTTATCCCCTTTCTGGTGTTTTAGTGTCAAAGGGGGAGAGGTTGTAAGAGGAGAGAAAATGTTTTGGATAATAGAGGGAGTGAGTTCTTTTGGGTGTATATCAAGACTTGCTCTTATTCTGTCTTCTTATATGTCTTGATCACATTAAAGTGCTCTTATGCAGTTTTTCTTCATGTTCTTAATATGTGTGGATGGTGTTAACTCATATTTAATTCTTCTCACATATCCTGCTTCATACACATATATATATGCTTGCTTGCTCTGATCATAATACATGATAGTGCTCTGATCATAATACATGGTAGTGCTCTGATCATAATACATAATAGCAAATGCTCTGAACATCTGCTAATCAAATTGAGTGTTGCTTTGACCATGTAAATTCTTACTATGCTATGATCATGCAATCTCTTAGAGAAACTCTAAAAACTGCATCATTATCAGTTCAGGTAAAGTCTATCTCTCATATCAAACTTTCTGAACTGATAAAGTGCAAGTTGTAAGAAAATACTACTCATACCTAAAATTCAAATCTGTGCATTTGCATTTCAAAAGAAAAATCTTTTATGCACAGCTTCAGGGGGAGTATATTCTAACAAGCACATGTACTACTCATTCACATTTTTAGTTGATATTGCTAAATGAGTTGCCACTAATCACCAAAAAGGGGGAGATTGAAAGAGCATGTAGGCCCCAAATTTGGTTTTGATGGTTAATGGCAACTCAAACTGGAAGCTAATGTTTACAATGAGTGTAAGCAGGATGGATAGGTTCCAGAAAGAAGAGTCATCCAGGAAAGGATGACTACCCAAAAGTACAAAAGTAGTTTCAGGACAAGGAGATAGCTGTGCTAGGCAGCTGTGCCACAGCTGTGAAGAAGCCGGTGCTGTGCAAGGAGTTGCAAGCAAGGTGATGGTGGCTTGATGCGTCAAGGGCCGTGACTGCAGTTGGTGGAAGGTAAAGCCTAGGTTTGCTAGTTTTCTTGAGTCCTTAGGAAACACCCGTACTATCAAGAGGGATGAAGTAGCAATGATCTTTGGAAGTACCTTGTGCTCAATGCTCAAAGTGTTGGACAGTGGCACTGATATTTTGAGGTCAGTAGCCTTGTAATAACAGTTTTGCTCTAATGTGAAACTGGTTTGTGCTAGTACTTTGCAGTGCTAGTTGTCTAAAACCCTAGAGCCAAAGTTATCTGTGTGACACAGCTGTGTCACAGGTGATCTACCGCTCTATGAGTCAGGTACATCTCTGTACCAGGGGAGAGCTTGCAAATGCTAAGGGACTTGCACTGCAATAGTTTGTCTACTGAGTCAGAAAACTGTTGGAGGTTCTCTCCTTATTAGGGATCAGAGTTAGTTGTGCGCTGAGGGCATGTAATGTGTCAGGAGCGGGCTGAGTAGGGATCAGAGTTCACCTGTATCAGCCTCGGTGACACAGGTGTCGGTCTGCCTGAGCCGGTTATCATTGTGTGTTGTGATTGGCTGTGTCACCAGTGTCTATCACCGGTGACCTACTTAATCCTACGTGGCAATCGTGTAACGGTCAGATACCTGTGAACCCTATAAATAGGGGACCAGGGGAGGTCTTCGACCTCAACCTTGCTCAATCCAGAGAATCACTTTCGACCGTTGCAAGCCTCTCACCTCCTGAACAAAAGCCAAACTTCATAAGAGTTAGTTCAAGAGAGTCAGAGCTTTGAGCAAAGAGCACTAGTTCCTCCAAGAGTTGTTGCTGCCGATTCTGTTACTCTTGGAGTGTCAACTCCTAGACGGGCATAGGAGTTGCTGGTATCTTCCCAAGCTTGTGTGGGTTGAACCAGAAGTTTGTGAAGGTGATTAAAGTCTACCTGTTACAAGGCGAAAGGACTTTCACAAGTAAAACAAGAGGCCTGATCACTCAGGTACTCGGAGAACAAGCACGATTCAGTGCTGGTGAGCTCTTCGGAGTAGCCTCTCCAACAGAGACGTACCTCTCTGAAAAGAGTAGGGAACTTCGGTGAAAAATCCCCTTGTCTCTCTGAGTATTCTTTACACTTCTATTACCTACTCATCAGACTGCATGCTTTTGTGTTTCTTGATATATATTATTTAGCTGTGATATATTACTTTATGCCTGTGTTAGCTTAGCTGTGTCTCAGTTGGAGTATCTCATCTCATACCTGTGCCAGCTACCTGTTACACAGTTATCTGTCTTACATATTTGTTTAAGGTTCACGCACATATCTTGCCCCTTAAGTGTGCGACCCTATAGGTTCACGCACATTTAGACATGAACCAAGTATTCCTACTCGGTCACTATTTGGTAGCGGCCCCTAGCAGGACGTGCCAACTCCCAAACGTACGTAAAGATCATATCGGACGAACCATCACAATGTTATGTATGCAACTCCCTATGCCTCACGATATTTGTCAAGCTCAAACTCGAGCTTGACAGCTCTTTCTCGATCATGTGTCTTAGATTCCTTTACTAGGTTAACACTTTAACCTTAAGTAGCACGGCCATGCATTTCTGGATCCAATTACTCGAGGGGCCCTGAGATATCTCTCTCATCACAGAGAGGGGCAAATCCCATCTCGATCGACCATGACTCGCATCATGCTTCATGACAAACAAGAAGGTAGCCTTTATGACTACCCAGTTATGGAGTAGTGTTGGATAACCCCTAAGTAAGTCATTTACACATATCAAGTACATATGACAATCTCAGGTCAAAGGATATAGCACACACATTGTGTCTTAAGTTGGGTCTGTCCAACCCCATGTTCCCTAACATGTGCTCATACAATTGGTTCGACATCTCTACGTCTATGACCTGTGAAACATGATCATCAACTAGTACATATGCTAGTCTATTATTCATATGTGTCCTCACATGAGTTCCGACTAGGGACCAATTTAGAATAATCATTCAAGGTTAATATGAGTTCCACAAACAAGTCACATACTTGCCAATCAATACAAATGATATTATTCAAGGAATATTTAATAAATCATGGATACAATGAAATATGATCATCCCTATGATTGCCACTAGGGCATATTTCTAACATCAGTGGCCTTAGAACCATCAGCTACACCTCTGCCTGGCATGCACCAATACATCCTAATCCGTGTCAACTTTGCATAGCCTAGTTGCTGCAAGAAATCCCATAACCAGAGCAAAGACCATGTCTCACTCTCACAATGGTCAAACTAGTCCACACTAGCATCAATATATGTCCTGTTCTTGCCATGACCACAGAAAAAACCCCAACGGTGGATCACTACACGGAACTCATCATCACATGTACCTACATTGCAATGGATTCAAGAAAATAGAGCTAAGAATTTTCTCTGATCAACTACTAAAAACCCCAACTTTGCAACGACTATACTACGAAAACCCTAAGCTACTCTAAGTCAAACATGAACAAGCAATCATGGCCAAAATATGCAAAATGAACAAACTCATCCATGAACCATGAGATCATTGTAAGCCAAAAACCTTCCTAAACCTAGCCTCCATCCACGAGAAAGGGAAGCACAAACTTACTATAGCCAGGAGGGAGCTTGATCACCAGGTTCATGCTGCCATGGTGCCATCAATGTTGCCGAGTAGATCACCGACATTCAGCCGCCATGCTTGCACTTCAGTTGCACAGATACTGGCCTAGCTTGATTGTAGTATGTTTTCCCTGAAGTATTCCTAAGCTATTGAATCTAGAGGAACCAGTGGATTTCATGGGGACCTTAAGCAACCTTTTATCGTCCTTTTCTTCTCTCCTCAAGGGCTAGATTTAACCATGGGTATCAACCATAGATTAATTGTAACCTAATATCAAAGAGTTTTTATCTGTGAAAATAATTTTTATTAAAAACAGAAATAAAACTAAGATTGTAAAGCAGTGGTGTATTCGTATGATGGGAATAGGCCTTGGAAAGAGGTTCACTTGTAGCTATGAATATTTCATGTTGGATCATATAATAGAGGATTACTATGGTTCAAAGATAAAAAGAATATATGAAATAAAGTGGGTGGCACGTACATGATACACCTATGTCGACATCCACGTGTCACAGGGTAAAAGTAGGAGACGAGGTATAAAAGATGGTGAGTAATATGCAATATGCTCCATAAATGTACCACAATAGGATGTATGAGCGAGTATAAAAGTGTGCATGGAAAAATCCACTATTTTGGAATAGCAAAAGATGAAAAGTGCTATATATAGGTAGGTATGGTGGACTCACTCAAAAAACTAAATATTTGGGCTGATTTGTGAGGGCTCCACTTTTTTTTGCGCCAATCTTATTTTTTTATTGGCCATTGATGTTTTTGGAACTTTCACGTGAGTTTGGATGTACCGGCGGAGTATGCGAATCCTAGTGTAGGATGTATAGTGCCGAATATCGAGGTGGCTAGAGCAAATTAATGGCCGGTTTCAAAAACAAATTGTTGAGAGGATAATAAACTAAACAAAGTTTCACCATAATCAAGATGCAAATAAGGTTCCTCATCTCACAAAAGATACATGTGGCATTGGTAGGAATAAGAAAAGTATTTCTTGTAATTGCAAGTGTTACTTATGCCCTCTTCGAAGTAAATTTCAGCAAGCATATAATTCATAATACTAACTAAGTTTAGCTCAGAAGTTAGGCAAAATAAGACAATTAAACATGGATTAAGGACTTGCGGGCCAAGAGCATCTACTGATGCTCATGCAACTTAGTGCACACTGAGAGAATGTAAAGCATCACCTTGACCACTAGCTTGTTTGTGAGAGCCCGATGTCAACTATCAGATCTTCATATGTGTCATCATCAGTCTAAGATTAAGCTGATGAACACAATTGAAATAATAATCTTGCCACTCTGGTTTAATACAAATATAGTCTTGGGGTACAAGCTATATGGCTTTAAACAGAGTAATTGGTCACATGACTATTTCAACATAAGCAGCGGAAAGAAATTGATAAGTGGTAGGCTCCATCTCAGCCACATGCAGTTAATAGTCTACCCGACCTTACTCCTCGAGGTCATCATAATAGTAATACCCATCAGCCTCTTCTTCAGCATAGTCCTATGTATATCACCAGAACAAAACATGTCGATGAGTACTTCACAAATTCAACATACCACCTCATAGGGAAACATGAGGTTTTAAAAGAAGGTTTTATGGCTCTTTTGCGTAAAAAATAGTTTTAGTTGTGATACTACAATAGATCGAATGTAGATTTTTTTGATGAAAACTAGTTTTATTTCTCATACATGCGAGGGTCCATGACCAACACATATGAGTAAGGCATTCTGCCTAAACTTGCCCATAGGTTCCAACAACCTATTATTCACTTTCCAAAAATGGGGTAGAGGGAAATAGCAAGGGAGGAGGACGGGTCCTTTTCATCATGCAAGAGTGATGTGCCATCCGTGATGGTGGATATGGCTAATCGATTAGTTTTACACTCTGTAGAGGTTATATACTTTACCCACATGTCACAATCTCGTCTTGTTGCCACTAGCCGTCAACAGCGTAGTACACACCCATCGGTGTAACTGCAGGGAGATCATGACGACATCTTTTAGCTAATCTCTCCTTGATGTGACATGTCCACCAGGTCTGACAGAAGTTGATAGTACGTCTCTACCCTCCGGCCTCCCATCTGTGCCGAGGTCCTTGTAGCTACGTCTACCCTTTTTGTGGTCCAACAATGTCGACACCAAAGCTTGACTAACCTGCTCAACCAAGCTAGTGCCCATATAGCTCGTGGTTGTACCGTTTTCACACTTCACGATTCTAAGACTTTGACCTTATTCGATACAGGCGGCTAATTGCTCCTTTAAACTAGAGTAGAATAGAAAGAATAGAGAGAGGAAGAAGACGAGGGCATCCAGCCCAGCTTAGCGAGCTCAACAAATTGTTTCAATAACAGTATCATTGATCCGAAGATCATTCCTCTGAGGAGGCAATTCCAAACATCCTAGGAATAATTAAGCATGGCTAAACATTTCCTCTAATCTATGTAGGATTAATAATAAAATTAATCTGCACAGGGTATCAGGTAAAAGGGTAACAAGCAGATAAAGGTAAAGAGAGATAAAGGTAAAGAGGTGCCAATCGATACGCTAGCTTCGGGAATAAAACAACATGTATGTTCATAAACATTAAAATGTAATGGCTTTAAGAAATATATGATCAACATGGTGTAACATCCTGATTTTCATAACTTTTCAAAAAAACTTTTACTCAAAAATTAGAGCTAGAAAATTTTGTTGTTTATTCTCGAATGAATTAAATCTTAATTAGAATTTCACAAATTGGACCGGAGTTAATTTGAGTTAATCCAACTTGAATTGGATTGTCTTTTCAATTTGGAATAAGTCTCCAGAGTTTTTCTCAGAATTTTCGGAGTTCGTTTGATATTTAATCTCGCTCTACTGTTCTTTGTTTTTATTTTGGTTTTCTCCTTTTCTTTTTTCTTTCCTTTATGGCCGCCATCCCTGCTCATCCCCACCTGGCGCCCCCCTGTCTCATTTCTCCCTTGAGCAGCCACCCCAGCAGAGTGCTGCGTAGCATAGCATGCATTGCTACCTCTTTTCCAATAAGATTTGATCCAAATCTCCTTCTCTAACCCTCCTATAAATACCCCACACCCCTCCCACCTATTCCCACTTCCCCAAACCCTTTTCCCATGAAACCCTAGCCCCCAAACCCCCCAAACAGCCGCCACCCTCTTTTTGCCTTCCGTGCAGTTTCTGAACAGCACATATCGCCTTCGGTGAGATTGTGTATAACCTTTCCCTCTACCCCTCTGCAAACTTTGGTGAAGATCCAACGGTGCAATCACTGAGAAATCTCCAAATACTAACGTGCTGTTTGCACCCAGTCATTCTGCGCATGCATCTAGATTAGAACGACGCCCTTGTTGGCTCAGACCTCCTTTTCAAGATCCCTTTGGTGGGATCATGGATAATATTGTCAAGATCATCTCGACAGAATTTGAAGGCAATCTGATGGTCCAATCTCTGGAAAATCAAGTTTCTTTGTGCTTCTATTCACATCCAGATTTGACTGCATGAACAGTACAGTGGCATTATTACCTTTTCTCCCATTGATCCGGTGAGTCTTTGAAGTATCCCTTTGGTCAAGTTGTGCCTTAGGTTCCTATGAACACCTCTGTAATTTTTCACCTTCATCTATGTAGCCGTTTGCTAGAATCGATCCATCTCCGACGTGCTGTCCGTGGATGTCCAGATTCAATCTACAGAATGTCTAACTTGTCTGATCTTTTTCTGTTGACTCGGTAAGAATTCTCCAAAACCCTTTGGTAGGATTGTACCTCTGTATGTGTAGTTTCTAACCCAATTGGCGGATTACAATTTTGTTGAGCGAGCATCACGCAGCATCAAAAATCCTTCGGTCTGTCCAGAACCGATCTATGTCTAATTCCGACCGTTTTGTGTTACGAATGTCGCCACCACCCATATAGTTAATCTCCTATCATCTTGTGTTGCATCATGGCATTATTGTACACCATTAATCCTTGTTTGAAAGCACTCGCATCATCATGTGTTCATGTTTAATAATTTTGATGATCGTTTTCATCATCCAATTGAATAGTGTGTTATGTAGCATATAGTTTCCTATTGTTAGATGTATGATTGTTATACAATTCTTACTTTCCTGTTATGTAATGTTCATGATTAAGAGAATTCATCATGTTGATCAATTATGCTTAGTTCATTAATAGGTGTATCCATATTCATATAGCTACATGTATCCATATTCATATAGCTACATGTTGCATGTTCATATAATTGAATATAATATGCATATATACAATATAGTTCTACTTTAATAGTCATTAGACATGAGGTGGTTTGACATCTTAGTTCAATCTTGTCTGTATCAAGAATAAATTTATTCATGTTTAACAAGGTTCATATTGCATGATTATATGCCTCTATACATATAGTGTCTGATGCCTATGTATAACTGAACTTAATATTGCAGATAACCTATAATAGTAGAAACATAATCTTACTAAGCTAATATTAATATGACATACCCTATGTTAGTTTATCTTTATATAATATATGCCTACCTGCACACACCGGATTGTTATTGCATGTGGCACATGATTGCTCACTGGCATGTTAATGTCTTTAATCACACGTGATGAATGTTTAATAAACATGTTATGGTTGCCATGTCACAATATAAATTTAAATGGGATATGACATGATGCTATGTAATAATATAGAGTTTATTACATATATAGTTATTGTTGCATGATATATATCCTATAGTGGCATGTGCATATCTCCTTATACATCATAAACACACACATAATTCAATTCTTGTTTATTGAATAATTTTCATATAATAGTCGGTCATGTTATTAACCTCTGCTTATAATATGGTTAAGATTGCATGCATAGCTCATATTTGTACAATGCATCTCAAACGATTTGCATATATGTACATGCATACATACACAGCCCATTCCATATTTTAGATAACAGTTTGCTGTGAATTTGTTTAGCACATTATTTTACTCATGTTTATAGTTAAATTATTTGTTGGAACACTTAAGTTGTACATGTCCATCATGACTTTATGTTGCATAATCATGTAGTTGCATATAGAGATATATATGTATCTAATTAATTAGACTTAATATTGTTGACCGTTTATATGTCAGAATAATAACACTTTACTAAATTATTATTACTTGATCATGTTGCATGTTAATTGGTGGTTATATAATGTGTATATTATGCCGCATAGGTTGTTATTTCATATGTGATACTAGCATGAAGGAATTCCATGTTACCGTGTTTTATATAGCAAGATAATTTATGTATCTACATATTGTCGGTATATGGGTATATATCTATATTAGATAAGGTTATATGGTATTTTAGTGTGTTGTATCATAACGTATACTAGCATGTTTAGCTTGTTATCTTACATTGCATATTCATAAGGTGGGGTGTAGTCACATATACATGGTTAACTTTTAGGTGTCTATTAAATATATTTATATGTTGTTAATAATCCTTCGTTACTAAAATATTGTTATTGTTATGTGTAGTATGTGTAGGTTGATTGCTGCCACTACTGCAGATTGACCCTTTCCTGAACATAATTACTGACGGGCACAATACAAACCGTCAGTGGTAATGACACCACTGACAGGTGGATTAATATGACCGTCAGTGAAGACTTCAGCTATACTAATTTTGGGGGAAAAATACCACTGACGGGCCTGAAATTCTACCCGTCAGTGGTTCTGTTCTACCATTGACGAGCGAGAAAATAGGCCCGTCAGCAGATCTTTTGGCCCGCTAAAAGCCCACCCCAAACCCGCAATCCGCTTCCGTATAAATCCTATCTAACCCTAACCTAACTGCACCAACCCCAGCCCCTCCGATCCCCTTCCCCCTCTCTCTTCTCTCCCACGCCAACCACCGGCCTCTCCGCTCCCTCCCCCCTCGCCCCGCCGCTCCCTCTCTCCCCCAGCCCCGCCGCTCCCTCTCTCCCCATCGCCCGCACCGGCGATCACTTCCCCCGATCTAGCGGCCTCCCCTCCGGCCTCCCCTCCCCGAATCCCTCTCTCCCCCTCGCCCCGCTGCTCCCTCTCTCCCCTAGCCCCGCCGCTCCCTCTCTTTCCCTCGCCAGCACCGGTGACCGTTTCCCCAGATCTAGCGGCCTCCCCTCCCCCGCTCCCTCTCTCCCCCTCTCTCCCCTCCCCTCCCCCGCCCCCTCTCTCCCCCTCTCCCCCTCTCCCCCTAGCCCCGCCGCTCCCTCTCTCCGCTTCCCCGACTCCAACGCGTCCGGGCGGCACATCCCACTACACCGCTTTCCCAGATCTAGCGGCGGGAGAAGCTACTGCGGCGGCTGCATGCGGAGAAGCTGTGGAGGCAGCTCTGGTGCGGCTCCGGTGCGGCTCGCGGGGGGTAGGAGGCTGGCGGCGCGGGGCTAGCAGGGCTGGGGCGGAATGGTGCGGCGACGGGACCGTGGTGGCAGTGCGGGCCTGGCAGGCTAGGGTTGGGTCCTGCAGGGCCCGTGGTTTTTTTTGCTTGTTATATGCATCGCCACTGACGGGCAACGCGCCCGTCAGTGGTGGCTACCCCTCCACTGACAGGAGCTTATTGACGGGTGGCCTGCCCGTCAGTGGAGGCCTATTCCGAGGTAATGTGCATTGTATATACAGAATAGCATGAGTAGAGTTAATGTTATGTCATAGATTGCATATATGTATGATGCATTTGACGTAGATGCTAATTATTATTTTGTCATATAGTTTATTACCTTTTGCATGGTCAACGGTGGTCGTTCAATTATTTTCCCTTCTGAAATTTATAGCCGCATGATTATATGTTTGGTGCTATGCTATGTCCTGCCTAATCTCGATTTCATGTCTAGTCTATCTAGCTTGTTACATGATGTCCAGTTGTAGGTTGCATAGTAGTTCATATCGATTGACATGTCACATATTATCATTTCTTGCCAACTAGCACGCCAGGACCTCGCTTGTCTACTAATATGATGGGTCATATTTGTTTTCCATGTTTAATCACATGGTTGTGTTGTTGTTGTCATCAACCATATCCTGTTCCCAGTTGCATATCTATCTCTATCTCGCATGTGGATTAACTTTAGTCCTTTTACATGCAAATTCTATATCCATAAACCTATCCTTTTTCTAGAATGATCCTGATCCATAAGACCATCTTCGAGTACATGTACTCTATTTGGTTGAAGTACATAATCTCACACCTTCCTAGTTGTCTTTCGACAATCCTATCCCTTCACCTTTGTCCTTTGACACTTATCCAACCCTGCTAGCCCTATTCTTCTGGTATATCCATTTGATATTTAATTTGGATTTATATTTATTTGCCTTGCACTTTATTGCTGTTGCAACGAATAGGAAGTAGCGAAGTTGGATAAGGACAAGTTCCTGTAGAAGAAGACCAACTCGTCAACAAAGGCATGCCCCCCTCTTCTTGATCATGTTGATCCTATATTTTGAAAGTCATTATATTTTATTGTTTATAAACATGCATGTTGTTTTATTCCCGTAATTAGCTTGTCAATTGACACACATGTACCTTGTCCGCTTGTCGCCCTTTTACCTGTTACCCTGAGTAGATTATTTTAATATTCAGAATAGAGTAGAGAAATGCTTAGCCATGCTTAATTATCCCTAGGATGCTTTTACCTTGCCTCCTCGGAGGAACGATCTTCAGATCATTGATATCACTATTGAAAATTTGTTGAGCTTGCTGAGCTAGGGCCAGATGCCCGTTGTTTTCTCTCTCTCTATTCTTCCTATTCTACTCTGGGTGAAACTTACGATCTAAAAGGTGCGGGCGACAGCTGAATCATGAGTTGAAGGAGCAAATATAGTCGTTCTTCATGAATTGAAGAAGCCATTGGTCGTCCGTATCGAATAAGGGCGAAGTCATGATTTTGAGAAGTGTGAAAATAGTATAACCACATGCTATATGGGCACTGGCTTGGTTAAGTAGGTTAGTCGAGTCTTAGTGTCGACATTGCCATACCGCAGAAGGGTGGACGTAGCTACGAAGACCTCGACACAAAAGGGGGCCACGCAGGGTAAGCAGGTGTACACTCTTCCGTGTCGAAACCTAGTGGGCATGTCGCATCGGGAGGAGATTAGCTAAAAGACCTCGTCACGGTCTCCTTGCCGGTACACCGATGGGTGTGTACTATGCCAGTGGCCACTGGTGGGCAACAAGGCGAGATTGTGTCATGTGGGTAAAGTGTACAACCTCTGTAGAGTGTTAAACTAATCAATTAGCCGTATCCACGCTCACGGATGGCACATGACTCATTTTTGATGAAAAGGACCTGTCTTTCTCCCCCTTACTAATTCCCTCTACCCTAGTTCTGGAAAAATGAAAAGATGGTTGGAACCTATGGACGAGTTTAGGCCGGATGCTTACTCGCATGTTGTAACGTCCTGATTTTTAGAACTTTTCAAAAATCTTTATTCAAAAATCAGAGCTGGAAAATTTCATTGTTATTCTCGAATAAATAAATCTTAATTGGAATTCACAAATTTAACCGGAGTTAATTTGAATTAATCCAACTTGAATTGGATTGGCTTTTCAATTTGAAAATGTCTCCAGAGTTTTCTCAGAATTTTCGGAGTTCGTTGATATTTAATCTCGCTCTACTGTTCTTTGTTTTTATTTTGGTTTTACACCATTAATCCTTGTTTGAAAGAACTCGCATCACCCTAGGTTCATCTATAATGTTTTTTCATCATTGTTTGATGACCAATTAAATTACATGTTATGTTAGACTATAGTTTCATATATTTATATGCTTAGTTCTTATATAGTCTTGCTTCTAATTATGTAATGTCCATGCTTAGAATTCATCATGTGATCAATCATATTTAGTTAATACTAGGTTTATTCATCCATATAGCTACATGTTGCATGTTTGTATAGTTGAATATAACATACGCTTATACGATATAATTGGTTTTAATAGTTAGTAGACATGAGGTAGTTCAACATGTTAGTTCAATAGACATGAGGTAGTTCAACATGTTAGTTCAATCTGTATATATTGCGGATAAATTTGCTCATATTTAATAAGGTTCATATTGCATGATCTTATGTATGTTCACATATACAATATATAATCGAACCTAATATTGCATATAACCTATAATAGTAGAAGCATAATCTACTAAAGCTAATATTAATGTGACATATCATATGGTAGTTGTTCTTTGTATAATGTACATCTACTAGCACGCATAAGATTATTATTGTATATGGCATAAGATTGCTTACTAGCATGTTAGTGTTTTTAATCACACGTGATGATGATTATTTAATAAACGTGTTATGATTCCCACGTCACCATGTGTAGATAACATGATAAGATATATATGTGTAGAGTTAAATGGAAGTATGACACGATGTTATGCAAAATATAAAGTTATTACATATATAGATGCTTCATGTTTTAACTAATGGTGTTGTAAAATATTTAGCCATAATGGTAACCTTTGTTTATAGTATGATTAAGATTACACGCATAGTTTATATTCACTTATTACGCTTCATATAGTTTGCATATATGGTCATGTATATATGTTACATGTATATATTGCCCGTGTTTAAATAATAGTTTGATATGACTTGGTTAGCACATTAAGTAAACTTTATTTGTATTTTAATTATTAGTTGAACATAGTTAGGATTGCACATGCTTAGCCTCTGTCTATCTTTAATATTAATTGTTGCATGATGTATATTATATGGTGGTATGTGCATATGTTCGTGCACATCTTAGATACACCTATAGTTTAATTCATGTTTATTTAAGGATTGTTACATAATAGTTTGTCACGTTATTAACTTCTGTGTATAATATGGTTAAGATCACACACATGTTTCATATTTGTTCAATACATCTCATATGGTTTGCATATAAAGTATTGCAATATATGTATATGCATACATACATAGCACATTCCATGTTTCAGATAATAATTTGCTAGGAATTGGTTTTTAACACATTATTGTACTCATGTTTCTAGTTTAATTATTTGTTTGAACACAATTAGGTTGTACATGTTTATCATGATTTGATGTTGCATAATCATGTAGTTACATATAGTTATATGTACGTATATATATAATTGGACTTAATATTGTTTGACAATCTACATGTTGGAATAATAATCCCTTACTGAATTATTATTATTTAATCATATGGTATGTTAGTTGATGGACATATAATATGTATGTACTAGTATGCATAGCTTAATATCTTATGTTACACTTCCATAAGGTGGTGTATACTCACACATACATGGTTAACCTTTAGGTATCGATTATAATATATGCATATATGTTGCTAATAATTATTATTTACTAAAATATTGTTATTGTTATGTGTAGTATGTGTAGGTTGGTTGCTGCATTTTATGCATACAATAGCATGAGTAGAGTTAATGTTATGTCATAGATTATATATATGTATGATGCATGTGATGTAGATGCTAGTTGTTATTTGATCATATAGTTTAATCACCGTTTGCATTATTAATGATTGTTATTAGATTGTAACTGCATGATTATATGTTTGGTGCTATGCTATGTCTTGCCTAATTTCTATTTCATGCCTAGTCTATCTAGTTTGTTACATGATATATAATTATATGTTGCATGGTAGTTAACATAGATTGTCATGTCGTCTATTATCATTTTTAACCAACTAGCATGCCAGGACCTTGCTTGTGTACTAGTACGATAGGTTATGCTTATTTTACTAGTATGTTGGGCTTCCATGTTTAATTATATGGTTGTGCTATTGTTGTCATCGACCATATATTGTTCCCAGTTGTATATTTATCCCTATCTCGTATGTGGATTAACTTTAGTCCTTTTACATGCAAATTCTATCCTCCATAAATCTATCTTTTTCTCGAATGATCTGATCCGAAAGACCATCTTTCGAGTACATGTACTCTATCTAGTTGAGATGCACAATCCCACACCTTCCTAGTTGCCTTTCGATAATCCTATCCCTTCACCTTTGTCCTTTGACACCTATCCAACCCTGCTAGTTCCTATTCTTTTAGTATTTCCATTTGATATTTAATTTAGATTTATATTTATTTGCCTTACACTTTATTGCTGTTGTGACGAATAGGAAGTAGCAAACTGAGGTAAGGACAAGTTCCTGCAGAAGAAGATCAACTCGTCAACGAAGGCATGCCCCCTTTTTTTGATCATGTTGATCCTATATTTTCAAAGTCATTATATTTTACTATTTATAAACATACATACTATTTTAATCCTAGCATGTCGATTGACACACCTTTACCTTTCCGCTTGTCACCATGTTTACTTGATACCCTGAGTAGATTAATAGGTCTTATTCTGAATAGAGTAGAGAAATGCTTAGCCATGCTTAAAATATATCCTTAGGTTGTTTTGATTGCCTCCTCGGAGGAATGAATTTGGATCAATGATCCTTGTTGATACTTATTTGTGAGCTCGCTGAGCTGGGCCGGATGCCTGATGTTTCCTTCTCTCTCTATTCTTCCTATTCTACTTTGGGTGAAACTTACCATCTAAAAGGTGCGGGCGACAGATGGATCACGTGGTGAAGGAGCAATAGTCGTTCTTCATGAGATGAAGAAGCCATTCGTCGTCCGTATCGAGTAAGGCCGAAGTCTTGAAGTTGGAGATTGTGTCAACAGTACAAGCACATGCTATATGGGCTCTGGCTTGGTCAAGTAGGTTAGTTTGCCTTTGGTGCCAATGTTGCCGTACCGCAGAAGGGGTGGACGTATCTACGAGGACCCTCGGCACAGATCGGGGGATCGGAGGGTGGGATGTACTCTCAACTCCGAGCCAGACCCGGTGGGCATGTCACATCTTAGGTGGATCTAGCTAAAAGACCTCGTCACGGTCACCCTGCCGACACACCGATGGGCGTGTATACAAGCCCGATCAGCTTGGCATAAGGGTTTGATCGTGTCGTGTGGGTAAAGTGTACAAACTCTGCAGAGTAATAAACTAATCGATTAGCCGTGTCCACGGTCATGGACAACACATGACTCATTCTGGATGAAAAGGACCTGTCCCTCTCCCCCTTGTTATTTCCCTCTACCCCTTTGCTGATGAAAACCTATGGTCGAGCTAAGGCAGGAGTTCCTTGCTCGAGTGTGTTGGTCATGGACCACACTTGTTGAAAATCACCCCTGTTATTACAACTGTTTTATATCAAAATGCTGCCTTCGAATCTATTATAGTAATTCAACGAAAAGTTGCTTTACGCAAATCAAACCATAAAGCCATCCTTTGAAGCCTTGCATGTAGTATGGTAGGATCATCTGCCGCTAGGTGGCTTGCTGAGTACGTGAAGTACTCATTGAGTATGTTGTTTGTTGGACGTGTTAAGATATCTATGAAGACGATGAAGACTATGAGGAATCTTCTACGTCAATGCTGAGGTTTAGGTCACGTGGCATCCGTCGACTACCTGTGGTTGAGATGGAGACATCTACGTTTTATTTTCCGCTGTGTTTCTGAATGGTAAGGGACATAAGTCCTAGTTACTTTATTTAGTTATATCGCTGCTATAACTCAATTGTTTATGTTTCTAAAATGTTTCGTGATGTGTGCAGTGATATCAATTCGCCTGTGTTCATCAGCTTGATCCTGGACTGATGAGGAGATACACAGGGAGGGTCTAGAAGTTAAGTCCGGATCTTCACACATGTGTTGGTCGTGAACCCTCACATTTATGAGAAACACCCCTGATATTAAAACTAGTTTTCATCAAAATGATGCCCTCAAAATTACTGTACTACTACAACCAAAGCTACTTTTATGCAAAAGAGCCATAAAACCCTTCTTTTGCTTAAGCCTGCATGTAGTCGTAGGTTTGCTAATGAGGGGGCACGTTGGGTACGTGAGGTACTCATTGAGCATGTTGTTTGTTGGACGTGTTCAGATATCTATGAGGATGATGAAGACTATGAAGAATCTTCTACGTCAATGCTGAGGTTTAGGTCACGTGGCCTCCATCGACTGCCTGTGGTTGAGATGGAGACATCTGCGTTTATTTTCCGCTGTGTTTCTGAATGGTAAGGGACATAAGTCCTAGTTACTTTATTTAGTCATATCGCCGCTACAACACAATTGTTTATGATTCTAAAATGCTTCGTGATGTGTGCAGTGGTATCAATTCGTCTGTGTTCATCAGCTTGATCCTGGACTAATGAAGAAATACACAGAGAGGGTCTGGAAGTTAAGTCCAGATCCTCCCACATGGTCAAAGAAGAGAGGGCACGCCACCATTGTTGTGCTGCTGATCTTCAAATACTGGTCCTGTTCGACTTCGCCACTCCTTACTCGTCATAAAAGAAAATTATTCAAGAAAATAAATAACAACTCCAAATAATAAATTCCAGAATGCAATAAGAGAGAGGAATTGGCGATGGAACGGTTTGGATGTAACGGAAGGATGGCACAATGGTGTCATCGTGCTAAAGATCGAAAAAGGTTTTAGCACTATAGTATCCTTAATATTGATCTTATAAAGGGAGGCAATAACTATATATATATCATATATATTGTATAGCATACATTAGTTAGCATACATGTGTAACATGAAAGAACAAACCTATACATGCTAATATATACACATTATAAGATATTCAACTAAACATGTGACATGCTTTGCTAATAATAATTCAACAAGGAATTATTATTCTACATATTAATTATAAACAACATCACAAACCAGCTACATCTGTACTCACGACGGGATCCCCACGGGATAGGTCCAAGACAAGGAGTCGGCCCAGCAAACTCGGGATGGCCCAAATCCACAGTAGGAGGCCCACTCGGCCAAATACGGCCCACAGGGTCCACTCGGAAGCAACGTCTGGGTTCCAACAAGACTAGGAGTCACAGCCCCATCAAGACCAGGCGTTACGACTCCATCAAGGCGGACGTTACAACGACATCAAGGCAGGCGTTACTCGGCGAAAATGTTACTCGGCAAGTTAAGTAGAGTTAAGGCACATCTTAACTATGTTATTACTGCGGCCAAGCAACTGGCCGAGTCGGCACCTGTAACGCCCACCTCGCTAGACCAATATAAGGCGAGGCTAGGGCTCCCATGCACGGGGGGAGACGATCGAATATCCGTGCCATCCTCTTCCTCTAGCCAAGAACAATATCCATTTCTCTGTAATCTCACACAAGACCCGTAATCTATTCAGCAGGAGTAGAGTGTTACCTCTTCCATTAGAGGGCCCGAACCTAGGTAAAATTGCTTGTGTGAACCCGCCTGAATCATCCTCGTGTGCCCCCCGATCCATAAAAATGAGTATTGTCGCGAAATTCCCGCGACAGTTGGCGCGCCAGGTAGGGGAGCCGCATGCTGGAGTCATGATCTAGGCGGGATCTCCTCCAGCCACCGGCGGGCTCGTGACTGGCGACGCGCCATTGCACACTGCCTTCGCCGTGTTTCCTGAAGGCACGGAGATTTCCTTCGGGAGTCTGCACTTCGTGGCCGGCGCCTTCGGCCGGCTAAACCTCCAGGGTCCAGCTTCTCGTTCCGTGGCGGAACCGATGCCTGGATGTCCCCTGGGGTCTCCATCCGCCCTGTGCGATGGCAAGAAGATCTCCCAACTCGTTGGCATGATTGGCTCCGACTCTCTCCTGCCTGTCTTGGACTCTGAATCTGATGGGGACGAGAGCTCGCGTAGCCATGCCTCCGCGGCCGAGGTATATATGGTCACGCCCAGCGCCACCGACGTCGCAGGCACGTCGGGTGCTGCGGTCAGGGCGAGGGACGAGCTCTTGCGCACTCCCATTGATGGACAGTCGAAAACCGAGAGGGCCATGGAGGCGTCTCGGCAGGCCATCCCGGCAGAGCGGGAGCGCATTGATCAAGAGAGAGCAGCTCTCGAGGCGCGAGAGCGTGAGCATGATGAGGCCGTGGCTCACGGGTCCCACCGGCGTTCAAATCGGCGCTCTTCATCAGCCGCTTGGAGGAGCCGCGCCGTCCACAATTCTCTCTTCGGACGAGAGCGAGATGGAGTTCTGGTTTACCAAACTCCGGCTCAAAATCTCGTCGCGGCTGCCGCGCTGGCTGACTCACTCCCGCCCCCGGCCGACAGCCCTGCGGCGGAAACCTACCGCCGAGTCGTCACCCTGATGAAGACGGCGGTAGAACAGCAGAACGAGGCCACATCGGCACGCGACCGGCTAGCCTCCAGGTTTGTGCGGAGCCAACCCACGGTGGCTCCGAGTCGTCCTATCACAATAGGCTCATCGCAACCCAGTCGCTCCACTAACTGGCGCCCCGACGCTCACGAGGAGATCAACCGGATCCACGAGGAGCGGCGCCAAGCTGGCTCCCACCAAGGCCGGGCTGGCAGCGCCCGTGACGCGCGGGACGATCTCAAGGAAATTCGCGCTGCCTGGGCGCGTGCTGAGCGCCATGGCGCTGAGGTCAATCAGCCGGGTGGCTCGGCCTCCACTGGTCCGCTGTGCTTCACTAGGCGGATCCGTTCCGAGCCATTCCCGGATCGGTTCCGGATCACCAGTGGCGTCGACAAGTATGATGGCACTGCTAAGCCGGAGACTTGGCTTGCCGACTACCTCGTCGCTTGCAACATTGGTAGGGGCAATGAGCGTGTCGCCCTCCGCAGCCTTCCCCTGATGCTCGAGGGATCGGCGCGGGGCATGGCTCAACAGCCTCCCTGAAGACAGCATCTACGACTGTCGGGACCTCCAGGAGGCCTTCGTCAAAAACTTCGAGGGCAAGTACAAGCGCCCCGGGAATGCGCAGGACCTTTGGCTCTGCGTCCAGGCAAAAGGGGAGTTGGTCCGCGACTATATTCAGCGCTGGACCCGGCTACGCAACTCCATCGAGGACGCCTCTGAGACACAGGCCATTCAGGCCTTCTCTCAGGGAATCAAATATGAGCTCCTAAAACATAAGTTGGCCAGCAAGTATGCGACTGGCGAGGAGGCGATGCGGTAGGAGGACAAGGGCAAGTCAAAAGCCGAGTCCTCAAGCCGCAAAGACCACGCTGACTTGGGTCGGAAGCGTGGCGACAACCGCCCCCAGAAGCGGAAGGCTGGCACCAGGGATGGAGTTAGTGGCGCTGACTTGGTCGCAGCCACTGAACGCGGCCCCCAGCCGCGGTGATGGCGGCCGAAAGAAGGAACGCCCCTAGCAGCAACGCAAGGCGCCAAGGGTCACCTTCGTGGAGATCCTTGACAAACCATGCTCCTTCCACAGCACCCCCGACTACCAAGCGGGCCACTCGACCAGGGAGTGCAGCTTCCTAAACTGCCTTCGAGAAGAGAAACAACCCGATCCTGACGCTGGCGGCGAGGGTGGGCCAGCTGCGGGCGGTGGCGCCGCCCAATATCCCCCACAGAAGGGCGTCCTCATGATTTTCCAAGGATCCGATTCCAAAAGGAATCGAAAGCTGCGGTACAGCGAAGTGAACACGACAGTACCAGCAGTTCCCTAGTGGCTGGACTGGTCCGAAGTGGCAGTCGGATTTGACCGACTCGACCACTCGGACCGAGTTCCACATCCAGGCAAACATCCCCTGGTGGTGGATCCACAGGTCGGCGGCTTCAAACTCCGCAAGGTCCTCATGGATGGTGGCTCTAGCATCAACATCATCTTCAGGGACACTTTGAAGAAGATGCAGATCTCAGAATCCCAGCTCCGTCCCACTAGCACAACCTTTCATGAGATTGTGCCAGGGAAGTGCGCCAAACCTCTGGGCCAAGTCTCCTTAGAGGTTGTGTTCGCCGAGCCGAACAATTTCCGAGTCGAGACCCTGACTTTTGAAGTTGTCGAATTCAAGAGCGCCTATCATGCCATTTTTGACCATCCGGCTGACACCAAATTCATGGCTAGGCCGTGCTATGTTTACCTCAAGCTGAATATGCCGGGTCCCAAGGGGGTCATCACAATCATTGGTGACTTCGAGCGCTCCAACGAGTGCGACATCGCCAGTGCAGACATCGCCGAGTCCCTGATCGCGGCGGAAGAGCTGGAGGCCATCAAGAAGGATGTCGACCTCGAACAGGCTCCGCCTAGCAAAAAGTCAGCATCCAAGTCCGCTTTCCAGTCGGCCAAGGACACTAAGAAGGTCTAGGTCCACCCTGATGATCCGTCCAAAACGGTCCAGATCGGGTCCGACCTTGAGGCCAAATAGGAAAGCGTGCTCGTCGACTTCCTTCGTGAGAATTGGAACATCTTCGCATGAAAGCCAGCTGACATGCCCGGAGTTCCAAGGAAGTTCACCGAGCACTCCCTCAATGTCTCCAAAGACGCGAAGCCAGTCAAGTAGTCCCTCTGCCGCTTTGCCGAGGACAGGCGCAAAGCCATTGGAGAAGAGATAGCCCGACTCCTCGCGGCCGGGTTTATCAAGGAAGTTCTTCACTCGGACTGGTTAGCAAACCCAGTCCTAGTTCTTAAGAAGAACAAGACTTGGCGCATGTGTGTGGACTACACGTCCCTAAACAAAGCATGCCCCAAAGACCCATTCGCGCTACCCCGTATCGACCAACTAGTCGACTCCACGGCCGGTTGTAAGTGTTTGTGTTCTCTGGATGCCTATTCAGGCTATCACCAGATTAAGATGAAAGAATCAGATCAAATAAAGACTTCTTTCATTACCCTGTTTGGGGCTTACTACTATATTACTATGCCTTTTGGTTTGAAAAAACGCTGGAGCTACATACCAGCGATGTATACAGAAATGTTTGCATGACCAGATAGGTAGAAATATCCAAGCCTACGTTGACGACATCGTAGTAAAGACGAAAGAGAGTGCGGATCTTTTGACCGACTTGGCCGAAACTTTTGCCAATCTCAGAAGATTTGACATGAAGCTCAACCCAGAGAAGTGCGTCTTTAGAGTTCCATCAGGCAAGCTACTCGGGTTCATCGTTTCTGAACGCAGAATCGAGGCGAACCCAGACAAAATTGAGGCCATTCTCAAGATGGGCAAGCCGAAGGACCTGAAGGCTGTCCAGCGACTGACCGGATGCGTGGCTGCACTCAGTCGGTTTATCTCTCGACTCGGTGAGAAGGCTCTGCCTTTCTACCGACTCTTGAAGAAATCCGATTCCTTTGAGTGGACCAGCAAAGCTCAACAGGCCTTCGACGGCCTCAAGCGACTGCTGTCTACACCTTCAATCCGCGCTGCACCAATGGAAGGGGAGCCCTTGCTGCTCTACATTTCAGCCACCAATCAGGTGGTCAGCATAGTTCTAGTGGTAGAACGAGCAGAAGAAGACCGAGTGCAGAAAGTGCAGCGACCCGTCTACTACGTCAGCGAGGTCCTCTTTGAGTTGAAGCAGCGCTACCCACACTACCAGAAGCTCGTCTACGGCGTGTTCATGGCAGCGCGGAAGCTGGTGCACTACTTCCAAGCCCATTCGGTTACCGTGGTCAGCCATGCTCCCTTGTCTGACATCATTGGCAACAGGGATGCCACGGGCCGAGTCACGAAGTGGGCAATTAAGCTCATGGCTCATGACATCAACTACGAGCCTCGCAAGGCTATAAAGTCCCAAGCTCTCACCGACTTCACCTGCCCAAAGTGCACTCGGAGCACTGGATCATGTACTTCGACGGGTCGAAGACGCTTGCGGGCACGGGGGCTGGAGTCGTCCTCATCTCCCCCAAAGGCGACAAGCTCCACTACATGTTGCAGATCCATTTTGTGGCATCTAACAACATCGCAGAGTACGAGGCACTGTTGGCATGGCTTGTGCATAGCCGTCTCACTCGGTATCCGCTGACTCCTATGTCGCGGAGATTCAGATCTTGTGGTGCAGCAGGTGATGAAGACGTGGGACGCCAAGGACCCCACCATGGCGGCGTATTGCACTGCCGTGCGATGACTCGAAGGCCATTTCGAAGGCCTCGAGCTTCATCACGTTCGCCGGGCCGACAATGAAGCAGCCGACTCCCTTGCTCGAATAGGTTCCGCTCGTGAAAAGGTGCCACCCGGCATCTTTCTACAACAACTACATCAGCCTTCCGTCAAGATGGAGTTAGCAAATGCATCATCTGAGGATGACCCTCAAGGCCCTGGACTGGCTCACCCGGCCCAGGAAGGCGTCCTGGCGGTCATCCCGCTCTGGACCCAGCCGTTCCTAGCTTACCTTTTGCGCAAGGAGCTCCCCGAGGATCCAACTGAGGCGCATCACATTATGCGTCGTGCTGGGGCCTACACTATTATCAACAACGAGCTTTACAAGCGTAGCACTTCTGGAGTTCTCCAGAAGTGGGTTTCGCCAGAGGAAGGCAGAGAAATCCTTGAAGACATTCACTCAGGAACCTGCGGCCACCACGCTTCTTCGCGAGCACTCGTCGCCAAGGTTTTCTGTCACGGTTTCTTCTGGCTCACGGCTCATGCTGACGCAGAGGAACTCATTCACACCTGCGAAGGCTGTCAGAGGTACGCCCGCCAATCACACATGCCGGCTACCGCCCTCAAAACTATTCCCATCACATGGCCCTTCGTCGTGTGGGGGCTTGACATGGTGGGCCCCCTCAAGACAGCGCGGGGAGGATTTACTCACCTCCTCGTCGCAGTGGATAAATTCACGAAGTGGATTGAGGCCAAGCCCATCATGAAACTCGATGGTCCGACTGCTATCAACTTCATGAAGGGGGTCATCTTTCGATTCGGCATCCCCCACAGCATCATCACCGACAATGGCAAGAACTTCACCGCTGAAGTCTTCTGCCAGTTCTGCAGGGACCATGGTATCCGATTCGATTACGCCTCGGTGGCCCATCCGCAGTCCAATGGGCAAGTTGAGCACTCCAATGCACTCATCCTTCAAGGCATCAAGCCCCGGCTGCTGATTCCTCTACAAAGGACTACCGGCTGCTGGATCGACGAGCTCCCTTCTGTCCTCTAGATTTTAAGGACTACTCCAAACCGGTCGACTGGCTACACGCCCTTCTTCATGGTTTACGGAGCTGAAGCTGTCTTGCCGAGTGACATCCTCCACGACTCCCCACGAGTCGCAGCGTATGTGGAAGCGGATGCCGAGTCGGCAAGGCAGGCCGACCTTGATCTCCTAGAGGAAGCACGGGAGCTTGCTCTCCCACGCTCGGCCATATATCAGCAAAACTTGTGCCGCTATCACAGCCGCCAAGTTCGGGGCCGAGTCTTCAATAAAGGGGATTTGGTCCTCCGACTCATTCAAGACAAGGCGGGCATGCACAAGCTCTCCCCGCCTTGGGAGGGGCCGTTCATCATCCACCAAGTGTTGCACAACAGCACCTATCAACTGGAGGACTCGGCATCAGGAGTAGTCACCGAGAGGACTTGGAACGTTGCGCAGCTACGTCCCTTTTTTACTTAACCCTTTGTATTCACAATACTTAACAGTTTTCGATCATGAATAAAATTTCCCTGTCCCGAGCGGCACTCGGGGGGAAGTCTTTTTCCACATTTTCCAGTTGGAATTATTTATTTTGTGATCTTACTGTTAAAACTAGTTTGTTTCCCTTGGGCAACCCCCGGGGGCTACACCAAACATCCGAGTGGTTCGATTCTTCCGGGCAATTCCCGAGGGCTACCTCGACCCACTGGGTGTGGCTAGTCGGCTTAAATTATTTTGACTTCTCTAACTTTGTTTTCTCCGTGAACGTCTAAGTAAATATGTACGGTACCTAAGGCCCACTCTTCGTCCCCAACTACAGTCGCAACCCGGCTGTCCGGTTGGCAAGAGCAAAAGCTAAAGGTCGGCCTGCATACGAAAGGACTTAACGCAGAAACAAAACTAAGACAAGCAAAATAACTTAGACACTTTCATTGCAAAATATCGCATCCTTCAACTCAGCAAAGTTTTTACATCGTTCTACTCGGCATACCAAGTCTAAAAAAACAAAAAACAAAAAATAATAAAAATACATCTATTCTTCTGGAGTCGCCTCTACGCGCTCCTCCAGGTCGATGAACTCGACAATCCGGCTCGCGGCATGGCGAACTCGGGGGAGCAGCTTCAGTGGGTCGACCACCTCGCGTTCTGCATCGAGTGGGGCTCCAGCGAAAATCCCGTCGACGTCCGTGTCAGGGTGGTGCACCAGCACCATCGCCAGCGCCATGCCAGCTCCCGAACGGGCCGCCGACTCCTTCCACTTCTCCACCTCCGTCGAGCCTTGTGAAAGCTTGTCGGCGAGGGCGAAGATGCTGGAGCCCACTTCATCATTGGGCCAGAGCTTGGCGCAAAGGCTCTGCGCAGCCGACTTCATGCGTTGAACGAGGCTCTTCACTTGGAGGAGTCGGTCCTCCACAGTGACGATACAACTGGACATCAACTCAGGTGTCCAGAAGGCCTCGAGCACTAATTCAGCCGGGTGCTCCAGTGCTCGGAGTCGGAGCATTGCATGCCTTGCCTCCTCCTCTAGTTCTGGGCAAGCATCTGCTTTAGAATTATTACAAGGAACTAAGCAAGGGAATGGACAAAAGAAGTTGACGAGCGACTCGAAAGCTCACCGAGCAGGTTCTCATTGGCTTTCTTGAGATGCCCCATGAGCTCCGACTCCCGCTTCTCCCACTCGACGATGACCGCAGCATGCCGCTGCTGCAACTCGGTCATCTCCGAGTAGAAGCTGTTGACTTGCGTCTGCAGCTCACGATTGGTGGCCGTCAGTTGCTCAAACTGAGTGGCCAGTTGCTGACACTCCGACTGTAGGGAGGCGACGGTTTTCATGCTCTCCCGAGCCTGTTTGAGCTCGTTATCGAGCTCGGCTTCGCGGGTGGTGATCATCTCCTTCGCCCTCTCCACCGGGATAGAGGCCTTCAACCACTCGCGAAGATGGTTGTTTTCGGCCTCCACATCTGCCGACTCAAAAGATAAAAATCAACGAAATCTTAAAGGCAAAAACTGCAATGATTCGGATATTTACTCCCTGCGGCGGCAAGCTTCTCTTCAAGCTGCCGAGTCCTGGCGTTTTCATCAGCCAGCACTTTCTCAAGAGAGGCATTCCTCTCCAAAAGCGCCTGGCTGTTCCCACAGAGTCGGATCGTAGCCTAGACAAAGGAAAATTCGAGTCAATGGGATCCGAATTAATAAGTCTCCAGCCGACTCGATCAGTCAACTCGAGACTCGGGGGCTACACCCACTGGGTGCACTGATCGTGCTCCCAGTGTTAGATCAAGCGAAGTTTGGATGGGAAGACTTACCCCGACAGAAGATTCTAAAACCTCGGCTGAGTCTGCCAAGGTTTTGGCCGCGTCAGCAAACTCCCTAAGCTTGGAGCTGAGGGCAGCAACGTGGTCAGTGGCCCTTTGTGCCGCCGCCAAGTCCTCCGTGCTGCAGCTCGGCAGCAGCAGCGTGGGCACAAGGCCGCTGGACGAACCGGGTGTCGTTTCTTCGGCCGCGGGCGGAGGAACCGGCACAAGGCTTCGTTCAGCCATCGGAGAGGACTCGGTGGTGGGCTGACACTCGGCCCTGCCCGCTGGCTCCGAGGAGTCGGCACCGGTCGCGGCCGCCGGCTCCGTTGTCACCTCGCTGGCGGGAGTCGGCGGAGGCTGCGAGTTGATAGCCGGTGCAGAGGTGTACCTGAGTCACAGAGCAGAAGACCACCTGTGACACAGCTGTGTCACATAGGTGCCTAAAGCTCTAGGGTTTTTCACACAGCTACATACTTTTGTGCAAAGCTATTGACACAGGGCAATTGGCCTCAAAGCACCAATCCCCTTGACCAACACTCTGAGCAATGAGCAAGGTTCCCTTAGACAACTGCTACTATTTCATCCCTCTTGATAGTACGGGTGGTTCCTATGGACTCAAAGAAACTAGGAAATCTAGGCTTCACCTGCCACCAGCTGAAGTCACGGCCCTTGACGCATCAAGCCACCATCACCTTGCTTGCATCTCCCTGCACAGCTGCCTAGCACAGCCATCTCTTTGTCCTTGAAACCACCATGTATCCTTTTTGGTGGCCGTCCTTCTCTGGATAGCCCTTCTTCATGGAACCTGTGAGTTCTGCTTACACTTAATGTAAACATTAGATTCCAGTTTAGGTTGCCATTAACCATCAAAACCAAATTAGGGCCTAGATGATCTTTCAATCGTGCGGGCAGGTCCCGGCTCCTGGTAGGGCGCCCTCCAGTTGCTGATTGCTCGAGGAGGTAGCATTCCCTCGGAGGCGAGGCTGGCGAGGAGGTCGTCGGTTACCACCGACGGGACCCAATCTGTAATAACCCTAGTTTTAAAACACGAGATCCGTGAAAGTCATTGTGAATAATTTGGAGTTCTTCTTTTGCATGCATGCATATAGATACTTTAAAATGGTTTCGATTAAAAACCCTAACATGCGCCCTTAAAGTTAACGTGAGATCGGACCGCAAAACTAATGCCACTAAAACTTATGATTCTAAAATTCGTATATGTTCCCAACTAATTAATCCTCCATAAATTTTTGCAAGTCAAGTAGAACTCGTTTATATACTTAGACCTAGAATTATTTCTTTTCAAAGCTGGCCTCCTCGAACAAAATTGAGATAAGTTAATTAATTAATCCTCCTCTACTCCGAGTATAATAAAATTTTATATTTACAAGTTAACTGTCGTATTGATGAAAAATAATCGAAGAAATAAATTCACGTACCTAGGATTCCAAATTCATTTTTGGTCTACATACCAGTAAACTAGGGCATTACTGTTAATATGTAAAAGTCTCGAAACTAGGGTTATAGATTTTTAATTGGCTCTAAAGCTGCAAAGAAATAAAACAAAAGAAAAATGAGAAATATTCTCCTGCCGTGGAAGGCAGCTCCCTTTTTCCACTTGGTTAGCATGCTCAGCCCTTCTTCTCCACGTTGCCAGCAGCTCAACACCAGCACGCCTTTAGTCACACCACCATTTTCCCCCTACTGCCAATTCCTCCGAAGCAGAGCTCTCTCTCTCTCTCTCTCTATTTCTTTTCTTGATTCCTTCACCACCCGCTGCAGCTTCCTTCCTCCACCTGGCCAACATGCCCACCACCGCAGTGCTCCTTTTCTTCTCCACGTAGCACGGCAGCAGGCCCCGATTCCCCATCTTCCTTCTCTCCCCTGCCGAGCTCCCCAAGAAGCCCCATGGCCACCGTCGCCTCTCCCCCTGTGTCGCGCCTCCCCTGCCCCTGCCCTAGCTGCGCCGCCCGCCTCCCGAGCTCCGGCTCCCCTGCCGTTCCCCCACCGCGTCGCCCCAGCATCCATCCGCCGCCGGCCTCCCAAAGCCCTGGCCGACCCTCCTCCACGTCGCCTTTCCCTGGACCCCACCTCCATTTGCTCCCCGGCGCTCATCCTGCCTACACCCGTGCGCCGCCGCCTCTTAGCCCTTGGACCCCAGCTCGCCGCTGCCATGGCCTTGGGCCCCATCGCCGCCGCCGACGGGCCCAAGCCCGAGCTTGCCCTGGGTCGGCCACCTCTCCTCCGAGCACCCCCTCCAGCTGCTCAAGACGCCGGGTTCCCGAAGCTCCGCCGTAGTTCTCCATCAACTCCCCGACGCCAGCCCGAGCTCCGGCGACCTTCCTCCGCAGTCCAGCCGTGGAGCTGCTCTCTGGGTCAAGCTACTGGCTCTAGCTCCTCAGCACCAGGGTGAGCATCGGCTCAGCCACCTTTTCCCTTCAAGTGACGCTAACTGTGATGTCTATCGGCCTCAAACAGTTAATTGCTAAGCAGTAATAGCACTAAGTCAATACTTGAACACTGCTAAGCATTTGGTTAATTGGTGACTGAAGCACTTGCTGTATAACTAATCAGCTCGATTGAATTTCCCTTTTGAGGTATGGCTGAGTATAATGCATGAGGTTAGCTCTAGTTATACCGATGCTTCCCTGTGAATTGATAAGAACAGAGGGTACGTGATCTTTGCAAAGTGTCATTAGTAATCCGGTTGCTGATGATGGGTGTATTACATAGGTTTGATATGACACAGGATATATATATATATATGCGTACTGATGGTCGGGTGATTTACTAAGAACCGATGCGGCATTAGGTCTTCAGTTCAGGTCGAATGGATTATAACGTCCTGCTAAACATAGAGCTAGGTGTTGTTCAATTAACAAGTACCATTCGGTTAATGTACGGTAGGGTTAGTCAATTAGTTAACGCAAGTAATGCACTGACCAATTAATTAAAAATGTACTTCACCAATTCTAGGCAAGCTTAATGTCAGTCCTAATACTTACCGAATATGTTGCTACATGTACAGCCCTAACGGGTAATAAAAGGTTCTGTAATCGTACGACTTGATTCAATCGTTAGCAGCGCTAGTAAATTAATGAGCATTCACTAATTAATCGCTTCCTAAGAATAACTGCCTCGATAACTTCATCTTTCCGTTAACAACTAGGTACCCCTGATGAACAATTAACGTAGACAAGACATGCCTACCAACTAATTGCCACTAGGACTCTGATCCCTGTTAAGACAAGGTAGTTAGTAATCAACCCGCTTGATACTCTAACTATGTTAACGTTTGATAAGTCAGTTCAATTAGCTAAGTCTAGATCTTTTGAAATATTTCAAATGTTCACTAGTCAGTGACCAACTTAATTGATAAACCAATGAACTAAAACATTAGTTAATACACTTTGATGCCCTTATATATAGTAGTGACATGGATTCCTTGGAAACTTACCACCTGAGAACAACATGACTTATAGGAGGTCCTTGTTTGGTATATGCTAAAAGACTAGCTAGTAATGCAGATTAACAATTATACCACACAACTACTACTCTATCTAAATATGCATTCGTTTAGGACAACAGTTGGTCAATTTTTGAACACAACTAATATACTACTTGAATATTACAAACAGTCAAATACGAATAAGAATGCTAGTTAGTGTAACCTTATCCTTATTTTTCTAATACATGCACTCTTGACCCTCAGAATCATCACTTGTACCCATGCTGGTTACTCATGCTGAAACATACTCATGGTTAATAGTAAGTATACGGCAGTAAATACATTCTAATTTAATGTAGGATTATTTTCCTTTACTGAGAAGAAGACAGAAAATGCTAAATTTGATTAATTTATAGAAATCGTGGAAAATGCATACCACCTCCTAGTCCATGTATCCTAGAGAATCTAGCTTAACAGCCAAACTTAAATCGCTAATATCACAATTTGCCTAACGGCCAGAAAACAATCGCGACCCCATGTTCTCACCTACGACAACGAATCGATCAACTGAGCCCTAACCCTAATTATAAGTTTAAAACCTTTCTCCTTAGTTGCATATCGTATTTCATGCATGCATCCATTTTTAGGTTCATCCATGAGTAAAGTTATAACACCACTAAAACTAACCCAAAATTCTGAAATGAATATTAACCTGCCTATGTAATTGTATATCTTCGTTTTAATCCACCGTAGTTGCATCGCATGCAGTCTTGTAATGTTCGCAATAGTTCCTTAGACTTGTCTCTTTTCCTTTCTAGAGGTTGTTTGCTTCTTATTGGAGTTTGGCTACCTTGGATTTCCTCACAAACGCTAGTGGATACGTTATCCATCGTCACCCGGCTTACAGCTCCCCGCAAGATCAGGAACAACCCGAACAAGGCAAGCAGAGCTTGTTGCATCTTTACTTTCCGTACTATTGTGTATGCCCTGTTTATGTGTGCTTACGTATGAATTGTTGCCTGAATGTTGCATATAATGTTGAGCACACTAGTATGTGTAGGATGTGTCTTAGGATTGAGAACATCTGATGGCTCTTCAATTAAATTTTTAAGTGAGTTGGGAGAGCCGAGGGCGTGCACAATGGGTACGGTTGGTGTGAATTGAAGCATGACGGCGACCCAGGAGTATGAAGATATTTTGTTATTTTGTCGCCATACCAACCCTATCTTCAGCGTGTCACCATCCCTTATCACACGTGAACGCTAGCGAGAGCCAACACTGAGGATAGTTGGGGTAAGTCTCCATGCACTTTGGAGGCTCGCTACCTCCAAACTGTTATGCACTCACTATGCCTGCAAGGGTTGAGTTGTCGGTAGTGGTTCGAGAGATTTAAAATGAATAGGTGTGGATTGGATTAACTTGGATTTGACTTAGGGGCTGCCCTAATTGAATTGGATAATGTTTACTGGATGAATTTGGATTGGACTCTTGGGCTACCCCAATGGATTTGGATTGGATGATTTGATCTCGTGGTGAATTGATTGATATATGTTTGTATCCTGAATTGGTCTGTTATTTAGCCTACCTGTATTATACCTTGTTAATGTTATGTTCTTTACCTGTATATTGTTACTCTGAGAAGCATTCATGTTTAATTGTTGTTGTACTAGTATGAGTAGGACATTTAATCAAGCACGAATAAGTCTTGCGAGTACGTTCGTACTCACCTAGGTCATTCCTAGAGCTTGCAGGTGAACCGGTGGTTGAAGACTATTTTGATGATGCCTGAAATTGCTGTTTCCTCGGTTAGTTAGTCGATCTATGGGATAGGTCGTAGCTTTTGTTCAGCGGCTGCCATGCCGCTGTGGGACTCATTACTTTGTTTCCGCTGTCGTTTAACTTCTCCGTACTCGGATATGTTTTCGGTTATGGCCGAATGATGTAATATGTTGTCCCATCGTGGACAGTTACTAGTAATATCATATCAGTAGAGCTTTGTTGTGATATCCGAGTTGTTATTCCAGGCTGCCCTTACGCAATGCGTGAATGTTATGAAGTGTATGGGTATGCCGTGAAGAGTCGAGGCCGTACCTTTTTCTACTAAGTCGAGCAGGTGTTGGTTGAGTGACCCGTTGGCTGAGATGCTGTGCCGGCCAGGCAGGGTGTGGGCGTGTTCTACCGGGCTTTCGAGTGACCCACTAGCTTGCGAGCTGGGTTAGGGTGTGGGTAGGACCGCCGGGCTCCTCCGACCTTGTTTGTCGTGGTAGGATTCGGGAACGACTCTGAACCTTCACCGGGTCATGGAATCGTATGTGGTTCTGGGAAGATTGGTCGCTTCCGGCCGGCTCGCACGTGGCGGGTGTCGGATCGTTCCGCCTTGGTGCGTACGGCGCAGGTACCGTGCCACCGGGCTGACGAGTCCTTCGGTCCTTGGCGACTTCGTGTTCCCCTAATCATATGCAATTCCGGGTCCGTGACACAATCGCCCTTCTTCTAGTCATCGGGGAGCGCGGCGGCGGAGGAGGATCCGAAGTCGATCTTCTTCCCCTTGGAAACGCGCGACATGATCGGAAGGCAGTGGCGGATCAAGTGCTTTTTCGGGAACAAAAGAAACAGTGCGCGGCGGCAGGGCTCTGGCGGCAAGGAGCAGATGTGCGCGAGGAAGACGAAGGCAGATGGGAACCGCTTCACCCCTACATCCGCTTTTTAGATGGTGGTATGTGCATATGTTCGTGCACATCTTAGACACACCTATAGTTTAACTCATGTTTATTTAAGGATTGTTACATAATAGTTTTTCATGTTATTAACCTCGGTGTATAATATGGTTAAGATCACACACATGTTTCATATTTGTTCGACGCATTTCATGTGGTTTGCATATGCAGCTATGTGTATATGTTTATGCATATATACATAGACTAATCCATGTTTTAAATAATAATCTATCATGCAATGGTTGAACACATTATTTTATTCATGTGTATAATTTAATTATTTGTTTAAACACGATTAAGTTGCACATGTTCAATATGATTTTATGTTGCGTAATCATGTAGTTGCATATAGTCATATATATGTATATATATAACTAGACTCAATATTCTTGTAATCATGTTAGAATAATATATGTATATATGTGTTGTAATCATACTAATTTATCGAATTATTATTAGCAAATTATCACATGTTGATTTAATGCTATATAATATGTGCATACTAGCATGCATAGGTTATTATTTTATATGCGATACTCACATGAAGAACGACATGTTATCTTACGTCATATAGCATAGTGCTATATATACAGAGATATCTTGCATGTTTGTATGTACATATTTATGTTAGATAAGGTTATATGGTATTTTTGTGCATTATATCACACCATATGGTAGCATGCATAGCTTGTTGTCTTATGTTACATGTTCATAAGGTATATAGTCACAAATACGAGGTTAACCTTTAGGCGCCGATTATAATATATATGTTCCTAATAATCATCTTTATTAAATTATTATTATTATTATTATTATTATGTGTGGTATGTGTAGATTGATTGCTACATTGTATGTACACAAGAATGAATAAAATGTTGATGTTACTGTATGTGGCATATAATCACATATATCTATGGTGCATGTGATATGAATGCTAGTTGTTATTGGCCATATAATTTAATCACTGCTTGCATTCTAAATGGATGTTATTAGGTTAAAATTACCTTTTAGGATTATAACTGCATAATCGCATATAATTATATGTTACGCGTTGTTTGATCTCCGTTTTACATCTAGTTTATTTAGCTTGTTGTTTGATGTGTGATTGTATGTTCTGCACTACTTCAATATATATTGCCATGTTACCAATTATCATTTCTTGCCGACTAGCATGTTAGGGCTTTATTTGACCACTAGTATGATAGACCAAGCTTGCTTTACTAGTATAATAGGTTTCCATATTTGATCATATGGTTGTGTTTTGGTCATCGTCGACCATATCCTGTTCTCAGTTGCACATCTACCTCTATCCCGCATGTGGACTGTCTTAATCCTTTCACATGCAGATACTATATCCTTTTGATACTTTTATCCAATCATGCACATTGCTTCATGTAATGTAAACATGATTACTCTCGTTGAGATCAACCTCTCGATCCGTCTTATCTACAGACCTATCCCGATGGATTCTATATGTCAACTAGTATTATACTATTGACTAATAGATCACATCATCCATATCAACTTCGGTGATCTTAGAAGTTGTCTCGGTGTCCAAGAGTCACCTGGATAGTCTCTCATCCTATCTCTTTACCTTTTGTCCTTTGACACCTATCCGACCTTGCTAGCCCTACTCTTCTGCTATTTCCATTTGATATTTAATTTGGAGTTATATTCATTTGCTTTGTACTTTATTACTGTTGCGATAAATAGGAAGTAACAACGTTGGGTAAAGGCAAGTTCCTGCAGAAGAAGACCAACTCATCAACGAAGGCATGCCCCCTTATTCTTGACCATGTTGATCCCTATTAGCAAAATCATTATATTTTGTTTCGTTTATAAATATGCATGCCGTTTTGTATTTAACAAATGCTTTAGTGTCAGTTCCAAAGTGAATCATAAATCCATGTTACCATGCCTTGTTTTATCTAGAGTAGTTATTCAATTATTATTAGAAGTAGAAATGCTTAGCCCTGCAAAATTTAGATAAAACTCCTTTTTGCCTCATCTGATAATGAGTATTATCATGAATTATTTTTGGCTATCACTTGGTGATATGTTGGGCTCGTTGAGCATGTTCCCCTCTATTTTTACTTCTGTCTAAAATCTATTCTGGGTGAAACTTACCACTAAGGTGGGCGGCAAATGGATTGATGTGGCAATGCAATGAATTAACATGTGTATTTCAAGGGTTGGTGTTGATGTCGCCTACACCATAAGAAACTGAGTTGTGAACTTATGAAATTATGAACCAAATGCAACCACAAGTCTATTATGGGCATGACTTGGCCAACTAATTTGTTGAAAGCTAGGGTGACACTGCGGAGGGGAACGAAGCCAGGGATCCGCCTGGTGAGGCAACTGCTAGTGATAGCTATCCTAGAGTTGGCCTGGTGGGTAGTGTCAACTAGGGGACAATATTGTAAAGGCCTCGTTGTAAGGGCTCGGTCACATTCCTTGGAAGAGTGTGAAACCTCGGGTTAATCTTACATCTTGTGGGTAAAATGTACAACCTCTACAGAGTGTTAAACTAATCGATTAGCCATGTCCACGGTCACGGACGGCATAACGTTCTGTTCATAATAAGGAATCTGGCTTCTTTCTTTTCCCTCTTTCTTATTCTCCCTCATGTCTCCCTTCTAATGCTTTTCCCTCTACCTGAAATTTTGGATGAGTATAGGCGACCGAAACCTATCGTCGGGATTAAGGCATCAACATTACTCGGCTAGTGTTGGTTGTTGGAACCTTCACTACAAACCCGAGTTATTAAAACTGTTTTGACCTCAAACAATTATGTTGATCCCAAAACCTGCTTACTAAATTAGTGTAGTATTTCAACTATTAAAATGCCATTTATGCAAAAGAGCCATAAAGCCTTCCCTTGTTTAAGCCTGTATGTAGTAGTAGGTTTCCCTAAAAAGGGGGCACGCTGGGTATGTGAAGTACTCATCGAGCATGTTGTTTGTTGGACGTGTTCAGATACATATGAGGATGTGAGAGTCTAGTTTCAACTACTAGACCCCCCTGTGTATATCCTCGTCAATCCAGGATCACGCTGACGATACACAGGCGAAATGATGCGCACGGGGCTGCCCGATCTTCCGTCAGGAGGGGATAATCACGATTGTGGAGAACTCGACGTTGACGATCCGGCTTCCAATCAGAGCTGATCCGAACCCTGCGATCGCTACACCACGGCTCCGTTGGTTATCAACCACGTGCGCACGCGGTTGACCTCACCAAGAAGGCTTATCCTTGCATGCGAATCGAGAACACAAGCAAGAACACAGTAGAAGCAATCTCACAAACGAGATGATTGTTTGATTACTCGAAGTGGGATTCTACAAACTGATGAAATCAGCGAGATTGCGATGGCAGAATAATTCTAAGCAAAACCCACCCTAAACAATGACGGCTAAAGAGTATTTATACCTAGGGTTTCTGAGAGTCTCACCCTAAACCTGGGCTTAAAACCCGAAACGAAAACAAGGCCCGAAGTGGCCCAAAATGGTGTCGCAGCACCTGACAATTTATTCTGATAATTCTAACGTCTCTGTAATTATTCATGACGTGGCATTAGATCCATTGGATAGGTGTCGTTGTTATCTTTCCAACGCATATAAGAACTCTTCAATCGGACTCCGTATGAGAAAGTTATGCCCCATTTATGTAGGTGTTGTCTGCTGAAAACCGAACCGAATTCGGAGTTGAAGTGGAGTCCGACTTGACTTGGGGTGGCGCCTCATCCTCTTGTGGCTGGTCCAGTGGTGCTTCTCCCATGTTCCTAAGAATCAAAATATCACCATTAAGTAGCATCCCATCCTTAGCCACATAATTATGGATAGCAAGAAACGAACGCACCTCATGATTAAGTCGTCGGGCACGGGAACGGGTGATTGGTCCTTGGATGATAGCGTGGGAGATGTCCTCATCATCCTCCCCCTCTTGAATTGGAGTCGTCCTCGACTCAAACTCATCTTCTTCTCCCAAGTAAGGCTTCAAATCTGAAACGTTAAAAGTGGGACTAACCCCAAAACCTGCAGGCAACTCAAGCTTGTATGCATTATCGTTAATCTTCCTAACTATCTTAAAAGGACCATCAGCTCGAGGCATCAATTTAGATTTTCTTAGTTCTGGAAATCTATCCTTCCTCAAGTGTAACCAAACAAGATCGCCTGGTTCAAAGGATAAATGACGCCTACCCTGACTACCAGCAAGTTTATACTTTTCGGTCATCTTTTCAATGTTCTCTTTAGTTATTGCATGGATTTTCAGAATAAAATCAGCACGTGTTTTAGCATCCAAATGCACATGTTCAGAAGTAGGCAATGGCAAAAGATCAATGGGTGCACGTGGATTAAACCCATACACCACCTGAAAAGGGCTCACCTTGGTGGTAGAATGTACCGATCGATTATATGCAAACTCCACATGAGGTAAACAGTCTTCCCACATCTTTAAATTTGTCTTCAAAATAGCCCGCAACATTGTGGATAAGGTACGATTAACAACCTCCGTTTGTCCATCGGTTTGTGGGTGGCATGTGGTAGAAAATAGCAACTTAGTCCCCAACTTGCTCCATAAGCTTCTCCAAAAGTGGCTCAAGAACTTCACATCTCGATCGGAAGGGAATTCCATGGAGGCGAATGATTTCTCTGAAAAATAAATCAGCAATATTTGTAGCATCATCGCTCTTATGATAGGGTATAAAATGTGCCATTTTAGAAAATCGATCCACCACCACAAATATACTATCCCTCCCCCGCTTTGTCCTAGGTAATCCTAAGACAAAATCCATCGATATATCCTCCCAAGGAACACTAGGAATAGGAGGGGGCATATAAATACCATAGGGGTTTAAGCGTGACTTAGCTTTGTTGCATGTAGTGCAGCGTGAAACATAGCGCTCGACGTCCCTCCGCATCTTTGGCCAAAAGAAGTGTGTGGACAACACGTCTTCTGTTTTCTTCACTCCAAAGTGTCCCATCAAACCACCTCCATGAGCTTCCTGTAAGAACAAAAGGCGAATGGAGCTAGCTGGGATGCATAGCTTGTTAGCACGATATAATAACCCTTCATTCAGCACATACTTATTCCATGTTCGACCCTCTCTACAGTTTTCAAAAGCATCTTTAAAGTCCAAATCAGTGGCGTATAACTCTTTTATTGTCTCTAGGCCAAAAATTTTATGATCAAGTTGAGATAACATAGTAAATCGCCTAGATAAAGCATCAGCAATGACATTGTCTTTACCCCGTTTGTGCTTAATAATATATGGGAATGACTATATAAACTTGACCCATTTTGCATGTCGTTTATTTAATTTTGCTTGGCTTCTAATATGTTTCAAGGATTCATGATCAGAATGAATGACAAACTCCTTAGGCCAAAGATAATGTTGCCAAGTTTCTAACACCCGAACTAAAGCATATAACTCTTTATCATAAGTAGAGTAGTTCAAAGTTGACCCATTCAATTTCTCACTAAAATAAGCAACGGGTTTACCTTCTTGTAGCAGCACTCCTCCTATCCCAATACCACTGGCATCACATTCAAGCTCAAAAGTCTTACCAAAGTCTGGGAGTTGGAGTAGAGGGGCATGTGTAAGCTTATCCTTAAGCATGTTAAAAGCTTGTTCTTGTGCTGAACCCCATTGGAAGGAAACTCTCTTCTTTGTTAACTCGTTCAATGGGGCAGCAATGGTGCTGAAATTCTTCACAAACCGCCGGTAGAATCCTGCAAGTCCATGAAAGCTTCTCACCTGTGTGACAGTTTGAGGGGTCGGCCAGCTCTTGATGGCTTCAATTTTTGCTTCATCCACCTCAATACCCTGTGGAGTGACAACATAGCCAAGAAAAGAGACACGGTCCGTGCAAAAGGCACACTTCTCAAGATTACCAAACAATCGTGCATCCCTCAATGCATTAAAAACAGCACGCAAATGGTTCAAGTGTTCATCATTAGACTTGCTATATATCAAGATATCATCAAAGTAGACCACCACAAATTTTCCAATAAATACTCTTAAAACTTCATTCATGAGACGCATGAAAGTGCTAGGTGCATTAGTTAATCCAAAAGGCATGACTAACCACTCATATAAACCGAACTTAGTTTTAAAAGCTGTTTTCCATTCATCCCCCAATTTCATTGTAATTTAGTGGTACCCACTACGCAAGTCGATCTTTGTGAAAATGATAGAACCACTCAACTCATCAAGCATGTCGTCTAACCTAGGAATAGGATGACGATACCTTATCGTAATGTTATTAATGGCTCTACAATCAACACACATACGCCAACTACCATCTTTCTTAGGAACTAAAAGAACAGGAACAGCACATGGGCTAAGGCTCTCACGCACATACCCACGGTCCAGAAGGTCTTGGACTTGGCGCTGAATTTCTTTAGTCTCCTCCGGATTTGTTCTATATGCAGCACGGTTTGGCAATGTTGCTCCTGGGATTAAGTCGATTTGATGCTCAATACCTCGAATAGGTGGCAGCCCCGGGGGTATCTCCGCTGGAAACACATCTTTATACTCCTGCAAAAGGTTAGTGACAGCAGGAGGCAAAGAACTAGGAGTATCATCAAATGAAAACAATGCTTCCTTGCATATCAAAGCATAGAAAGGAGAATCAAGCTCATTAATATCAATAAGATCAGATTTGGTAGCAAGCATAACAGCCCCCTTCAATTTAATTCCCTCAGACTTAGAGCTAGTTACTTTCTTCTCTTTCTTAGTTGGGAAAACGGTGTTAGCAACTTGCTGATTTTCAAATTGCAGTGCACTCTCCTTTTTGCTATTTTCAGCACCCTCTTTCTCACATTGCATAATTTCAGTGGGTGTCATAGGAAGTGAAGTAATTTTCTTTCCCTTATGCATAAATGTGTATTTATTACTTCGACCATGATGGGTGGCATCGATGTCAAATTCCCATGAACGTCCTAATAAAACTGAGCATACTTGCATAGGTACCACATCAAAATCAGCAAAGTCATGGTATGTACCAATGAAAAAGTGCACTCTCGCAGATTGTGTTACCTTAACCTTACCGCTATTGTTGAACCACTGAATATGGTATGGATGAGGATGTGGACGTGTGGTCAAGCCAAGTTTGTTGACCAAGTCTGAGCTCACCAAGTTATTGCAGCTTCCTCCATCAATTATGACGCGAACGTGGCGATCCTTGACAATGAGGTACATTTGGAACAAGTTATGTCATTGTAGTGTCTCCACTTGTTCCACTTGAGTGCTCAACACGCGTTGTACAATTAAGGCCTGATATTTCTCTGTGGCGGCTGTGCCTAGAATCTCCTCGCCATCACTTCCCGTCTCATCGTCACCTGCATGGTTAGCCCCAATGGCAGAATCATCCTCAACATCAGTAGCACTAACATACCCACCGTCCTCTGTAGCAAGGAATGTCCGTCGCGGCTTGGACAGTCCCTCATAAAGTGGCCCTTCCCTTTGCAGTTATGGCAGATAGTCCCGGGGGAGCGGCCCGTGGAAGCAACCGATGAAGAGCTCTTTACCGGGGCAGGGGACCTGCTGATTTACTCTTCTCCTCTGGTGCTGCTTGTGACGATGCCGGTGCTGCTGAACGTGCCCTAGACATGTAGGGGGCAGCAGACCGTGCAGGAGGAGATGGAGCTGACTTGACCGTTCCAGGCATCGATCTTGTGTCGCTGAAGTTGCTCTTTGGCTTTTGCTGCCTTCCCTGCAATTCTTTTTCTGCCAACATAGCAAGCTGGAACAATCTATTGAGAGAGTTATAATCCTTATAGTCAACTATGTCTTGTATCTCACGCCTTAATCCCCCAAAGAATCTTGCCATTTTATCCTCGTCATCCTCAACTACTTCACAACGCAACATTCCTATTTGTAGCTCTTGGTAGTACTCCTCAACAGATCTATTTCCTTGGTTTAAGCGTTGCAATTTTTTGCGCATTTCACGTTTATAGGTGGGAGGAACAAATCTACTACGCATAGCTCTCTTTAACCTAGGACATGTATCCAGTGCTAAACCAGCTTTTACTAATTCATTCCACCAAATGATAGCAAAATCAGTGAACTCACTAGTGGCTTGTCTAACTCTATGAATTTCTGGAACTAGATGGGAATTGAATTTTTGTTCGACTGTCATCTCCCAATCCAAATAAACTTCAACATCATAGGAACCAGAAAAAGATGGTATACTGAACTTAACATTAGCATAATAATCATCATGTGCACGTCTAGGACGAGGATTTGTGTCATTACCTCCCCTACCTTGTCGACGTGGCTGTCGTCGTTCTTGATGTGCCGCGTGAGGAGCGGGGCGACCTCCAGTTGGAAGTCCTGCTCTGGCGGCAGCTCGGTCATACTCATCCTCATCTTGATCAGTGTCATCTGCCTCGAGATCCTCCGATTCAGCTCTATCGGAAGGTGGCTGCTTCTCTAGGTTATCTATCCTCGTGATGAGGGTGGCGATACTCCTCTCTATCCTCTCTAATCGATGCTCATTATCTTGGTTGCTCTTGCTAATATTTGCATTGATATCTCGCAGCATCGTTTGAAGCTCTAACTTAGAAACACATTCATCTCCATCATCTTGATGTGCCGCTGGTGATCCTGTCTTGGTTAGTGAAAACAAGGAACACATAAATGTATAAAGCTCCTACGAACTACTAGGATGTGGAGTCGCTCTCACTCAAGCGTCTAACCACGCTCTTGCAAAGTTCTTACCAACATAGCAGGTGGTACAACCGGTGGCTTGTTTGTGATACCGTTGAAGACGTGAGTGTAGCGATTGCCGGGTTGAAACTGTACTGATCAGAAGAGAGTGGAGCTTGGAAGGTCAATTTGGTAGCAAAGATTAGCAAAGTTCGACAACAGTTAGTAAAGCTCAATAATAATTCAAGGTACTTGTCTCAGTTGCTGGCCTAAACGTGTTCCTAGAAACGAGTATAGGCACAGAAGTATACCAAAGTACCAAGAAACAGAAGTATACCAAGGTTTTCTTCTTCTTCTTCTTCTTCTTCTTCTTTTCTTCTCTTTTTCTTCACTATTTTTTTCTTTTTTTTCTTTTTTTTTCACAAAATTGCTCAAAGAATCAAGCGAAAGGGAAAAAACAGACTATGTGGGAATAAAACTTCCAGAACTCTATTTTTCAAGGTGAATTTGGCCTCGAAGATTTTGTCGAAACCGATATAACTTTTCGTTCCGGTTGTTTTGACGGGTGGTAGAGCTCAAACGGAGTTCGTATGACAAAGTTATGGCCGTTTTACTGAGGCACTATGAATTCGACTCCGACTTGGGTTCAGAGTTGTATTCGGATATCTCAAACCCTAAGTAACGGCTCGTGACTAAGAACACAAGTCTAAACCAGCAACCAGACGTTGACTATGAATCAAAACTCAGCAATATGACACTGTGACGAAATTGCAATGGCTCGGAGCTCTCGGACAGTGAAGGTGATATGCCCTAGAGGACTATAATTTTTTGGCTATATCTGGAGTTCTGGGACGATGGCAAAACTAATTGGATACAATGATACCTGACGGGCAACCGAAGCTCTGATACCACTTGATACGCACGGGGGTGCCCGATCTTCCGTCAGGAGGGGATAATCACGATTGTGGAGAACTCGACGTTGACGATCCGGCTTCCAATCAGAGCTGATCCGAACCCTGCGATCGCTACACCACGGCTCTGTTGGTTATCAACCACGTGCGCACGCGGTTAACCTCGCCAAGAAGGCTTATCCCTGCATGCGAATCGAGAACACAAGCAAGAACACAGTAGAAGCAATCTCACAAACGAGATGATTGTTTGATTACTCGAAGTGGGGTTCTACAAACTGATGAAATCAGCGAGACTGCGATGGCAGAATAATTCTAAGCAAAACCCACCCTAAACAATGACGGCTAAAGAGTATTTATACCTAGGGTTTCTGAGAGTCTCACCCTAAACCTGGGCTTAAAACCCGAAACGAAAACAAGGCCCGAAGTGGCCCAAAATGGTGTCGCAGCACCTGACAACTTATTCTGATAATTCCGACGTCTCTGTAATTATTCATGATGTGGCATTAGATCCATTGGAAAGGTGTCGTTGTTATCTTTCCAACGCATATAAGAACTCTTCAATCGGGCTCCGTATGAGAAAGTTATGCCCCATTTATATAGGTATTGTCTGCTGAAAACCGAACCGAATTCGGAGTTGAAGTGGAGTCCGACTTGACTTGGGGTGGCGCCTCGTCCTCTTGTGGCTGGTCCAGTGGTGCTTCTCCCATGTTCCTAAGAATCAAAATATCACCATTAAGTAGCATCCTATCCTTAGCCACATAATTATGGATAGCAAGAAACGAACGCACCTCATGATTAAGTCGTCGGGCACGGGAACGGGTGATTGGTCCTTGGATGATAGCGTGGGAGATGTCCTCATCACAAAATGAATAACATTGCATGCATTCAAAGTTTAAAAGCTTAATTTGAGTACAATATGCCACATGGCTTACAAAGTGCTATGTCTTAATGACATTTATTACATCAGAGGCAAACAGCGGAAAATAAAAGCGAAGCGGCTCCATCCGTGCCACAGGCAAATTGACGGAAGCCCACGCGACCTATTCCTCGGGATCATCATAGAAGAAGTCTTCATCGGCTCCTTCTTCAGCATACTCATCTACACACCACCACGAAACACATGCACGGTAAGTACTTCACGTACTCAGCAAGCCACCTGGCAGCAGATGGTCCTACCATACTATATGCAAGGCTTCAAAGGAAGACTTTAGGGCTTAGTTGCGTAAAGCAATCTTTTAGTTGAATTACTTAAATAGATTCGAAGGCAGCATTTTGATGTAAATCAGTTTTAATATCAGGGGTGTTTGTCAATAAGTGTGGTCCACGACCGACACACTCGAGGAAGGACTCCCGCCTTAGCTCGACCTTAGGTTTCATCAGCATAGGGGTAGAGGGAAATAGCAAGGGGGAAAGAGACAGGTCCTTTTCATCAAGAATCAGTCATGTGCTGTCCATAACCGTGGACACGGCTAATCGATTAGTTTATTACTCTGCAGAGTTTGTACACTTTACCCACATGACACAATCTTGCCTTGTTGCCACTGGCCATCGCCAGCATTACAACAGGGAGATTGTGACGAGGTCTTTTAGCTAGATCCCCCTAAGGTGTGACATGCCCACCGGGTCTGGCTCGGAGTCGAGAGTATGTCCCCGCACTCCGGTCCCCCCATCTGTGCCGAGGGTCCTCGTCGCTACGTCCACCCCTTCTGCGGTACGGCAACATCGGCACCAAAGGCTGACTAACCTACTTGACCAAGCCATTGCCCATATAGCATGTGGTTGCACTGTTGACACACTTCTCCAACTTCAAGACTTCGGCCTTAAGCGGTACGGATGACCAATGGTTCCTTTAAACTGGCCTTCTATGGGTAGGACAACCATATGCTCCTTCATCATATGATCCAGCTGTCGCCCGCACCATATTAGATGGTAAGTTTCACCCAGAGTAGAATAAGAAGAATAGAGAGAGAGGGGGAAAACATCGAGCATCCAGCCCTAGCTCAGCGAGCTCAACAAGTTTCAAAAAGAATCATCAATCCGATATTCATTCCTCCGTAGAGACAAAACAAAACAACCTAAAGATGAATTAAGCATGGCTAAGCATTCTCTACTCTATTCAGAATAAAACCTATTAATCTACTCATGGTATCAAATAAAAAGGGCGACAAGCGAACAGGGTAAAAGTGTGTCAATCGACACGCTAGCTACTGGATTAAAACAGCATGCATGTTTGTAAACAATAAAATATAATGACTTTGAAAATATAGGATCAACATGATCAAGAAAAAGGGCATGCCTTCGTGGTAGTACTCTCCTTCTTCAGCTGTTTCGGTCACCGGGTCGGCCTCTTCACTCCCTATCGTCGCAACGCAGCGAGCAAAGCAAATAAATACGGACTCCAATAAAACATTTGAAAAGCAACACGAGAGAGAAGCACGACGAAGGTAAGATGAGGTGGAACGGAGCGATGGCGCGATAGTGTCATCGCGAAGAAGATAGAAGCTAGGTCCTCTAGGATTGGCCATAACCATATACATATAATATAACATAGAAATAGTACCACTACGGGAAATTCGCTGATCTATGACGTTTTCCTCGTGACATTGTTCAAATCCGTCATAAAAAGTGTCATATTTATGAAGAAAATATCTTAATCGTCATGGATGTTATGTGACGGACCCCAACCCCCTGAAATTTATGACGAAAGTAAATATTTCGTCATGAAACGACTACACAAATCGTCATAGATATTATTTAGCCTACGTGGACACATTTGGATGACGCTTTTGTGACGAAAAGAGGAGCGTCATACATCGTCGCTGCACCTATGACAAACGAGCTTCGTCATAAATCGTCGCTGCACCAATTAAGCTAGTATTGTGCTATATATAGCAGAACAATGAAGGGGAAAGGAAAAATAGAGGAAGGTGCTGGCAGCCACGGTTGTCGAGCTAGAAATTAGAAGAGAAAGGAAAAGGCTTTTCCTTCTTTTTGAAAAATACCAGAAAATCTAATATAGCCAATAAATATGAAATCAACTCTGAAAAATCTAGAATAAATTCAAGGCGCATATTTTAATATGCCGAAGCCAATCAAATATTTCTATCCAAATGTTAATGTTTAGATTAATTATATTAAATCCAAAAGAATTAGAAAATCCAATATAGATCCAATAAATACCAAATCAACTCTTTTATGCACGTTCTTGTCTACCTCAATCTATCTTTGTTGTGCACTGTTGCACACTAAGCCGTGGCCAATTGTCCCTGTTCACGGTCGATGGTTCCACCTATGGTATCGATACAATTAGAAATATTCATCTATGATATGTCCATGAACAAATGATATGTTATTAAATGAATAATTAAATAGAACATGACAGTACCACTAAACAAACAAGTATATATGAAATGTATTTTAATTGGATTTTAACCTTGAATTAATTTGAGTGTAAAAAGAGAGTTTTTGATTTTTAATTTGATCATCATTTGAAAATTTACTTTAAAAATATTTTTATTGGTTTCCTTATGCTCAATTTGATTTATTGAAATTTTTCTAGAATTTTTGGGAAGCATTCGGTATTTTTAAAGGGCCCTTTTGGATTTTCTGAATTTATTTTATTTAAAAATATGTTTTTCTTTTTTTTAAACAAACAAGTATGTATGAATGTATTTTAATTGGATTTTAACCTTGAATTAATTTGAGTGTAAAAAGAGAGTTTTTGATTTTTAATTCGATCATCATTTGAAAATTACTTTAAAAATATTTTTATTGGGTTCCTTACGCTCAATTTGATTTATTAAAAATTTTCTAGAATTTTCGGGAAGCATTCGGTATTTTTAAAGGGTCATTTTGGATTTTCTGAATTTATTTTATTTAAAAATATGTTTTTTCTTTTTTCTGAAACCTGGGCCAAAAGGCCCGTTTCTCTCCCTCTTGGGCCCTACCCGGGGTCAGCCCACCCGCCGGCCTGCTCTCCCCGTTGGCCCATCCTGGCCTCCTCCTCTCCCCTTCTCTCCTGGGCCGCCCCCCTCCTCTTGGGCCGGCCCAGCAGGTCTGAATAAAATCAGCCAAAAAATTGTGGTGTCTAGAGCTTGAACCCGAGACCTTTAGAGTTTAGAGTGTAGAGTCCTCGTCTTGCCACTGCGCTAGTGAAAAGGTGTTGTACAAGTTAGAGAGTTTACCTATAATATATAAGAAAAATAAGTTGTGTTGGACGTAGGAAAAAAATTGTGCCCTCAGGGGTTTGAACCCAAGACCTCACGCATATGAGTACTTTGCCTTTCCATTGCACTACTCAAAGAATACTGATTGCTCATCACACTTTGTTTTATTTAGCACATATACAGATGCCTCCGTGGCCTAAATAGTTGAGAGAGAAAATTAAAATAATTTCATAATATTTGAATTAACAATAATCGATATAAATTCTAATGTAGTTCAAATAAACACTAAATAAATTCTAAAAATTATTAAAAAAATTTAGGGGGCCAAATAAAACATGTTGAGTAGTTAAAATTGATTTCCACTCTATATTAATTTTATGAAATCGTTATCTTCACACGAAAATTCAAATAGGCAATTCAAACTGTATATGCTCTAGTTCCACGTATCAAGATTGTTGGCCCACATTTGACGCGTGCAATTCTAAAACTCTAAGTAAAACCACATTATTCGACTGTAAATTACATATGTGTCTGCTGGCGACGATTGGTCGATGGCTTGCGAGAGAGCACACGCCATATCCCCACCCGTCAGTGCTGATGTGTAATGCAGTAACAATCAATTTTATTAGAGAGACATCTGTTGTGAGCCTTTTGAGTCTGAAATTGAGTCCTGAGTGGCTTAGGACTCAATTTTGGACTCAAATAGCTTACAACAGATGTCTCCCTGATAGACTTTTTCCATGCCGCGTGATGCATAGGACTTGTGATGATTTTTCTACATTTAGGACTACACTTAATGCACGCTTATGTGGATTAGCTATATGAGTACTGATAAAAGCCAAATTTTCGGCTGAGCGCCAAAACTCCCGCGCCCAGGTTTTGGATGTGCGCCAAAAACTCCCCCAAAATATATTCCCCTCCCACGCCGCCTCCCCCTACTCCACGCTCACCCCCACCGCCTCCCCCACTGTCCCCCTCACCGCCGCCGCCTCCCCCACGGCCCCCTCACCGCCGCCGCCTCCCCCACGGCCCCCTCACACGCCGCCTCCCCCCACAGCCCCCTCACCGCCGCCGCCTCGTCCTTCTCCTCGCCCCCTTATCCTCTCCCGAACTGGAGCCCTGTTTCCCTCACCTACCGATGGCGTCCCTCAGGTGCCGCCGCCGCCTAGGCCTTCCATCGTCTCGGTCCAGTGCTCTCCCGCCTTCTCTTCGCGTGGCCTCCCGGCTCCCGACGTCGCCCTGGGCTCACCCCGCCGCCGATCCTCCAACATGCTCGGGTGGTCTGGCTTAGGGCCTAGCCCCGCCGGCCCCGTTGATTTGCCGCCTGCTTGGTCGTTTCCTTGGTCGCTTCTTTGGCCACCTCGCCTCGCTGCCCGAGTGGTGCGTGGTCCGGCGTTGAAGGCCGCCACCGGCGGCGCTCCGCTGGACTCGCCCCTCGCCGGCGGTGCGGTGAGGTCGTCGCCGTCGTCCACCACAGGTAAGTGCTCTTCCCCAAATTCCCCCTTTCCCCTCTATCTAATTCTTGGTTCTAGGGTTCATCAGTGCTTGCTGCGACTGGAATTAGAATTTTGGTTCCGAGGCTGTGACAATTCATGATTTACTAGGCTTGGTTTAGTAATTCTAAATTCCTATTTGTTTCAATTTGGGCTTTGCCGAACCCCGCCCCATTGACTCCATGTGGTTAAAAACTGATATTTGATTAGCCTGGATATTGCTGTACTGATTGATTAATGTTATACTTACTTCTGATGTGTTGGTGCTTAGCACATTTTTCTTAGCGTGTGTGGCTTATGCTGGATTTAGATTCTTGGCTTAATGCTACGTTCCTTAGTGACCTATTGCTGAAGGGACAGATTATCGCACTTGATCTTAGCTTTTTATTACTGTCCCAGAGTAGCCTTTATTCTTGATGCACTTGGCCAATTAAAGAACAGAGGTTACACTTGATTCTTTAGCTAGGTATGTTGATGCTTAGCATTTGAGACATCTGGCTAAAGTTTGTAGGCATCTCATGGATACATTTTTCTTTAGAAAACTGATAAGGACTGACTCTATTTTTGGCCTTAGTCCTCTTATGTTTCCTTCATGTATGTGTATGCCAATTGATTCATCTGAAGGAACAGATAATGCAGAGCATGCTCATTTATCTAATGGTATTAACACACTGAATCTTTAGCTATCTAGTTGATGGTGCTTGCATGTTCTGGTCTATTTTTAAAGCTGATAAGAGCATGACACTAGTTGGTCGACTAGAGCTTTAACCATGTGATCTAGTTGAAAGCATTCTATACTGGCTTGTGGCATGTATATTGGCTATTGATTTAAAGAACCAATTTTTATTTTGATTCTTGGCTACTCTGTCTTCGGGTAATGCTTTGCTTCTATTTGCATGTGATTATTACCATATTTTGATAAGGGCTTGTTACTGCACTTGACTTGGTCCCAAAGGTTTTGGAAAGACTGCATTGCTACAATCATTCCTGGGGAGGTATTCTATGCATTTCCCAGTATTGTACACCATGAATTTTCGTATCTTGTTTCAGTAAACCTTCTGATGCTCTGCCAAATAAAAGTGATTGGTTTGTAGCAAATGCCATTAAACTGTCTGATGTAAGTAGTCAAAAGTGCTCTCTATATTTTGCTTGCACTGTAAGTAAACATTCTGTTATGTGATAATTCTATTCTTGTCAAAGCGAGATGGTATGCAAGTGTACTTGTAAGTTCATTGATGATTTATGATATAAGGTGACAGAAACCCATATAATATGACCTGGACTTTTTGTTAATTAGAGGGGGGTGGACTTAATGCACATTTAATCAATTAGCATGATCCATGTAATCAATTAGCAGTGCTCTTTTACTTCTGTGGCTGTGATTATGAACGTAGCCAAGGTTCCTAATGGTTTTCCTGCTGGAATTCAGATCACGCGTCCTTTGTTAAGGAGATCGCCGCGACCAATCCCCCGGAGCATCTTAACTCCCTGTTGAATGTGCTTCAGGCACGAGGTAGGACTTCTCATATCTCACTATGATTTTTGTATCCACGGATGCTTCAATGCTTCCACCATTAATGCAAGCTGAAGCCATCTATTGTTGGGCAACCCTTACTGCACTTCAGCAACAACTTCTACTTTGAGCTTTGCCATGAGAATAGGCACCAGAGAAAGTATAATGTTAAAATTCTGATGTCCGGGTTACTAGTGTGAACCCTTTTCTTAATCATTGCAAATTTCATGAAAAGGAACCAAAAAAGACGTAAATGTGGAAATCATTTTAAGGAAGAAAGAAAAATTAGGAATACCTACAGTACTTGTATTTTAAAAGCATTGATTTCTCCTATATTGTCCAAGCTGGTTTGCAAGGTTGGTTTTTGATTTGTCATTTGTCAACGTGCAATGAAAGTGAAAGCACATCTCTGTTGTTTTATATAAACCTTAATTGAATTGATAATTATTTGCAGCTTCAAGGCTAGATCTCCTTGAATAGATAGTGCTTCTCTATTCTCTGAATGCCAAATTGCAAGAATTAGAAAACAATTTGGGTAGTGTTTAGTTATTAACTAAGTCCTAATTATTCTCCCTTAATTTTCTAGGCACATGATACTTATGACAGTTATTGTTGATGTGTGGTGCCTGAACTGTGACATTTTTCTTCAGGTTTGAGGACAAGTGCAGAGGGACATGAAACTTGTCCCCTACAAGATTGTGAACAAGATTGTGAAACTTGTCCCCTTTCTGTGACAATTACTCATGAATTGATGTTCTATGTTGGCGAACTGTTGAGTTGTTTGTTTGTGATGTATATTCCATACTAATGCTGTGATGTAAGTGTAGTACTTTTATCTGTGAAATATGGTTTCCAAATTCTGAGTGTAAATGTTGTGTTTTTGACTAGTACTGAGTTGGCTGGATTAAAAACGTGGGCATGTAATGCTGTGTTCTGAGTGCATTAAAATGGGTCCATTTAAATCTAGCTTATAAAAATGCTTGATCAAAAACTTGGGCCAAATAAAATGGGCCCATTAAAATCTAGCCCGTAAAACGTTGGATAAAAAACTTAGGCAAAATAAAATGGGCTGAAAAATAAAAAGGCCTGGATATTAATGGGCCAAAAGCCTAGACCACGCTGGCCCAAACATTTTGGGCCAATGAATTGGATTGGGCCGTAGGTTGACACGTGGATGATGACGTGGACACTACGTGCGAGCACAGCCACGTCAGTTCATGATGTGGCGTCCACGTCACAACAAAGGCCACGTAGGCTGCCACGTCAGAAACAGCCGTGTCGAAAAGATGTTTTATGACGAAAATGGTCCCTATTTATGACATTCTCGAGCGACTTGCATGACGAAATATTTCGTCATAGAAGTGTCTCCATTCCATGACGGCCGGGTTTTCGTCACGGATGCGTTACTTTCTGTGACGAAATCGCCATTTCGTCACAGTGGTACATCTATGACGCAGCTTCCATGATGATTTCATTTTCGTCATAAATTCGTCACAGAAGGTGATTTATGACGAATTGTCGTTCTTCCATGACTAATGCGATTCATCACAGATCAGCGAAAATCTTGTAGTGTACATATCCCTTACAGGTATTTTAATAGATATACACACAACATACACCTTAACATGCTAGTAATCATGACAAAAAGGCAAAACAATTCACAATTAACCACAAATAAATATTTAGGTAAATCTTAAATATTTATTATGGTTAATAACAGTAAAGAATAAATTAATCCACACCTAATCATATTTACACATGTCTTTCTATTATTTTAAAGACTAGAAATTTAGCTAAAAGCTATTCTCTACCATTAACATGAACTAATTAAACATGGAACATCTTGGAATATATTAACAGTACTGGAACAGTACCAACATGATTTAATAATAATTTTTAATCTGAATATTAATTAATTAAGGCAATTACTAGCATTTCTAGTGTAACAATTAAGTAGAAAAATAATAATTAACATCAATAAATCATACAATTGGATTCTCATGTCATAATACAATTTCCAGAGACATTTCATGTTTGCAAGTGTTCTGGAAATATAATTTAAATAATTATAACTATTATTCTAAGCATAAAAATTACACTAAAAGCATGGTAAAACATTATTTAATCAACCAAAAGGGGTTCTTATGACTTGACATCATCCCTAGAATATAACATGATTTATTCGGTACTGGACATGATTTTTTAATAGCTAAAACAGATTTATAAAGGAAACTATTACTAAAACAGAATTTAAATAACAATTTTAAATAGATCTAGAACACATCTTGATTTCTATAGCCCTAACCATTGTAGGAAAAATGCTTTGGTTCACATGGTAAATGAGTTCTAGGGTTCTCTGATCCTAAAAAAAAATTGAATAAAAATAATAGAGGGCATTACTATTTTTAATAATTAAAATAATTTTTATTTTAATTTCAGAAAATTCTACATTAATCCAAAAATCATGAAAATTTCTAGAAGTACTCCTTAGCATACTAGTGATCTACAGAAGAACATTCACTTCAAAATAATCATCCAGTACAAAGTTATCATGAAATTTGCTCAAATTTCACCCAAATTTAAATATAATTCAAAATCCGGCGGTCGGATTAAAAATCCGATTGCACCATTGGATTCGTGGGGTTCTAAGGGTTCCATTTTACTCCTAAGAGAGTTTTGGGGATGAAATCAAAACATGGTTGCAAAAGAAGGGAGATTAATGGATGAAATTGGTGGAGGGGAAGTGTTGCTCGGGTTGATGGGAGAGGAAGAGGCACAATGCACTAATTAGTGCTAATCATGGAATTAATCAAAATTAATCACCGGAGAAAAAATTTCGGATGAAACGGCCGGCGGCGCAGCGCGTTATGCGCGCGCTCGCGAAAGGCAGGCAGCCGGCCGGCTGCCTCTGCCGTGCGTGCCTTGGCCGGCCTGCCAAGGCCCAAGCGAAGGGGCAAGGTGGCCTGGCCTGGCTGGCCCAGGCGGCAGCCCAGCAAGGGCCCAGGCCGCGGACGGGGCAGGCCGGCCTGCTGGCCAGGCCATTGTCCCAGGTGTAGAGAGGTGGCCGGCCTGCTGGGCCGGCCCAAGGGGAGAGGGGGCGGCGGCCCAAGGTGGAAGGAGGGGAGGCCGGTCGGGGCGGGCTGGGCCACCGGCGGCGGAGTGGGCCGAGGCCCAGGCGGGGTCTGGTAGGGGAAGGGGAGCGGGCTGGCAGCCCAAGAAGCCCAAAGAAAAGAAAAAAATATTTTTTCGGATAAAATAAATTCTAGAAAATGAAAAGAAGGCTTTAAAAATACCAAAACACCTCCAAAAATTCTAGAAAAATCCAGAAAATCATTTTGACCATGGGGAACTTTTGAGGCAAATTTTCAAATGATGATCAATTTAAAAATCAAAAACATACTTTTTGCCCTCAAATTAATTCAACACCTTGAATTAATTTGAAATAAATTCAATAGAATACAAAATAGCATATTACATAGTTGCACATCCTCTTCTCTTAAAAAAATTTCAAGCCCTCAAAAATCGAGGATGTTACAACTCTACCCCCCTTACAAAGAATCTCGACCCCGAGATTCGAAGCTAGAGAACAGATCTGGAAACTCCTCCTTCAGGTCTTCTTCTCGTTCCCACGTTGCTTCTTCTTGCTCCACTGAACTTTGCAAAACTTGATCACTTTCCTCCTGGTGGTTCTTGCTTTCTCATCCAGAATCTTGATGGGGTACTCTTCATATGTCAGATCATCTTGAACCTCAATATCCTCCAACGAAGCTTTCCGAACTTCTTCTTCCGGTTCCTTGAAACACTTCTTCAACTGCGACACATGGAACACATTGTGCACATTGGACAGCTTCTCCGGCAAAGCCAACTGATAAGCTACCTCTTCAAGACGGGCAGTTATCTCAAAGGGGCCAATATAGCGGGGTGCTAGCTTGCCCTTGATTCCGAAACGGCGCATTCCTCTGAGCGGGGATACCTTCAGGTATACAGCATCTCCTATCTAGTAACTCTTCTGTCTCGACTGTGCAGCTTTCAATCTCTCCTGGATCACTTTCACTTGCTTATCAGCCTCTTCCAAAGTGTCAGGTCTGAACACTTACTTTTCTCCAACTTCATGCCAATTCAAAGGTGTACGACACTTACGCCCATATAAAGCTTCAAAAGGAGTCATTTGCAAACTGGCTTGATAACTGTTGTTATAAGAAAACTCAGCATAGGGCAAACTCTTATCCTAGCTTCACTTGTACATCAAAGCACATGCTCGAAGCATATCTTCCCGAATCTGATTTACTCGTTCAGTTTGACCATCCGTCTACGGATGGTAAGCGGTACTGAAATTCAACTACGTGCCAAGTGCTTCATGCACTTTCTTCCAAAACCTTGATGTAAATTGTGTCCCTCGATCAGACACAATCTTCTTTGGCACTCCATGCAGGCACACAATCCGGGACATATACAGCCCTGCTAGTGTCTCTCCACTATACATGGTCTTCACTGGAATAAAATGAGCTGACTTGGTCAATCGATCCACAATGACCCATATAGAATCATATCCTGACGATGTCCTCAGAAGGCCTATGATGAAATCTATTCCGATTTCTTCCCACTTCCATTCAGGCACTTTAAGCGGTTGAAGCAATCCTGCCGGCTTCTGATGCTCTGCTTTCACTCTTCGGCACACATCACACAAAGACACAAACTCTGCGATATCTCGCTTCATGCTGGACCACCAAAAATTCTCTCACAAATCATGGTACATCTTCGTACTTCCAGGGTGGATAGAATAAGCAGACTCGTGAGCCTCCTTCATGATCACTTCTTTGATCTCCTTCTGATTTGGCACAATCAAACGATCTCGAAACCAAAGGGTCCCACTTTCATCTTCCTTATGATTAGGTGCTTCACCCAACTTGATCTTCACTTGGATCTCTTCGATGCCCTTGTCACCTTTCTGAGCTTCTCTCACTTGGTCTTCAAGGGTTGACTTTACTTCTAGCATATCATCGTTCTCGGCGATACTCACATTCAGATTCAGCTTCCTGAACTATTCATATAGCTCTGGTTGGCTTTCTTGAATCATCAAATTGTTACTGTAGGCTTTTTGACTCAAAGCGTCGGCCACGATATTGGCTTTACCAGGATGGTAATTAATCCCAACATCATAATCCTTTATCAACTCCAGCCATCTTCTCTGCCTGAGATTCAATTCTGACTGAGTGAAGATATACTTCAAACTCTTATGATCCGTGTATATCTCACAGTGATTACCGATGAGGTAATGTCGCCAGATCTTCAAAGCATGCACCACGACAGCTAACTCCAAATCATGAGTCGGATAATTCTTCTCGTGTGCGCGTAACTGCCTTGATGCATAAGCAACAACCTTACCTTGTTGCATTAGCACACATCTCAAACCTTGCTTGGAAGCATCACAATAAAACTTCAAAATCTTTCCGAATATCCGGCAAGATTAGCACTGGCGCAGATGTCAACCTCTTCTTGAGCTCCTGAAAACTTGCTTCACAAGCTTCTGTCCACACGAACTTGTTCTCTTTCTTGGTCAACTGGGTCATCGGTCTTGCAATCTTAGAGAAATCTTGTATGAACCGGCGGTAATATCCCGCTAGTCCAAGAAAACTACGAATCTCTGACACAATCTTTGATTGCTTCCAATTGATCACCGATTCCACTTTAGCTGGATCCACTGCTACCCCTTCGGCCGATATAACATGACCAAGGAAATCCACTTGCTTCAGCTAAAATTCACACTTACTAAACTTGGCATAGAGCTCATGCGCTCTTAATCTTTCCAAAACCACTCGAAGATGCTGCTCATGCTCTTCTTCACTTCGGGAATATTCCAATACATCATCGATAAATACCTCGACAAACTTGTCCAAGCAATTCAAGAACACTTTGTTCATCAGATTCATGAAATATGCCGGAGCATTTGTGAGTCCAAACGACATCACAAGAAACTCATATAGCCCATATCTAGTCACAAAAGCTGTCTTGGGCACATCTTTTGGTCGAATCTTCAACTGGTGATACCCTGATCTGAGATCTATCTTCGAGAACACTGAGGCTCCCTTCAACTGATCAAACAAGTTATCGATCCTCAGCAAAGGGTACTTGTTCTTGATTGTCACTTCATTAAGAGCTCGGTAGTCCACGCACATGCGCATGCTACCATCCTTATTCTTCACGAACAGCACCAATGCTCCCCATGGCGAGGTACTCGGTCTGACATAACCTTTTTCTTCCAGCTCTTGAATTTGCTTTTTCATCTCGGCTAACTCATTAGCCGGCATCCGATATGGCCTCTTTGCAATAGGAGCAGTGCTTGGCACTAACTCAATAGCAAACTCTATCTCACGGTCTGGCGGCAGACCTGGTAGCTCTTCTGGAAAAACATCCAGGTATTCATTCACCACTCTTACGTCTTCAACAGACAACTCTTTCAAACTATTCAGCATGAAAGCCTCCTCAAGATGAGATGAGAACTTCGACTTGAACTCCACGGTGATCCCTTCAGCATTGGTCAACACTATGGATCTACTGGCACAATCTGTCTTTCCTTGGTGCTTACTTAACCAATTCATCTCTAAGATGACATCCAAGCCTTGAGAATCTAACAAGATAAGGTTTGCTAGAAACTCTACTCCTTCGATCATTATGATCACTTTAGGACATCTGAATCTGGTTCTTAGCACACCCCTAGGTGATTGCACAACCATAGGCAAATTCAAAACTCCAACTTGAAAATGATGTTTTTCAGCAAAAGGCTTTGCAATGAACGAATGCGAAGCTCCAGAATCAAACAAAACTGAACCATAACATGAATTGATCGAAAACATACCTAGAACAACATCCGAAGCTTCCTGAGCTTGCTCTGCAGTGATATGGTTGACCCTTCCGCGGCCAACTGCTCCTGGGGTGTGAGATGGGGCTCCTGGGGTTGGAAGCACACCACGTCCTTGACTCGCTTGCGGCGTCTTGATAGCTGACCCAAGGTTGAACTTCACCGGCGACGGTCCTGCATTCCTTCGAGTAGGGCACACATTAGCAAAATGCCCCTCTTGTCCGCAGTTGAAGCATGGCTTCCCTGCGGTGTTGGCTCGGAATCCTCCCACTTCAGCTCTGGGAGTCTGGTATGAGGTGCGGGGAACAAAATTGTTCGGCCTTGGCGGTCTTGGATTCTGATTTGGCCTCTGGCAGGAACTGCCTGCACCAGAATGGCCTTGATAAGGTGCCTTGCGCTTGCGATGCTCCTCAAGCTCCTTCTTTGAATTCTCTTGAATGATAGCCTTGTTCACCAACTGCTGGAATGTTGGGAAGTCATGAGCGACCAGTCTGTCCTTCAGCCAAGGATTCATTCCATTCAAGAACCTTGAGACTTTGTCCGCCGTTGTTGCAACATCAGCCTTTCCATAACGGGCCAATTGAGTGAAGCGACTCAGATATTCTGGCACCGTCATCTTCACTTGCTTCAACTCCAAGAACTCCTTTCTCTTCATCTCCATCACTCTGGAGGGAATATGAGCAATGCGAAAAGCTTCAGCGAACTGATTCCACGAGATGCCCTGCGGGTCTTCATGAGCTGTGCAATAATTCTCCCACAAATATGCAGCCACACCCTTAAGCTGGTGCGCCGTGAACTTGACTCTATCGGGCCCATTGCTGTTGGCCAAATTGAGCTTCCGCTCTATGTCCTTCAGCCAATCATCAGCGTCCAAAGGATCTGCTGAATCTTCAAAAGTTGGCGGCTTCGTCCTCATGAACTCTGCCAAGCCAGATTGGGGTTGATAGCCTTGATTCTGGTTAGCCATCTGAGCTGCCATCTGCTGTAGAATCTGCGTCTGCATGAACAAGAGCTGTTCCAGATTCGGCATCTGAGGTGGTGGTGGTGGCGGCGGCATGAACTGCTCCTCTTCTAGGGCTGGTTGCTCCTCTCCGAATTGCGGTTCAGGTTCTTCTTCTTCTTCTTCTTCTCCGATGAACACAATCTCCTCATTGATTGGCTCCTCATCGGGCTGACCTCTTCCACGACCACGGCCTCCACGACCTCGGCCTCGGCCTCCACCGCGGGCTCCATGAGGTGCATCCATCCTGCTTGCAGCTTCAAGATCAGAATAGACGAGAGGGAAAGCAACTTAACCCTTAACCCTCAACCAGCACACACGGCAAAAGCAATAAGACTCAAATAAAATCCATTGATAGCAAAAAGGCAACATATCGCCACACCACAACTGACCGGTGTAGTCGACATAACATAGTTCATCACATCAAAATAACTAACGTATTATTTATTAAGGACCTCCATCATATAGGTACTATGGTCCACTACTCCTCAAGAAAACCACCACCGCGGGCTCCGCAGGGGTAGACACTGGGACCAGGGTAGTCCGTAGCTAAAGCGAAGTTCAGGCTAAACTTCGACTGCGTCGTATCGTCGAGCGAATCCTCGGACTCAACCTCCATAGGCTCCTCCTCTGAAGGCTCCACAGGTACGGGGTCTGCAGCTGGCTGCTCCTACGGGACTAGGTCTGCGGCTGGCTGCACTGGGTCTGGTGGGGAAGCAGCTCCAAAAGCTCCTCGAACCAATCTATCTTGATCTGCACGGGGCAGCGAGGCACAAACTTGCGAGCTGTGAGCCTGATGCGAGGGCCACGTGGCTGGGTAGTACCGATCTCTGGCTCTGGTATCCTTGGAATCTTCTTCTTGAGCTCTGCGAGCTCATCCAGCATCATCCTCTTCTCCATGACAAGAGCGTCGGCCTCGTACTTCAGGTTGCCAGCACGGGTCTCTAGTGCCTGAACCAGAGTAGCCATCAAGACAATAGTCTCGTCAGCCTCTCCAATAGTGCTGCGTCCTGGACGGATCATGAAGTCGGTCCTCCGCCTTGGGAAGAAATGGTACGGGGTGCCTGCCAAGTCCAGGCGGTAGTAGTTAGCCACCGCAGCAAGTGCCTGCTGAGCTGCCTGCTCAACAGCGTCCTCCCAGCTGTTTCCCTTCACTGAGAACTTGATCAGCTTCCCTGCTGGCTCCTCACGGGGTGGAATCTTGATGGTAAGCGACCAGCGAGACTCCCCAGTGGGAAGGGGGTACTCGTAACCCGAGATGTCGATCTCTGAGAGGCCCACCTGCTTCATCAACCCACTGAGCAACTTGCCGAAGACATTCTCCTCTTCAATGTTCGCTACAGTCTGGGTAGCCATCTAAACAAAATTTTGAAAAGAAGAAGAAGTAACATTTTTCAAAATTGTATAAGAGGGAGAAGTGAGAGCAAAAGAGACTTAATAATTGTGCAAATAATGTTTTCATAACATAACCCTTAAGTCTGTCCATTCTAAGTTAAGGTCACGTGCCTAGGGTCAATGCAAGCTCTGATACCACTTCTTGTGAGAGTTTAGTTTCAACTACTAGACCCCCCGTGTATATCCTCGTCAGTCCAGGATCACGCTGATGATACACAGGCGAAATGAATAACATTGCATGCATTCAAAGTTTAAAAGCTTAATTTGAGTACAATATACCACATGGCTTACAAAGTGTTATGTCTTAACGACATTTATTACATTAGAGGCAAACAGCGGAAAATAAAAGCGAAGCGGCTCCATCCGTGCCATAGGCAAATTGACGGAAGCCCACGCGACCTATTCCTCGGGATCATCATAGGAGAAGTCTCCATCGGCTCCTTCTTCAGCATACTCATCTACACACCACCACGAAACACATGCACGGTGAGTACTTCACGTACTCAGCAAGCCACCTGGCAGCAGATGGTCCTACCATACTATATGCAAGGCTTCAAAGGAAGGCTTTAGGGCTTAGTTGCGTACAACAATCTTTGAGTTGAATTACTTAAATAGATTCGAAGGCAGCATTTTGATGTAAATCAGTTTTAATATCAAGGGTGTTTGTCAACAAGTGTGGTCCACGACCGACACACTCGAGCAAGGACTCCCGCCTTAGCTCGACCTTAGTTTCATCAGCACAGGGGTAGAGGGAAATAGCAAGTGGGAAGGGACAGGTCATTTTCATCAAGAATGAGTCATGTGCTGTCCATAACCATGGACACGGCTAATCGATTAGTTTATTACTCTGCAGAGTTTGTACACTTTATCCACATGACACAATCTCGCCTTGTTGCCACTGTCCGTCGCCAGCATTACAACAGAGAGATTGTGACGAGGTCTTTTAGCTAGATCCCCCTAAGGTGTGACATGCCCACCCGGTCTGGCTCGAAGTCGAGAGTATGTCCCCGCACTCCGGTCCCCCCATCTGTGCTGAGGGCCTCGTCGCTACGTCCACCCCTTCTGCGGTACGGCAACATCGGCACCAAAGGCTGACTAACCTACTTGACCAAGCCATTGCCCATATACCATGTGATTGCACTGTTGACACACTTCTCTAACTTCAAGACTTTGGCCTTAAGCGGTACGGACGACCAATGGTCCCTTTAAACCGGCTTTCTGCGGGTAGGACAACCATATGCTCCTTCATCACATGATCCAGCTGTCGCCCGCACCATATTAGATGGTAAGTTTTACCCAGAGTAGAATAAGAAGAATAGAGAGAGAGAGAGAGGGAAAACATCGGGCATCCGGCCCTAGCTCAGCGAGCTCAACAAGTTTCAACAAGGATCATCGATCCGATATTCATTCCTCCGTAGAGGCAAAACAAAACAACCTAAAGATGAATTAAGCATGGCTAAGCATTCTCTACTCTATTCAGAATAAAACCTATTAATCTACTCATGGTATCAAATAAAAAGGGCGACAAGCAGACAGGGTAAAAGTGTGTCAATCGACACGCTAGCTACTGGATTAAAACAGCATGCATGTTTGTAAACAATAAAATATAATGACTTTGAAAATATAGGATCAACATGATCAAGAAAAGGGGCATGCCTTCGTGGTAGTACTCTCCTTCTTCAGCTGCTTCGGTCACCGGGTCGGCCTCTTCACTCCCTATCGTTGCAACGCAACGAGCAAAGCAAATAAATACGGACTCCAATAAAACATTCGAAAAGCAACACGAGAGAGAAGCACGACGAAGGTAAGATGAGGTGGAACGGAGTGATGGCGCGATAGCGCCATCGCGAAGAAGATAGAAGCTAGGTCCTCTAGGATTGGCCATAACCATATACATATAATATAACATAGAAATAGTACATATCCCGTACGGGTATTTTAATAGATCTACACACAACATACACCTTAAGATGCTAGTAATCATGATAAAAGGGCAAAACAATTCACAATTAACCACAAATAAATATTTAGGTAAATCCTAAATATTTATTATGGTTAATAACAGTAAAGAATAAATTAATCCACACCTAATCATATTTACACATGTCTTTCTATTATTTTAAAGACTAGAAATTTAGCTAAAAGCTATTCTCTACCATTAACATGAACTAATTAAACATGGAACATCTTGGAATATATTAACAGTACTGGAACAGTACCAACATGATTTAATAATAATTTTTAATTTGAACATTAATTAATTAAGGCAATTACTAGCATTTCTAGTGTAACAATTAAGTAGAAAAATACTAATTAATATCTATAAATCATACAGTTGGATTCTCATGTCATAATACTAATTCTAGAGACATTTCATGTTTGCAAGTGTTCTGGAAATATAATTTAAGTAATTATAACTATTATTCTAAGCATGAAAATTACACTAAAAGCATGGTAAAATAATATTTAATCAACCAAAAGGGGTTCTTATGACTTGACATCATCCCTAGAATATAACATGATTTATTGGGTACTGGACATGGATTTTTAGTAGCTAAAACAGATTTAGAAAGGAAACTATTGCTAAAACAGAATTTAAATAACAATTTTAGATAGATCTAAAACACATCTTGATTTCTATAGCCCTAACCATTGTAGGAAAAATGTTTTGGTTCATGTGGTAAATGAGTTCTAGGGTTCTCTGATCCTAAGAAAAAATTGAATAAAAATAACAGAGGGCATTACTATTTTTAATAATTAAAATAAATATTATTTTAATTCCAGAAAATTCTACATTAATCCAAAAATCATGAAAATTTCTAGAAGTACTCCTTAGCATACTAGTGATCTACAGAAAAACATTCACTTCAAAATAATCATCCAGTGCAAAGTTATTATGAAATTTGCTCAAATTTCACCCAAATTTAAATATAATTCAAAATCCGGCGGTCGGATTAAGTGGGTGTTTGGTTTAGCTTTTAGGGGAGCCTTTCCCTGAGAAAAGCTATAGCCAAACCAAAGAGGTGGCTTTCCAGGCCGACTGTCCCGAACAGCCCAGCAGCGGCCAGTGCAAAATCAGCGGCGCGCAGAAGCTCCCCCACCCCAGCTTCCCGCAGTGGAACTTACGCCCGTTTCGAGTTTGCCCCTCGAGTTGAACACAATTACACGAAAATGCCCTTTTCGTACTTCAAATCCCTTTTCCTCTGAAACCTTCTTCCCCGATCCCCTTTCCGCAGCGCCGGCCACCACCCGCCGGGCAGCACCATGACGCCCGTCCACCCGCACGCCAGCACCGGCGCGAACCTCCACCGGCCGCGCGCCTCCACTACCCAGCATCGCCGCTCGGCTCCACCGCAGCCCAGCCTCCACCCGCCGCCTACCTCCAGAGATGGTCCACCGCTGAGCTAGCCGTGGCTTCCCTGGTGTCGCCGTCCCCGCATCGCCTTCCCCGCTGTCCCCAGCGTCGCCAGCGTCCCCGCATTCCCCACTGTTGAAGCACAGATCTGAGCCGTCCCCGACGCATCCTCCATTGCCGAGCCATCCACTCCACGGCGGTGCCTCTCCACCGACGCGCGGCTCGACAGGGCATTGTTTCGCCGCCTACCATCCGAGCCATGGTCCCTTCCCATGTCATCGACTAGATCTGAGCTGTCCCCGCGTTCAGCCGCACGCAGCACCGACCGAGGCCTCCAGAGAATGTTCCACCGCTGAGCTCAGCCATGGCTTCCCCGGCGTCGCCGTCCCCGCGTGCCCCGCCTTCATCCGCGCCTTGCATCGAGGTGGCATCCAGGGAGTCCGTTGCCTCGACAGACGGCGTGTCGTGCTCCCGTGCACCGGCCGATGACGCGTCGTCTTCCCGCACAGCCCTGACGAGCACCAACATTGCCTTCATCGCCGGCCAGCAGCATCGGCGCCTCCTTCTGCAGGGCTAGGCCGAGCACGAAGCGCGGCGTTGTCGCTGGCATCACGTACCCCGGCGAGTCCTCCCGCACACCGATGCCGAACAGTAACGCCACGCTCGTCGCCGGCCAGCACCAACGCCGGCTCATCGTCCTGTACAGCCAAGGCCGCCGCACCGTCGAGCTCGCGTCCGACGGTAATGTTCTCACCTTTTACAAATGAGTCATTTTCTGAGATCCTAAAAAACGAGAGCTGATTGGCCATCTCGGTCAGCTGATCGACCAATGCACTGGACATGCATGTCATCGAGTACTTGTTTCAGCTTAGCTATAGCTTTGAACTAACAAAAATAAACTCTTGATCCATAGCCGTGCTGCGTGCCTTGCCATTCCAAGCTAGTACTCATCAATGATCTCAGAAAGTAATGGCCCTGTCTATTTTATCCATTAGGAAGATATGCACTAGCTGATTTGCCGAAAGGCACATAGATTATTTGGTGTAGTTGTAGTGCAAGTTGCCGTGCTGCTGCTTTTGACTAATTTTTGGTTGTGCTCCCCTGGTAGCACCACAAGTCATGGGAGCATCAGTTATGTTCTTAGGCACTATGACAACTCTTGATCTCCATGTCTGCATTTTCCTATTTTAGTTTTTGTTAGTCATCTCATATCTTAATTTAAAAATATTCATCTCATATGAAATGGATATCACTTCACCTGGATTATCACTGCATGAAAGTTGTCAACAAAAAGAATCACAAAAAATTATTATCATCATTTCAACTTCTCTAACTGATATATGCAACCTCAAATGTCGATTTGATCCTGCTGTTAGGCTATTCCATGTGCTGATCCACTAGTTGTATTAGCATCCGCAGTGTAATGTTCAGGCAATGCAGAGGATAAAACATATAAGGCTCCTCCAGCTCATATCTTTTTGTTAATTATCTGGAGAGTGAACACTAGCACTGTACTTGTTCTGTGCCAATTAGTATGGATTATCATATCTTTTTGTTAATTATCATACGGTTGGATGTTAGCATCGTGTCTTCATTAATATGGATTACCTGTTGTCCATATTTGATTTTGCCATGCTTAAACTTCTAATTGTGTTAGATGTCCACCCCGAAGGCAGTGCGGATGCTTTTACAACAAGGGCGTTTGTTGAGATTTTCAAGGATGAAACCATAGCTGGGAATAGGCCTAGTGGTTGGTTGAGTACGACTGGGTATAATAATCTAGAGGCTAGATTTTTTGAGCGGACGGGGAGACGGTTAACGAGAAAGCAATTCAAGAATAGGTGGGATTTCATGAAGAAAGATTACGTGCTATGGGTTCAGTTAAACAACTCAGCAACAGGTCTTGGTATATGCCCGATAAGAAAAACTGTCGATGCATCTGATGAGTGGTGGAACACGTAGATTGGGGTAATTGCACTCTGAAATCAGAATTCCAAGTTCAATTTAATTTGAAGTATAGGTATTATCATTAAGATCTTGTCTTTTTGGGATTTCAGCTAAACAAGGAGTATGCCAAGTTCAGAAATGGTCCACCGACGAACTTGGAGTGCTTGCAGGTTATGTTCGATAAGGCTTTTGTGACCGGTGATACTGCTAGAGTCTCTGGGATGGTGCCTGGTGGGGAGCCTAGTGCTATTGATTTGGAGGGGTCTGGTTCTAGTACAGATCGAGCTGAAGAGGACTTCTCAGGGTCAGGGTCGAAGAGAAAGAAGGGAGCAAAGGGCAAGGGGAAACAAAAGAAAAACAAATATTTCGAAGAGTACAAGAAGGCAGCACATGCTATATCCTCTCAGCACACAGGCTCCATCCAATCTCTAGCTATCACCGTCCCTACAATCAAGGAGGTCATGAAGTTGATGATTCAGTGCGGTGTTATAGAAGGGACTCCTCTTTTTTTCACGGCATGCAACCTAGCTCTCAAGCCAGAAATTAGAGAGTTGTTCATGGCAATACCTAGTAATGCAGGAAGGCTTTATTACCTTTAGACTTCACATGACAATGGACTGTAGCATGTCAATGAGTTGTATGTTGTACTATTCGTACGAACCATCCCTGTATGTTAGTTGAAGTATTTGTATGTTGTACTATTCGTATGAACTGTCATGTATGCTAGTTGAAGTATTTGTATGTTGTACTATTCGTATCAACTGTCATGTATGTTAGTTGTATTTCTATCGAGAGTCAAGGATTATTATGGTTTATTTATGTGAGTTTTTGTAAGTTTGTATGAGCAGATGAGTGATGAGGAAGACTACGATGATGAAGTTGATGATGAGAACATTGAGGAAGATTTTGGACATGCAGCTGGGACAAGTGCTGAATGGACATATCTTAATCAGTTGTAAAATTTAGAACAATTGAGACAACTAGCAATGCTGGGTGAAGAACATGAAAACAGGTACTTGAACAAACAACCTTATCGGTGTCCTGTACAAACTGGATATTCTTGGACAGTTGAGAAGCTCAATCATAAAAAATCTTGCTATAGGATGTTTAGAATGTCTAGGAGAGTATTTGATGCATTGCATCAAAGCCTACTGCAGAATTATAACTTAACATCAACTAGAGACATGACATCTATAGAGAGTTTGGCAATGTTTTTGTGGATGGTTGGAGGACCTAATTCTGTTGGTGATGCTGAAGTAATATTCTGCAGATCTACATGGACAGTGCATACCAAATTTTATGGAGTGTTGAATTCTCTATATAGTATGTCCCATGATATCGTTAGACCGAAAGATCCAACATTCTGCCAAGTCCATTCGAAGCTGCTAGAACCTCGTTTCCATCTGCACTTCAACGGTTGCATTGGTGCAATAGATGGCACGCATGTGAAAACCACTGTCCCGGCAGAGAAGTCAATTGAGTATAGAAATCGACACGGATACACTTCGCAAAATGTCATGGCTCAAGAGAAGTTTTAAAGCTTCTAAACAATGCTCAAGAGAAGTTTGTTGATGTATATCCAAAACCACCTGATGGTAAGTACCTTTATTTCTTGTGCACGCAACTCTTCTAATTCTAGACGCATATAGATTCTTATATTGTCGTATTTGTTATGTGTAGGCAAGTACTACCTTGTTGACTCAGGATATCCAAACAGGACCGGTTATTTAGCGCCTTATAAGGGAGCAAAATATCATCTACCGGAGTTTCGCATATCACGCGCACCTTCGGGAAAGCGTGAGGTGTTCAATCATGCTCAGTCATCGCTCCAGAATGTGATTGAGCGATCCTTCGGAGTCCTAAAGATGAAATGGAGGATCCTCTTAGATGTTCCAAGTTACCCAGAGGAGGCACAAACCCATATTGTTCATGCTTGCATGGCTCTTCATAATTTTATACGGGAAAGCAAACTAGCTGATAAGGAGTTCGATAAATGCGATGCTGATGAGGACTACATTCTTGATGTGGGACAGGCAACCTCCCCAGGAAATGAAGATATACATGGTGTTGCGATGGATGGCAATAACATGAACATTACCCGGGAATGCTGATTCCCTGTATGCTGCAAGAAGGCGTTAGTTTGAGTTTGTAATTTTCAGTATGCTTTGTGTAACTTGTTCTCTCTATTTACGTACATCTAAACGTGTAATTTGAATTTTAATTAAGTCAGAATCGATTGTGTCGTATTAATTTTCTGAATTTTTCTTGAATATTTGTTAATTTTTCTTTATTTTTCTGAATTTTGAAAATTTTCTGAATTTTTTATAATTTTTATTAATTTCCTGGATTTTTCTGAACTTTGTTAATTTTTCTTTTTTTGAATTTTTCTGATTTTATTGAATTTTTTCTGATTTTTCTATTTTTTTTCTTATTTTTCTTAGTTTTTCTCAATTTTTGTTTATTTTTCTGCATTTTCGAAAATTTTCTTAATTTTTTAGAATTTTCTTAATTTCTTGGATTTTTCTAAACTTTTGTTAATTTTTCTTTTTTGAATTTTTTTCTTATTTTTTTAATTTTTCTGCATTTTTGAAAAATTTCTTAATTTTTTTGAATTTTTCTTAATTTCTTGTATTTTTCTGAACTTCTATTCATTTTTCTTTTTTTTGAATTTTTCTGATTTTTTTTGTATTTTTCCTTATTTTTTGAATTTTTCTGAATTTCTGAAAAATTACTGAATTTTTTAGAATTTTTATTCATTTCCTGAATATTTCTTAAGTTTTTTGGATTTTTCTTATTTTTTTTGAATTTTTCTATTTTTTAGAATTTTTTCTGATTTTCTGAATTTTTCTAATTTTTTGGGTTTTTTCTTATTTTTTATTCACCATATTATATAATATACACTGTAGGGGCATTTCAGACATTTCCTCATACAACAGCCACAACCGAACCAAACTCGTACAACCACAGACTCACGTCCCAACAGCCACAGCCGCTTCTCCTAACAGCCAGCCAACAGCCGCTTTTCCAACAGCCACAGCCCAACCAAACAGGGCCTAAAAATTCGATTGCACCATTGGATTCGTGGGGTTCTAAGGGTTCTATTTTACTCTAAGGGTTCTATTTTACTCTTAAGATCGAAGATCGGACCTAGATTGGGTGGAGCCAAAAATTGGACAGAAGCTAGGCTTAGGGTTTACTGTACACGTGGCACTGTAGCACGGTACTGTAGCAGAGAGGTTTGGGGATGAAATCAAAACATGGTTGCACAAGATGGGAGATTAATGGATGAAATTGGTGGAGGGGAAGTGTTGCTCGGGTTGGTGGGAGACTACCTCGGAGAGGGATTGGAGAGATGCTCACCGTGGGTGGAGAAAACGAGGAGAGAAGGGGATCGCCAGAGTTGAGGAAGAAGCTCGCGGTACGGTTGAGGAAGAGGAAGAAGCTTGCGATTTGTTACGGTAGGAGGTGCGCGTCGGCGTGGGGCAGCTCCTCGTGGCCACGTCTCGGGTGGAGGTGCACCGGTGTCGCCGGAATTGCTCGCCGGAGTGGTCGCCGGAGTTGGGGAAGAAGAGATGGTGGAGATAAATTTTTGGTGTGGGAAAGCAAAGAAAAGAATCACAGAGAAGGGGGTCCTATTTATAGGGGAAAAAGAGGGAGAGGAAGAGGCACAATGCACTAATTAGTGCTAATCACGGAATTAATCAAAATTAATCGCTGGAGAAAAAATTTAGGATGAAACGGCCGGCGGCGCGGCGCGTTACGTCCCCGCTCGCGAGAGGCAGGCAGCCGGCCGGCTGCTGCTGCCGTGCGTGCCTTGGCCGGCCTGCCAAGGCCCAGGCGGAGGGGCAAGGCGGCCTGGCCTGGCTGGCCCAAGCAACAGCCCAACAAGGGCCCAGGCGGCGGACGGGGCAGGCCGGCCTGCTTGCCACGCCATTGGCCCAGGCGGAGAGAGGTGGGCGGCCTGCTGGGCCGGCCCAAGGGGAGAGGGGGCGGCGGCCCAAGGCGGAAGGAGGGGAGGCCAGCCGGGGCGGGCTGGGCCACCGGCGGTGGAGCGGGCCGAGGCCCAGGCGGGGCTCGGTAGGGGAAGGGGAGCGGGCCGGCAGCCCAAGAAGCCCAAAGAAAAGAAAAAAATATTTTTTGGATAAAATAAATTCTAGAAAATGAAAAGAAGGCTTTAAAAATACCAAAACACCTCCGAAAATTCCAGAAAAAATCCAGAAAATCATTTTGATCATGGGGAACTTTTGAGGCAAATTTTCAAATGATGATCAATTTAAAAATCAAAAACATACTTTTTGCCCTCAAATTAATTCAACACCTTGAATTAATTTGAAATAAAATCCAATAGAATACAAAATAGCATATTACATAGTTGCACATCCTCTTCTCTTTTGAAAAAAAATTTCAAGCCCTCAAAAATCGAGGATGTTACAGGGGATGATGAAGACTATGAGGTGTCTGCTACGACAAGCTTGAGGATTAGGTCATGTGGCCTCCGTCGATTGCCTGTGGCTGAGATGGAGACATCTACGCTTTAACATTTCCGCTATTTTTCTGAATGGTAAGGACATAAGTCCTAATTACTTAATGTAGCTGTGTGGCTACTATTATTCTGTTGTTTATAATAAACTTCGTGATGTGTACAGTGGTATCAATTCGTCTGTGTTCATCAGCTTGATCATGGACTGATGAGACTGATCGCCAGCCCAGGCAGGAGGTAGGCCATTCGAGAGCGTGCCGCTTGGGCTGGGGGTGACTAGGCCGCAGGTGGGGTGATGGGGGAGTGGGCGGAGGTAGGAGAAATGAGAGAGAGAAGGCAGAGAGGGGAAGAGAGGAGAGGTGCACTGCAGCCCAAGTGCAGGAGGAGGGAAGGTGGGTTCGCCCACAGCCAGGGGAGGATTTAGTGGATTTTCCAATTAAAGAAAATGTAAAAAATAAATAAGCTCAAGAAAAATGCCAAAAAGGTTTATAAAATTCCAAAAAAATTTCCATAAATAAAATAGAATATGCGGAATCCAAATAATTTTTTAGTGCAAATATTAATGTTACAGATTAATCATATTGAATCTAATAGAATTAGAAAAATTCAATTAAGCTTTAATTAATTCAAGAAATTTTCTAGCTCTCATTTTCAGATAAAAGTTTTTGAAAACTGTAAAAATTAGGATGTTACATTGTCCTTCTCTGCAGGCTTAGGTTGTTGGATCAAAACCTCAAGCACCTTATGTGCATAGCTTGAATAAGACAAAGAAGGGCAAGATGATGATGTACCAGGTAGGGGTTCCCTGTGACGCGGGGCAAAGGAGGAGAATGGTGGAGGAGAATGGATGCCTGAAGGTCAATCATGGCAGTCGTGGGCCACGCAAGGCGGCCAGCATCGGTGAGGTGGTAGATGCGTGCGATGGCCACTACGGAAGGCGGCAAGCACCGGTGAGGTGGTAGATGCGTGCGACGGCCACTACAACCGCCAAATCTGGCAAAGTGACTTTCAGGTCGGCTTCTTCACAGCGGCAACGAAGGAGGAGGAGCTCCGAGCAAGGATGGTATAGCGTCAGCGAGCGAGGAGGCATCAAGTGGATAGAAGGCGGAGGGGCTAGAAGAAGGCGGTATACGACGAGTCGTGTTGGGAGAGTTGCGGGTGGGTTGTTGGGCTGTGGGGCACAAACGGGTGTGGTTTAATCGGACGACTTCTCCCAGATTGGATGAAAGTGAAGGATCGCCGCATGATAAGACATTTCTGGGCACGTGCCCCCACGATAGATTTTCCATTTATAATATTGTGTAGTGATGTTCATGTACCATGCATATATATGCACCATAAGATGAAGTTAAACTATTACAAGATGTAGAGCATAGAAGATGCTATCCTATATTTCAAATAAACTAGATAAAAGCCCCACGCATTGCTGCGGACGTTAAATAACATCAGAACAACACCAGAAGCACTGATCGCTACCACCAAAGCACAATTTCGCCATCTCTCCACAGAAAGCAAAAATGGCATGAACCATAACTAATATCATTCGATATGATTGCTGATCTATAGCAAGGTAAATGAGCAATACGTGGTTTATCAAAACTGACTTGCATGGATTACAGGTGCATATATATGTAGGATATATACGTGACATAGTCGAAGCAAGTAATGAACACGACTCAACTTGAGAACACTACATTAAAGCTCCGGGTAACTGCATGGAATTTAAGGTCTAATTTTGACCAATGATTAAACCAATAGGATTAATTTATATGACATAGTAGTGGTACCGTTGGATTCATATTCAAAATATATTTTCAAATGGTATCATTTTTTATTATATAATCACTACTACAGAACATGTCAATACTGACGGGCCAAAAACCCACATCAGTAACGGGTTTTTGGCCCGTCAGCATCTAAAGGTCAGTAATGACTCGTATCATCAGTAACGGATAATTTACCCGTCACTGATAAATGATGATTCTACCATCACGGACGGGTAAATATTTAACCCGTCAGTGATGACGTTTTCAGAGGCGCAAAAAAAAGCTCTACCCGGGCACTACCGGGTAGGATTTCACTAAAACAGCTATAACTTTTGCATACGGTATCCGTTTTGGGTCCACGAGCACTCAAAATGACCGTATTGACGAGGCGCATCTAAAAAATCTACTGGTCTTTAGACTTGTCTAATTTTTTACCTCCAAATTCGGCCTTTAAGACTGACTTTTTCCCCTCCGAATGAAATATCATCTCTTTCGACCCTCTGTTGAACTTCTTCCCGAGCTCCAAATGCAGTAATCTTTGCGGATTCTGAACCGTGAGGGAGTAGAGCTGCTAGAAAAAAATACGAGAAATTTTTTTTAAAATAAAAAAAATTCACTCCAAATTCGGCCTCTAAGACTGACTTTTGCCCCGAACGAATAATCGCCGTTATCGAACCCTCCGTTGAACTTCTTCCCGAGCTCTAAATGCAGTAATTTTTGTGGATTCTGAACCATGAGGGAGTAGAACTGCTACAAAAAAATATGAGAAAAAATTTTAAAAATAAAAAATTTAGGCACTAATAAAAATTAAGACTAGGGAGGATCTTTTTTACCTCGAATCCAACTGAAACTTCCGTGTAAGCTCCACCATGTTCCTACGGGGATGGTGACGTGAAGAGGATATGCTCCCCTGTGACCGATTTGGACAGGAAGGATGAGAGGAGAGGAGGAGAGGAGGAGAGGAGGAGAGGAGGAGAAGGGTGGTGGAAGGAAGGAAAGGAGGGTGAAAGGGAGAAGGAAAAAATCTGGATCTGGATCTACACTGAGGGGCACTGAGGTGAACTACATACCCCACAGGATTCTAAAATTTCAGGTTTTAAAATTTCGGAGTTGGCGGGATTCACATCACGGACGTATCTCTTTTTAACCCGTCAGTGATGAGTGGAACTACCCGTCCGTGATGAAAAAATTTCGGGTTTTGAAATTTCAGAGTTGGTGGGATTCACATCACGGACGGGTCTCTTTTTAACCCGTCAGTGATGAGTTCCACTCATCACTGACGAGTCAGAAAACTACCCATCCGTGATTCTAAAATTTTGGGTTTTGAAATTTCGGAGTTGGCAGGATTCACTTTACGGACGGGTCTCTTTTTAACCCGTTAGTGATGAGTTCCACACATCACTGACATGTCAGAAAACTACCTTCCGTGATAACAAAATTTTGGGTTTTAAAATTTCAGAGTTGGCGGGATTCATATCACGGACGGGTCTCTTTTTAACCCGTCAGTGATGAGTTCCACACATCACTGACGGGTCAGAAAACTACCCGTCCGTGATGACAAAATTTTGGGTTTTGAAATTTCGGAGTTGGTGGGATTCACATTACGAACGGGCCTTTTTATTACCCGTCAATGATATGCTCGACATCACTGATGGGTATTTATTTTGCTCGTCACTGATGGTTTTCATTACTGACGGGTATTTCTTACCCGTCGGTGATGGTAGGGTCCAGGATGACCTTTTTTGTAGTAGTGAATTTAATGTTATTGGCTTAATTATTGGTCAAAGTTAGACCTTAAATTCTGTGTATACCTTACATTTGTGGACGGATGGAGTAGTTACTAATTGCCCTTGCCATGGGTTACTACCTTTCTAATTAATTACTCCTACTTGTTATCTTTTGGTTCCTAAATGCCGATGGGAACAATTGATGAAGGGAATCGGATGGCTAACGTTTTCTATGAGACGTGGCAAAACCTCAGAGCAGGAAATTAGGAATTAATTGCAGTTAGGGGGGTTTGTCTACATAAGATAAGATAAATATATATATGTATAATTTTTTAAAAAGTATTCAAGTTTGTTTTGAATTTGAGTATTTGAAATAATGGAGCCTAGAAACTATGGAGCCCCAAATAATTATACTATATATAGATCACACAAATAAAAAAATAGTACAATATTAAGAATGAATGCATAGTCGTCCATTAAATTCCATAGTAATCTGAATCACACGAATTAATGACTTCAACTCGACCGGACACCAGAAGGAAATCACGTCTGTAACTAAAACCCAAGCAACTTAAAGGCTCGCGCATGCATGCATGCAGACGCATGCAGCAGCCAAGCCAGCAGCACAAACTTGGCTGTCCATCGGCCATGGTCAGCATGCAAGCGCCTCAGCGTCCGGAGAGGGAGGTCACCGTCTGCACTACGGTGGACGTGAACACCAGGATCGACGTGACGAGCAGCACGACCTGCACGGGGCTGTTGCAGTACCTCTTTGCCTCGGCCCAGTCCTGGTACCCGCGTTCCTTGCTGCGGGCCTCTAGGGCGTCCAGGGCTCTCACGATGGCCATCGGCCGGGTGGCTGAGGAACCGTCCGCCTTACCCTGACACCGCAGCAGGCAGTTCCACTGGGTCAGATTCCTGTACTGACACCGCAGCAGGCAGTTCCACTGGGTCAGATTCCTGCGGAAGTCCCGACTCTGCTTGAGATGTCAGCAAATTAAATAAATTATTATATATATAAATTTATTGTTGCTAAAAGATGGACATGTGCTCAAGAGGACCGTTTCGCAGCAGGGGGTCTTCTTCTGCTTCTCCAGGCCGTAGTCTTCCGGGAGCCGCGAGTTCCACAGGAGTAGGTTCTTGAAATAGGAAATAACCTGTTTCGGATCAAGAGTATATATTTACTATTTCTCAGTCATGACCATAACCGTTAATTCTTGATCCAATAAAAATTAGATAGTTAGATAATTTAAAAATGATGTACAACTTCAGAAATAAGCATTAGACAGTCGCAATTTTTAGACCTAAAGTCGTACATATCTTTTTGTGCAATTTAAGGCTTAATGGTCGACTTGGAAATAACAATTTCTTAGATGACTCTTTTTTGAAAAAAGACTTAGGGAGGCTCCGACAGTATAAGAAATAGGAAACCAAATTCAAGTCCACAAAAACTTGAACCTAGATGGTGGGATTATAAATGCACTCCCCTATCCAAGTAACCTAGTGTCACTTCCTATTTCTTAGACAACTTAGAAATAAAAAATCCGTAATCCTTATCAGGGCGAGAGAAAGAGACCCGTCGGGGTACTCGTGCACCTCCTCAACTTTTTCACTAAGGAGAAAGGTGGAATTAATAAAGTGAACTTATATATAGTTATTAACAAAGTGTGAGACCATTGTGCTATAGTCTCTTGATAATAGGTATTGCACATGTTGAATATGGTGCGACTCATACCCTAAACCTATTAGGATTCAAGATGTGTGTTACAAGAAAACTAAAGAAACCTGCTAGGATTTAAAGTCCTTACTTTGGAAGAGGCTATTTTTGTGAGCCTATATAAACATATGAGGGGTGGCCATAGAAACATAACCCAAGCAATCAAGCAATCCAAGAGCAAGGTGCAAGCAAGAGAGGATATGTTAAGTTTCTTTAGCACTATATTCTTGCATATAACAAGGATCTAAGGGTCCTAAAAGGTGTAAGAGGGTTGTGAGCAAGCGACTATCCCTATTACTCTTTTGAGATCGTGCTTAAAGAATTTGTGGTTGGCTTCACCAAATCTTTTCTCTTTTGATGTAATTGTTCATCGTCATTACTTTGGTACTCTCTAGGGGGTTTGTCTACTTCATCTTGATACTGCACGATTGTGCCGTATCTCACAAAATCTGATCGGGTCCGGGGAGCTGCTATGCATAAGAAGGGGTATTAGAGTATAACAAGTGGTATCAGAGCCAAGACCAGATTAATCAGATTTGTGATAGGGTCTTTTCTTTTAAGATATCAGGTAGCACACAATCAAGAGCGATGTCAACGATGTGGAGCCAAGTCGAGAAATTTAATGGCGGTGGAAATATTAGCGTGTGGCAAGGTGTGGTAAGGATGTTCTTGTTCAATATAGGCTAACCGAAGCTCTTGAAGGGGACAAACCGACTAAGACATCTGATGAAGAATGGAAGGTGATGGAGCGGAAGGCTATCAATACAATCCATTTGTATCTCTCTGATGTGGTAAAGTACTTGATGATCACAGCAAAGAAATTATAGAGTGATGTAGAAGAATTATATATGGGAAAGTCACTAAAAACCTGGTGGGTGCTAAGCAGCAACTATTTAGGCTGCGCATGGAAGAAGGCACACGGTTCGTCAACCATCTCAGTTTCTTCAACAAGCTTGTCAGACAGCTGACTAGTGTAGATGAGAAAATCGAGGAGAACAATAAGACTGTCTTATTGGCTTCATCTCTACCATCATCATTGGAGAAATTGGTGATGAATATTCTCATTTGGAAAAATACCCACAACTTCAATGTGGCAGTTGCATATCTACCAGAGGCTAAGTCCTTGAAAAACTCATCGGAATATTCATCCTCAAGTGATCAAGGATTGACTGTTCTAGGTTCTATAGGCAAAAGCAAACATCACGGGAAGAAGAAGGGCAAGGACAAGGACTAACATGTATGCTATCTATGTGACAAGAAAGGTCATATGATAAAAGGCTGTCCAAGTTTGAAGCAGATGAGGAGTCTATGCTCAATAGCGGTGGCAAAAGATGGTAACTCAGACGTACTTGTCATCAGTCAACCAGGTACTTCTCATGGATGGATATCAGATTCAAAAGTTTCTTCCATACATGTTCAGCAAGGGAGATGTTTGACAAAACATCTCTATGCTCGACGCATGAAACTTTTCACTTAGCGGATTGCAAGAGGTATGGAGTCATTGAGATGGGAACGATTACACTGGAGATGTATAATGGAGCACGTCCTACACCAACAGGAGTTCAGTATGTTCTCGGCTTAAAGAAGAATGTACTATCTCTAAAGTTGCTTGAACTTCGTAGTTGTGACGTACCATTTCAAGGTAGAGTTAAGCGAGTCAATTGCAAAGGGTAGGTAATCATGAAGGTATCTGGGGCAAAGTTGGATACATATTACTGGAAAATCTTAAAGGCGGAGCAATCAATGGGAGGTCAGATATAAATCCTGGCTAGGAGAAGGAAACTGTGTCGTCAATGGTAGGTACTCAAATCTCGACTGTAGTTGTGTGTGGAGCTGCAAAGAAGGTTGTAAATTCTAACATACGCAAAGATGAAGGTGCGACCTGTTGGAAGAAGAAGTCATGGCGAGACCAACCATGACGTACCAACGAGCATGTGGAGCTCAGACGTGGTAAAAACCTCTACCAAAGGAGGCTATAGGAACTAATGGTGTGTTTAACCAAACTACATAACAAAGGAGCTCTCAAGTGGAGGTTTGAAGCAGTTCAGCCTGGACAACAATACGCAAATCACGGTGATGTGCATCAGCCCCCTGTGGTGGGGACGCTCCAGATGTGGGAGCAAAAAGCAGAGCATCTCAGAGCGAATTCTTAGAGGAGTGTAGTGACTTCAAAGGATAAAAGTCAAGGTGAAGATTGTTGGATATGGTGTGGCTTGTATCCGAAAACTATTAGGATTCAAGATGTGTGTTACAAAGAAATTAGAGAAAAGCTACTATGATATAAAGTATTTCTTGCTTTGGAAGAGGTTATGTGGAACATAGGAACATAACCAAAGCAATCAAATAATCCAAGAGTAAGGTGCAAGTAAGAAAATATTAGAGGTTAGATTTCTTTAGCACTAGATTCTTGTATGAGACAATGATTCAAGGGTCTTAAAAAGTATGAGAGGATTGTAAAAGAGCGAAAATTCCTCATATTATTTTGATGTCATGTTTTAAGAATTCATGGTTGACTTGATCAATTCTTTTTTATCGTGATTGTTCGTTATCATTATTTTAGTATTCTCTACGGGATTTATCTATTTCGTCCTGATACCGTGCTGCTCGTACGGTATCTCACAAATTTTGACTGAATCCAACAAGAGTGCTGTGCATGACAGGGCACGAGAGTATAACTCTCCGTAACAAAAAAAAAGGGTAAAATAGACTCACCTAAACTTTCCCGTGTGACTTACCATTTAAGCATCTAAAAATTGACAAAGAACATAAAAACGTGTCTAATAGTATGTGTGATGTATAGTTGCCTACTTCCCCGGGGTTCGCAATGCATGCAGTAATGATAGCTGGCTAGCTAGAATACTATACCTGCTCGTTCGTGCCATAGTTGTTGAGGAGTATTCCGCACCTCTGCAGGAGAGAAATGTCCTCATCTGAATCGATGAGATTGTACATGAGGAAGGCGTACTTGGTGAAATGGTCACCAGTTATCAGCTCGGCCTGCTGCTCGAAGGCGATGAGGTTGTGTAGCAGCGGCGCCGTCGTACCGTTGACCACCACCGGCGGGATCACCAGCATGTCCTCGTCGTTGCTGCTGAGCCGTACGTGATATTGGCTCCCGACGGTGCGTTCGGTCGTCACGAATTTTATACCCAGGTGGTGCAGGTGCATCGCCGACGCGATATTCTCCTTGGGCCTCTTCTCATTCTTAGCAGCTGCTGCCGCCTTCATAGCCTTCAGCGCTTCCTTCGCTGCCTTCGCTGCGTCATCCGCCACTCCAGCCATATTCCCTGCCTCGAGGGCAGCCTCGTACACGTTGCTTGCGAAATCCACCGCAGACTTCCAAGCATCCGCCGCCTTCTTCTTGGCCGCTAACGCATCCGCAGCAGCTCTACGCGCCTCCTCCTTCGCCTTGGCTGCCGCCTTCTTCTCCATGGCCGCCGTCTTCTGCTTCCCCTTGGCGACCGCTGCCTGCGCATTGGCCTCCTCAGCCTTATCCTCCGCTTCCTCGGCCTCAGAGGCTGCATCTTCTGCCTTGTTCAGGTATTTTTCAGCCATAAGAGCTGCCTCGTTCGCGTTGACAACAGCAGCAACCGCCTCCGCAGCCACCGCCGCCACAGCCGCCTTGTCCTTATTGTTCTCAGCCGCTTCACTCGCCTTGGCCTTCGCATCCTCCATAGCCGACATCGCCTTCTCCCCAGACTCTAGAGCCTGCTCAACAGCCTCCATCGCTTCATAAATCTTTGCAACTTTCTTCAACCCCACCACCTCCACGGTCATCTTCTCGTTCTTGAAAACAGCTGTGAGCAACATCATCAAAGAGATCGCGCAATATCTGATGAATTTCTTGATCTTGGTGCAGATCAGGGATCCGCAGTTGAGTTTTTCCACCAGCTCCATGTTTATCAGGTCGCAGTGCGCCATGTGGATCAGGTGCACCAGGTGGTGGACCTTCTTCTTGTTGTTCTTGACAGTTTTCATATCCTTGAAGTACTCCTTTCGGCGATTCACCCAGACATGTACCGCCATGCCTCGTAGCATCGTTGAGATGTCGAATTTAAATTCAGATTCAGATTCTTCACTGGTAAAGAAGAGATAGAATATCTTCTCGAGGATGAAGAACGGCAGCTGGTTTTCCAGGAGGGCGAGGTCGATCTTGACTTGAAGCTTCACCCAATTTGTCGGGTATTCAAATAATGATCCCCCAGCTGCGCTGAAGTTTAAGAGGTGCATGATGAAGAAGCAACCGTCGAGAAGTAGCATCATTGCCCATTCTTCGTCGTTGATATCATCAAATGTTTCGAAGTAGAACCTGTCCAAAAGACATATATGCAACTATGATCATACATATATACAAAGCAAATTTAGCTGACGGTTTTAATTGACTATATGTAGTGTTGTTGTATATAACATGGAGCACGGCCAGTTATGTTTACTATACATACATACTACCTCTATTTGAAAATAGATGACGTCGTCGATGAGATGAAAATAGTACCATTAGATTTATCATATAAAATATTTTCAAAACATAAATTTTTATAACTTTTTGTTCATATATACATATAAAAACAACGGTGAAAGATATACATTTGAGACAACATCAATATCTAAAACGGCACCTATTTACAAACAGAAAGGGTACTTTTTATATATTCATGTATATATATTCAGCGAGACCCCTTTGGAGCTCAGACGAACTTCCTAGAGGAAATTAAAGAAGCCATAAATTCTTGAAAATCCGCCCATTAGGCAGAGGAGAGGTAAATTAAGAAATCTAATCCATCAACTCAATGGACGCTCTGGTTATAAAAGTAGATCCAAGGTGCGAATGGATATATATTACGCGCTCTCTCCGTTTTGCAATATCTATCACGCATGCATACCTAAGAATCACAAAACTCAATTAATATTTGATAAAATTGAATCATGTTTGACCTAATGAGAGAGATATTCTACTACTCAATCTAATGGTACCATGTATGATTAGATTCCATTAAATATTACTTTAATTTTGTGTTTCCTACATATGCATGCCGGACAGATATTTTGAAGTAGAGGTAGTAAATTGAAATCAAGAGGTTTCTATCTGGCTGTTTGTTTGCTTTGTCTTCTGTCGGTTCTTTACGGTTTCTCCCGGTGACAAATGGTAGATCTCCTATCGTTTCATCAAAACAAAAGATTCCACATTGTCATTTTTGAAGTACTATGAATTTGGAATGAAATTGTATAGGTAAATGGTTTAAAATTAAATTATGTATTTTGGGTAAGAAATTTGGAACCGAAACAAAAAGTATTATATACTTCCACTCCTCATGTACCAATTACACGCATGTGTTATACTCCTTTATCACTTTGAATATACTCTAATAGTAATTACTAGATACTCCAAAGTGACTCCCATGAAATTTTTTATTTCAATCCATTAGAAAAAGGGTATATAGCAAAAGTCAAGGGCTCCAGTGATTATTTTTCATGCATTTCATATTGGAGTATCTTATAATTATTTTTGAAGTGTTTTGAAAATGATAAAGAGGTATAACGGATTTGTTTAAGTTAGGGGTGAAAACGGATCGGATAGTTTCCATTCGATCAGAAGAAAAATGGATTTAGATTGCTCGGATATGAATATTTGTCAAATAGTTTCGGAGTAGAAACAGAGACAAATTTTTTCTATCGGATACAGAACTTTAGTTTTCGTTGAAAACGAATACAGAAACGGATACCCGAAATGACTAATATGGATTATCCGTATTTGTAATATATCTTGCCAAGTTGGACCCTATTGGGCCAAGTTGCTGATGGACCCATTATTGATGTTTTAACTTTTAACTTGTTTAATCCGGGAACATGTTTTAGAGCTATTGTATATATTGTTCTTAGCTTCTTCTCCTGTATATTAGATAATCAGAACATGTTCTTTTGAATTGTTGATTTTAATTTCTTGACATCCTTCATAATTAAGACGTTACAAACTTTAGGAAAGAATGAACTCACTTATTGTGTTGTTTGTAAATTTGAAGGGGTTTTCGTATCTCGACAAATATTCGAAACCGTATTCGCATCCGCTCTATATTCGCTCCGCATTCATTTCTGACACTATTCGCATCCGTATTCGTATTCGGGATTTCCGTATTCGTTTCTGGCTTCGATAAAAAATATGAAAAAGGATATGGTAGAGCTAGTTCTCGTCCATATCCGCTCCGTTTTCACCCCTAGTTTAAGTGGTATATCAGAAGATTGGAGCACATACTCTACGAATACAAACTAAGCCAGATCATAATTTGTGCATAAATGATTGTAGCTTTTATGGAAGCGGTGGCAAATAGTAAAAATCATAAAATTCTCTACAAAATGTTGTAAATATTGGATCATAAAGTTCAATAGAAAATATCGTAAGACCTGCACATGTAGAATAGGCTATTCTACTCATATACATATGAGATCAGAATTTTTACCTCTAGAGGGTAGCTACCACCCCTAGATCTACTGTGAGTTCATGCCGATTCATATATTTTATGTCTCTATACTTTGCAGCATTGTATGTACTCTCCGTGACGAACTGATCTATATCTAGCTTGTACTAATCCATTTCATGCATGTTAGGAATTCAAATGAATTCACGACTAAGTGATTGTAAAATCGAGACCGCATGGACCATGTCCTAAACATGGCAGGTCCAAAACATGGCACCTCGGATGATAGCTACCACCCCTAGATCCAGTGTGAATTTGAGCTTTGAGATTTGCATATTTTGTGTCTCTAGACTATGCAGTACTTCACATACTCCCTGTGATGAACTAATCCACAACTAGCTTGCAGTAATCCATCCGTGCGTGATATATAGGCATCGAAGATGCATTCACGACTAAGTGATAGTCGAATCAAGGACCGCATTGACCATGTCCTAAACATGGCACCCCGGAGGGTAGCTACTACCCCTAGATCCAGCGTGACTTCATGCTTTGAGATTCGCATATTTTGTATCTACACTATGCAACACTGTAAGTACTTTTCGTGATGAACTAATCCATATCTAGCTTGTAATAATCCACTCACATGCATGGTAGACATTGAAAATGAATTAATGACTAAGTGACAGTTGAATCGAGACCGCATTGACCATGTCCTAAACAAGACACCCCGGAGCATAGCTACCACCCCTAGATCTAGTGTGAGTTCGTGCTTACATATTTTGTGTCTCTATACTATGCAGCACTATATGTCCTAAACATGACACCCCGGAGCATAGCTACCACCCCTAGATCTAGTGTGAGCTCATGCTTATATATTTTGTATCTCTATACTATGCAGCACTATACATACTCTTCACGGTGAACTAATCTATATCTAGCTTGTAATAATCTATTTTCATGCATGGTAAGCATTGAAAATGAATTAATGACTAAGTGATAGTCTAATCCAGACTATATTTATCATGTCTTAGACATGACATCACTATTGATTTGGCTTTATTAAAGTTTAAAATGATAGTGCGCCACAGTGATGAGGACGGGATGATATTACCCAGAGGGATAAGAGAACGTACATGTACTTGTGTATATATATATATATATATACACACTAAAATTAACTAGTATGTAGGTGTACTAAAGGCTAATAAAGCATTACACCTAAAAAAAGTTATAAAAAATATAATAATGCATGCATGTGTTTAAGAGGTACTATATCGCGGATACAGGAGCAGCACTATCATATCATATATATTCACTAATCGGAGGTTTCTCTCGAGCTTTCACATTAATATAAAGAGCATATATAATTTTTAAAGTATCTGATCATCTATTTGGTGAGATTAAATTATAACGATCAAAATTTAATCAGAAGAAAAAGGAAAAGGATCTGACGTCCCAGCCTTCATATTAGTTATAGGATAAAATAGTAAGAAACTCCTATATTTATTATACAGCTGTTGTATAACATTATCTCCCCGACAAATAGTATTTCAAGATTTTTCTTGTGAACATCTACACGTGGTTTCCACTGAGTACTCATGGAGAGATGTTTCAGCTGGGTATATTCTCGGTTGTAATCTGCCAGGCTGATTAGTCACCTTGTTATAGTAATATTTACTAACTAAAGATTCGCACCTCATTACTATGAGAAAGTAGCAAGAAAACTCTCACGTGTTACAAAAGATTTGGAAATCCCATAAAAAATAAAAAAAGAGATTGGTTCATATATGGCTTGGATCTCATATAAATGATTAGTTATGTCATAGATCCCATACAGGTGTACGTGATATAAATCGAATAATGTGCATGGACTCAAACTAGGTCAATCAATTAATGTGTTACCCACCAAAAAGGAAATTCAAAATAAATATCTACGAATTAGTCGAAAGTGGATGTTCTCTTGAAGCCTCATTTTACTCCTATAACAAAGTAGCCGGAAATTCCCACATTAATCTAAAAGAAAGAGATTTCATATCGATAAAAAATAGAAAATTCCGAGACATCTTTCCCTATCAATATGCCCTGGATATATAGCACATACACTATAAGGTATGTCTTAGGCTGTATACATATATACGTGATATATGAACAATAGTATGCATGAATTTCAATTATGTATGTCTATTTATGTGTCGACCACAAGAAAGGAAATTAAAAATATATAGAAACTCCCATTATCCCATATCACTCGAAACTGGAGCCTTCCCTAAGCCTCATTTTATTTCCGTGACAAAGTAGCGCTGGAAATTTCCACATTAACAAAAAGGTAAAATATTTAACATTAGTCGAAATCTAAATCATATATAACTTGGATATCATATTATCTTAGGTCTCATATGTACGAAACTAAAATAAGTTCGCCCATGTATGCGCCTGACAAGAAAAAAGGACGTATGTGTTACGGATAGAACGTATATTCAAGGATTCTAATCAGGTCTATTCATGGAAACGGCTGCCGCATAGGACACGTCCACTAAAGCCACAACTGTTGGAATATTAATATATGATGAATCAATCCGAAATAGATATCTGACAAAACAATAACATGAACCTTGGCGAAACAATGCTTATTTTTCATATCAAAAGTTAACGGCCTATAACACAATTGTTTGGCACATACACGTTTTTAATACTAATCTTTCAAAAATAAGTAATCCTAAGTTTTCCATGTATTAGTAAATCCTACAACATTATTAGAAAACTTTTACTATTTATATGATTCTTCAAAATTGCTCGCTTGTATAGACGCACAGGTTGATGACTAATTCATATATAAGTTTTCGGGCACGCGATAATATGCGCACATAGCAGTAATTAATTAATGTAATAAATAAATAAACCTGCGCGATGTTTCAGTTGATTTGCGAAGTTCAGCGAAGCATATTTTTATGTCTGCCCCGCGGAACTGCCGCAGGCGATTGACGAAGTCCTTCTTGAGGTTCTCTTGGCGGAGGGGATTGCCGTTCCTGCCGCGATGGTAGGGCCCGATGCAGATGAACTTGGGGGTGTAGGCGTCGGGGTCTACGGCGCGCACCCACTCGGGGACGCGGGGCAGCTTGTATTCGGGGTCTCTGTCCGCCGGCTCTTTCTCGAGATCTGCTATGGGTATCGACACATGGTCGCGGGGCATGTCCTCTATCCTCTTCAGCACATCGCCCATCTCTGAGCCGGGCAATATTGGTCGTCCTATCCCCTCGATCACATCACTCAGCTTCATACAACCTATCTCCTTTATCACATCATTGACCCTCATATCACCCAAGCGGCTGCTTTCTGGTGGATCCATATGGTGCATGCAATGTGTTTGTTGTTAATTTTGCTGTATATGCAATGTGCACGCACGTACCTACAACAGAAACCCTAGCTAGCTAGGTTTGGTGGCTCGCTCCATATTTGCATGCCGCATGTTTGGTATATATATATATAATGGAGACAGAGGCAGAGAGAAAGAGTCGTGAGTGGACCGTGCATGCATGCCTGCGTGCGACACACACACACGCATAGCATCTCCAGCTGGTGCATGCCGCCATGCATGGATAGATACGGTGCAAGGCACGTGCGGCCTGCACTTTTGTCACGTTAAAGAATAAAATAAAGAAAGCTAAAGGCCCTATGTATGTGGTGTTGGCAACGTAAGTACCTTCCCCTGCTACCCCTATGATCGATCGATGGGAATATTTATATGTCGTAACAGTAACACCGTTGCAGAGAGGCCCATCACGGGAGGTCAAAACTGTCATTTTAGATAGTTTTCTAACCTATCTATATGGAAGATTTGTTACCATTTATGTCATCATAGATAGGTGGGTATACTCGTCTGTGACGACTTCTCATCACAGACGGTGGAAGTTCATAACCATCTGAGATGACATGGTCACTACTCTTGTCCACCTCCATTGTAGTACTTGCCATCGAGATTTATAATATAGATTGGAAAGAAGAAAACAAAAACCCCTCTAATGCGTTTTAGGTCAGCTTCTTTAAGACTCTTCCTAAGGAGTTTATTTCAGATTTATAAACCTTTATGCACTCACGTCATATGGTCTTCCTACTATGAACTTGTATGATGGATTTATATACATCATCAACACATTAAATCATATGTGCTCTTCCATTTTAAAAGGATATTCATGTCAATTATTATCTTAGCAATGAGCCTATGGATTTCATCACGATCATATTGAGTAGGAACAACTGTAGGAGATGAACTAGATTTGTCGACGTCATAGTCAAGTATACCTTGAGCTAGGTGCCTTCCTATTAAACATTTTTTATTTCTATTACTGATCATATATAGTAAGGGTTTATGAATGTATCTTGACATATATAGCAATTATATACTCATCATAGTAAACTGGACATATATTGACATATTGGTTTTTGAACATCGTCTGATATATAGCAAGATATCTTAATCTTTTGTTTTCATATTCAACGTCCAACAGTCTTTTGTTTTCATTTTGTGTTGACTTATCTTGTTCTTGTACACAAATGTTCGCTGTGTGCTCTTGTGGGTAAATTGATCACAAGCTGACGCATGAGGCGCATGTTGATATCGAGAATTCTCCGTCATAGACTCCTAGAAGGACAGTCTGCAACAGATCAGGAGTCCTCGTCCGAGCGTGCGTCGGGCTTAACCCCAGGGTTTAGTGCAATCTATATAACCAGTAGTAGGGGCACTTTGTAAGGGTAGACGTTATTTTGGAGATAATTAATACCAGAAATCGCGATGGTGATGGCCGCCAAATTTCTGCGTACGTGTATGAATGGAGAATCCTTTAGGTTCGTTCCTGCTGCCTGTGGGTTGGAGGGAAGTGCCCTCTAATTGCTCCGTGATCCTTTCTGGATCGTCCACGTGATTCCTACCCAGGGTTTGCGTGTTGTTTTGTTCGGTTTGCATCTGATCGTTGTCAACCGAGTTCTCCATTAAGTTCTGATGTTAGAATTCTGATTTGTTCTGTACTTGAGATAAAGGCTGGGGTTTGTTTCTGTTCCTAGTTAATTTCGGTTGATAAATTGCTGCTGATTGGTACTCTGAGTTTGAGAAATATTTGTGGCCCATACTTGTACTGTGAAAAGTCAGGGCCAATCCCCGCGGCATGAACCCCGCTAATTGCGCTGTATCATAAAATTGGTATAAAATGTGCCGACATTCATCGGAACGAAAATAGCTAGAAATTACTATAAACAAAGAAAGATAATAAAATCCAGCCTTGGTCAGCACATGTACCTTTGTTATCTTGACTCAGATTCGTATTGGAGAGACTAATTATAGATGAACTAATTCCAATTGGCCCAGACATAAGAAAGGATGCATGGTACATGTGTAGGTAATTTATGCACTTTACAGACACTTTACCCTGCACGTGGAGCGGTGAAGAGTGAAAAGAATGTTAGGGGACAAAAATAAATCATTTGGAAACCTTTTGCAACTGAAAGTTGTAAATACCACACCCATCTTGGAAAAAAAAAGCTTACCAATTAGGATTCTGTGACCCATTAAATCCCATGTTTAGTATATAAAAATAAAAACTAAAAAAAAACGACCGAAAGATATGCTCCCTCTTGTTCACAAATGATGATGTTTTGAACGCAGGCCTAAAAAAACCTCTCAATCTCATAATGTTATGAACGACTGATATTTTGCATGCCGAAGCGGTAGTTATACGTGGATGGATGTAACATAACATGTCAATATAAATTAGAATGGCCCCCACAAAAAAAAGTATATATATATATATATATATATTAGAATGGGGAGATATATATTACGCTCAAAAAAGAAAGAATGGGAAGATATTAAGTGCACTCGTGGTAAGTGATAACTAGATGCAACGGTGCAATCACTTTTAGTTTTGGTGGAAAGTTAAATACGGAAAGTCCTATAAAAACTCAAGATCGATGCACGTACGTACTTAACAACTTAACAGCTTGCTCTACCTATGTGTCCCATGCATACGGCAGCTGCAACCCACTACTACAGAAAGGCTCATCCGGGACGTGCCATCTCAGTCGGGCAGAGTTGAACCACCTCTGATTCCATCATCAGAAGCGGGTTCACACGGGAACCGTCTCTGATGTTGATCTTGTGTCCCCAGATGGAAACATCAGAGTCGGCTTGGAGCCGAACCGCCTCAGATGACATCATCTGAGGCGGTTTGAAACGGAACCGCCTCTGATATAGCGTCATCTGAGGCGGTTCGTTACTGAACCGCCTCAGATGTAACGTATATCACAGGCGGTGTGCGATGAACCGCTTGTGATGATTTATCACAGTCGGTTTAAGTGATCCAACCGACTGTGATAAATGTCGCCTTTATATGCAGCATTTTCGGGAAGTCTTTTAGGGTTTCCTTGATCTATTCTGTTGGTTGGCGGCTGGTTCGGGCAGGGGCGATTTTAAGGCGATTTTGAAGGGAGGGAGAGTGGTTGGTGAGGAGTAATTGCATTGGACATTGAAGAAGGTTAGTACTACTTGCCCCTTTAGCTCCTTATTTTCTTTCATTTGGTTGGATGAGATAATTAGGTTTAGTTGTTTGGAGATGATGAAGTGAAAATTAATCATGTGGTTAGGATCTTTTAGTATGTGCTAGGTTAATAAATCTCTTGCATATGTATTGTGTAGCAGTATGTGCGAGATGGATCGAAGTTGGATGTATCCCAAGAACCGTGTGACCCAAGAGTACATTAATAGTGTAGATGATTTCCTATTAGTAGCACAAGATGATATGTTGGCAAAGGGAGCCAAATTTATGTGTTGCCCGTGCTGTGATTGTAAGAACGAGAAGATGTTCAAGGAGAGAAACCAGATACAAGATCATTTGATTCGTAGGGGTTTTGTAAGTGGATATACACGGTGGACCAATCATGGCGAGGCGCACATAATTTTACCGGGTGGAGATGAGGCGAGTAGCAACGAAGATGATGTCGACGGTGAGTCCGATTGCGAGGAGGATGGAGATATGCAGCCGGCCGATAATGAATTGGAGGAAATGTTGCGTGACGCAGAAGGAAACGACCTAGAGGGGAGACAATACGAGCAATTCCTGGGCTTGATGGAGGACTCAGAGAAACCTTTATTTTCGGGTTGCAAGGCAAAATACACAAGATTATCAACTGTTCTTGAACTATTCAAATTGAAGGCAAGCAATGGTTGGTCCGACAAAAGTTTTACCTCTCTCCTATTACTCATGGCAGACCTGCTTCCACAGGGAAACGAGATGCCCACGAGCACATACAGAGCAAAAAAGATTCTTTGTCCTCTAGGTCTGGAAATAGAAAAACTCCATGCTTGTAAGAACGACTGTATCATCTTCCGTAAAGAGTATGCGAACGTACATGTGTGTCCAGTATGCAAGACATCCAGATATAAGCAGCTCGATGTTCAAGGTGATGAATCAGAGGGTGTCGAAAGTAGGAAAGGACCGCCGGCAAAGGTAGTGTGGTATCTTCCTATTGTTCCGCGTCTGAAGCGTTTGTTTGCAAACAAAAAGCACGCGAAACTTATGAGATGGCATGCCGACGACCGTAAGAAAGATTTCATGCTTAGACATCCCGCTGATTCAATCCAGTGGAGAAACATCGACACTAGGTATCCAGGGTTTGGAGCCGAGTCGCGAAATGTAAGGTTCGGGTTGAGTACGGATGGAATGAATCCCTTCGGTAGCATGACCTGTCGACATAGCACCTGGCCGGTGGCTATGTGCGTGTACAACCTCCCTCCTTGGCTTTGTATGAAGCGAAAGTACATCATGATGGCCATGCTAATCCAAGGCCCGAAGCAACCTGGAAATGATATTGATGTATACCTAGCACTCCTGATGGAAGATCTTCAGACTCTATGGAACGAAGGGGTTGACGATGTATGGGATGCCGACAAAAGGGAACACTTTACCTTACGCGGCCTCCTGTTCTGCACCATAAATGACTATCCTTCCTATGGTAACCTGTCTGGTCAAACCACTCACGGAGCTAACGCTTGCGGTCAATGCTCGGATAATACGGCAAGTGTGTACCTCAAGCACTCGCACAAGACAGTGTACATGCGGCACCGTAGGTATTTGCGAAGGAATCATCCATACCGGAATCTCAAAAAGGAGTTTGATGGCACAATAGAGGAGGGTATGGCTCCAAAGCCTTATTCAGGAAAGGAGGTTTACGATATGGTGAAGAACATTGATGTAGTTTTTGGTAAAGGAATCCCATTGAGAAAGGGCATATGGAAAAAGAAGTCGATTTTTTGGAATTTACCTTACTGGGAACACCTGGAAGTTCGCCACTGCATTGACGTCATGCATGTAGAGAAGAACGTATGTGATAGCTTGCTTGGTCTGTTATTGAACATCCCAGATAAAACAAAGGATGGTGTGAACGCAAGGCTTGACATGGTCGATATGGGCATCAGACATGATTTAGCACCCCAGAAATCTGACAAAGGTCGAACATTCCTTCCACCTGCAAGTTACACCCTGTCAAAGGCCGAGAGAACCGAACTTTGCAAGTGCTTGCATGGTATTAAAGTTCCATTCGGTTACTCCGCCAGCATAAAGAAACTTGTGTCCATGAAAGATTTGAAATTGCTTGGAATGAAGTCTCATGATTGTCATGTTCTGATTACACAAATGCTCCCTGTTGCTATTCGAGGCATTTTGCCCACAAAGGTTAGAGAGACAATCATAATGTTATGCCAGTTCTTTCATGCAATAACCCAAAAGGTCATCGACCCCCTTCAGCTAGATGGTTTGCAACAACGATTGGTGGTAACTCTATGTCATCTTGAGATGTATTTTCCACCGACTTTTTTTGATATCATGCCGCATCTCATGGTTCATCTCGTCAGAGAGATTAAGATGTGTGGCCCTGTCTTTCTTCGGAGCATGTACCCATTTGAAAGATATATGGGCATTTTGAAGTCGTATGTACGTAATCGATCCCGCCCAGAGGGGAGCATTGTTGAAGGCTATGCAACCGAAGAGGTCATTGAGTTTTGTTTGGACTACATGTTGAATGTGAAACAAATTGGCGTACCTGAATCACGCTATGCTGGGAGGCTACAAGGAATCGGTACTCTCGGAGCAAAACGAATCAATCCCGATCCGGATGCACTTGCGAAAGCCCACTTTCTTGTGTTGCAACACATGGATGTGGTATCTCCCTACATCACCGAGCACTTTGAGTTGGTACGGAAACAGAATCCGAATAAATCTCAAAGATGGATCACTATACAACATAACTCGAGGTTCAATCAGTGGCTACAGGACCGAATCACCAATAGCTCATCCATCGATGATATGCTTATTTGGTTGTCAAGAAAACCATCGTACCAAGTCATGACATATCAAGGGTACCAAATAAATGGGTATACATTTTACACGAAGGCTCAAGATGCAAAAAGCTCATATCAGAACAGTGGTGTCCGTATAGATGCTGTAGATGCTGTCGCCCATGAAGCACGGCCATACTATGGGTTCGTAGAAGAGATATGGGAGCTCGACTACGTGAAGTTCAAGATCCCCGTATTTCGGTGCCGTTGGGTGCATCTTTCCCACGTGAAGGTTGACAGTTATGGCGTGACTACCGTGGACCTTGGTCGTGTTGCTTATGCAAGTGAACCATTTGTGCTTGCAAAACATGTTCACCAAGTCTTCTACATAGTCGATCCATCCAATAAGAAGCGTCATGTCATACGGAATGGAAAGAGGAGTATCGTCGGTGTAGATGAAGTGGTCGATGAGGATGACTACAACAGATTTGGCGATATCCCTAATTCGGACCAAGTGACGTGCGAACAAACACAAAGTCATGACAACGAGACCTACGTCCGCAATGATCATCATGAAGGTCTTATTTTCAAAGGAAAAAGGCAAGTGCACGCATGATCAGTGATGTGGGTCCAGGTTGAAATGGTTATGTATACTTGAGTTGTGCTGAAATGAGCACTTGTATAATGTGAAATCTTTCTATGTGATGTGTGTACTTGTTTGATTGTGATGTGATTATTGGCTGTCGGTTGCTTTATTATATGAGTCTGCCATTATGTATGTGCATCTGCCAATTTTCAGAGGGCATGGCTAGCAAAACCTGAGGCTAGCCCTAAATAAAGGCTGGCGATGCCCTCTGGACGCAGACATCAGAGGCGGGTGCAACAAGAAGGCCGCCTCTGATGTCCTCATCAGAAGCGGTTCAAGGAAAGATCCGACTCCGATGACTCAGTCGAAGGCCTGGCACGCCCTCTGGACGCAGACATCAGAAGCGGGTCACGGTAACATCTGACTCTGATGGCTCAGTCATCAGAAGCGGTCCATGGAATCTCCGACTCTGATGACTCAGTCATCAGAAGCGGTTCTCAACAACGGACCGCCTCTGATGACATTTACATCAGAAGCGGTTGTAGTATGTGGCCCGTCTCTGATATACGACAGATCAGAAGTGGTTTTTATATAAACCCGCCTCTGATGTAAATACATCAGAAGCGGTTTTTTACAGGACCGCCTCTGATGTAAACACATCAAAAGCGGGTTTAGTATGGAACCGGCTCTGATGATGTTTCTTTATATAACGTACTTAGGGTTTTTTCAATCCCGCCAGTTGCACCCCTTCGAATTCGCCGCCCCATACTCCTGCGCCACCCCGACTTCCCCGACGCCCCCGGCCCGGCCCGACCTCGCCGCCCCGGCCACCCCCACCGCCCCGGCCACCCCCACCGCCCTCGGCCTCCCCGACGCCGCCCCGGCCACCCCGCCGCCCCCTAGGCCACCCCGACGCCGCCCCGGCCACCCCGCCGCCCCCTCGGCCTCCCCGACGCCGCCCCCGGCCTCCCCGGCCACCCGGACGCCACCCCCGACGCCGCGCCGGCGCCGCTCCGGCCACCCCGACGCCACCCCGGCCTCCCCGGCCACCCCGACGCCACGCCGACGCCGCTCCGGCCACACCGACGCCGACCTCGCCGCTCCTCCCCACCACTGGTGTCCCCGAAACTGAGGGTATCACTCTAGCTTACTCTAATCTAAAAGAATCGGAAGTTTTTGTTTGAAAATTATGTTTTTATCCTGAGTACATATGCATACTCCTTTGCCCTATAACTAATGAACATGATATGGTATAATAGCTGGTGTTGATCTTGTGAAAGCGAAAACCTAATGGCGTGTATTATGTTTCTTTGTTACCAGCTAGATAAATTAAAGAATTGTTTGGTTCTAGTCATATTTTGTCACGCTTAACTGTAGACGCGACAGGTTCATCTTTATTGTTGTAGCTTGCCAAACTAAGTTTGCCTTAGATGTTCCACATCTTGGGCACGGAAAGATGAACTGAATTGAACATTTGAACTATGCAGCAGAAGTTACTTAGTTGGCTAAATTGCTTAGTCCTCTTTATCTTTTAAATTAGCCGAGTTATTCTCGAAGTATGAAAATTATGTTATTCTAGTTTGACCTTAACAGTAATTGTCGAGATGTCGGACGCGCATTCTTCTTCAAACTCGCCGGCCTCTACGTCGCCGCCGCCTGCTTCTTCGCCTACCCAGTCTTCGCCCAAGAAGACCGTAAGGAAGCCCAGAACCATTTCACAAAGACCCTCGCGGCGCATGGTAATCACAGAAATATCAACGCGATCTGGGGCCCCGAAGAAGCCGGAGAAAGTGGCTGCCAAATTCAGAACTTTTTGCGGGATTCTCGGGCGTGAGAAGGTGGACATCCGGATAGATAACTGGAAGCTAGTCACGCTTGAGATGCAAAATCAATTGATGGCGGAGATAAAGGAGTGGTTCCAGTTCCCTCCAGAGTTTGAAAAAAGCATCGAACGAGCCGCGTTCACGAAAATCTCGAAGGCTTGGAGGAGATTTAAGAGCGAGCTCACAACTAAGTTCATAAGGACGGGACAGAGTCCGTTCAATCAATATGGCTTCTTGGATCCAGAAGTCTATAGGAGATTTGTGGAGATGAGGTCCACTCCTGAGTTTGATCGTCTCAGTGCGAAGCAGAGGGAGTTGTCAGCTAGAAACAAGCACCCGCATCACCTCGGCACAGGGGGATATGAACAAGCCGAGGAGAAATGGGCGCGTGAGGACCAACTAGCAAGGGCGCGGAATGTAACCCCTCCATTTGCAGGCCTGCAAGGGCGGGCCCATTCCTGGTTAAGAGCTCGTGCCAAGTCTGACCCTTCAAGCGGCACCACAAGGTTTCCGAATCCCGCAGATGAGGAAGTCGCACAACGCTTGGTATAACTCACTCACTTTAGTCCTTCATGTTAACGTAAAGAATAGAATTAGTAAAAGTTATAGCACTTATAAGTCGGATTTTCTTCTTGTAGGTCGAAATGAGTTCTCAGCCCTCCCAAGGTGAAGTGGTTGCGTCATCACGGACACACGACGTCCTCACCACTGCATTGGGAAACCCCGAGCACCCTGGTCGCACACGAGGCATAGGAAGTGCTGTTCCATGGCGCCAGGGATTCCCCGAGACTGAGGAGGAATACGAGCGCAGGAGGAGGGCTAGGAGGAGCCAGGTGCAGTCACAAACAACATCGATAGACCACGCTACCATGGAGGAGCGTATCAGAGCGGAGGTATCGAGGCAGGTGGATCTTATCAAGGAGGAATTGAGGGCACAGTTCGCCCTTGCTGCTGCAGCTGCGAGCCCCGGCAACCGTCGAAGTAGCTGCGCGTCCGGTGGTTTGGTTGGAGATGAAGGAGGCAGCCAAGGGTTACCGGTGGAGCGTATCACGGTAACAACAATAAACCTATTTGTTGTCGCGTGTTCAATTGTACTATGAACATGTGTTACAAAATCTTCACGCTATTGTGTAGGAAACCAACTCGATGCAAGCTCATGGCGAGAGTGATGGGTGACAATCTCCTTGATGCTGCTTTTGGGGTGGCACATCCTTCGCAGCCGGGGAGTATGGTGCACTGTGTGCCCCTTCGCCCTAGCTTCGTGAAGGTTATGGTGGACTCCGTTATTGATGGTTTCAAGGTCCTACCGGTGCCCGTGCCCGTACCTGACGAGATCACCGTCCTGCAAGACTCCATCGGCACCTTGATCCAATGGCCGAAGAAGGACGTCGTCCTATTGGACCAGCCTTCATCGCAGTCGGCATCACAGGCGTGCGAGAAGAATCCGACACCCATGGAGCTTGTAGCGGAGACCGTGCATGATGACATCCCTGACGTCGTCGAGTTAGTTGCACCGCCGAGAGAGGAGCATACCATTGTGGCAACAACTCACCAAGAAAAGGCGCTTCCAAAACTTTCAGAAGAAAAGGATGGACAAGGTCAGGAGAGAAGCATGACCAGCAAGAGCACGAGCACGAGCATGAAGAGCACGAAGAGTCCGAAGAGCGTCAAGACTGTCAATCCACCCTCTCCTGAGAAGATGGAGTTGGCTGTCAAATTCGTTAACGGAGAGCCAATGGTGGCGGAGCATGAGTTGAAGTCCTTGTCAACAGCATGTCAGAGATTGCACCAATGGTACATGGAACAGAGCAACATTCTTCGAGGAGACACCAGAAGCAGGGCAGTCGGCATCAAGGTCAAGTTTGGAGAGGAGCACTTGTGGCACAAGACCTCGATGGGCTGTTCTATGTGTACTTCGAGGACTTGTTTGATCTGTTAAGACTCGACGCCCTCGACCAATCCCTCTTGAGATGCTGGACATTGTAAGTCTGCTCACTCGGATCATAATCGTAATATCTACATGTGTTAAGCTAGTTATAATATCGTCCTACAATTTCTGTAGATACATGTATAACGAGGCCAAGACGCTCAAGGAACCGGTTGGTTTCCTTGACCCATGCAAGGTCACGGACGAAGCCATTGCGGACAATCCTGAATTCGTGCTGCAATATGTTACAAAGGCGTTGTTGGCTCAAAAGGATAAGGAATACTTCATGTTTGCATACAAACCTGGGTATGTGTTCCGCTATTTGTTTATTTTCAAACTAGATCAACATTTTGTAGTACCCATGACAACACATCTATATATGCAGCTTCCATTGGGTTTTGATAGTCCTCATTCCAAGAAGAAACAAGGTGATATACCTTGATTCTTCGAAAAATCCTACTCGCGACTTCAAGCCCATTAGGCAAATACTTGACAAGGCATTCGTAGAATTCCGTGCTCGGGGAGGGAAGGGCAGAGGATCCAAGTTATCGCACAGATTTAACTTTCCGGTAATATATATGTTATCATATCACAACTCCGCTAAGTACCGTTCGAATGTAATCTAACAATACATTCCTTTCTAATTGCAGTGCAGACAACAGGTTAAAGGAACTAACACTTGTGGATTCTACCTTTGCCACCACATGGAGAAGGTTATGAGTTTCATCACAAGGAAACAAGATATCAAGGTTTGTTATTTCTCAATATATATTCATATATGTATTTGCATGTCAGATAATTTCTCCTCTCCGTCATTTGCGAAAGATTTGGAAGGTAGAAGATGAGGGAGGCCCAGAAGATGATCAAGCATTGCTAGCGCGGATTAGAGGGATTTTTGCGTTCTTCATGAACACACAAGTCCTAAACCCTGAAGGCGATTTCTATGGTGGAGGTGTAGCAGACTAGCTTTGTCTCAAGACTTGTGATAATTTCAGAACTTTGTGAATATTTCAGAACTTGTGATTATTTCAGAACTTGTGATTGTTGGTTGTGAACTGTGATGTGTGTATTTGCTTTATTGTGATGTGATTATTGGCTGTCAGTTACTTTATTATATGAATCTGCCATTATGTATGTGCATCTGTCAATTTTCAGAGGGCATGGCTAGCAAAACCTGAGGCTAGCCCTAAATGCAGGCTAGTCATGCCCACTGGACGCAGACATCAGAGGCGGGTGCAACAAGAAGGCCGCCTCTGATGTCATCATCAGAAGCGGTTCAAGGAAAGATCCGACTCCGATGACTCAGTCGAAGGCCTGGCATGCCCTCTGGACGCAGACATCAGAAGCGGGTCACGGTAACATCCGACTCTGATGACTCAGTCATCAGAAGCGGTCCATGGAAGGTCCGCCTCTGATGACTCAGTCATCAGAAGCGGTTCTCAACTACGGCCCGCCTCTGATGACATTTACATCAGAAGCGGTTGTGGTATGTGGACCGCTTCTGATGATATTTACATCAGAAGCGGTTGTCGTATGTGGCCCGCCTCTGATGAATGAGTCATCAGAGACGGGTTTTTAGCAACCGACTGTGAACTTAGGGGTCATCAGAGACCATCTCTCACAGTCGGTTGGACGAACCGCCTCCAATGATCATATTCAACCGCCTCTAAAGGCATGTTTCGTAGTAGTGACCGGTGCAGGATCGCGTGTTATAGTTAGCAAAGGTGCTTCGGACATCCGTTTAGTGGAAGTATAGCGGTCGCATAATTTTTGGTTAAAGGCCGGCTAAAGAAATTGATGTGATTCGAGTACTACGTACAAAGCTGCGCATGCATTTTGCTTTCTCTTTATGACCATCCGAAGCAACGAAGGTTCCATTTAACCCGAGCAATCTCGTATCCTCTATGACTAAATAGCTAGGCTCCCCTGCCTATTTTTTCTAACTTCACAGCCAGCCACGTCATCTCAATTGTTTGCAGCCGTGGGATACCTTTCAATCGATTCAGATTTTTCGTCCGCAGCCCCCGGCACACCTTCCTGTCCCCCAACAATTTGCCTACCACTACCAAACCTCTTCTAGAAACCATTATCGTTTCCTCTGCTCGCTCCTGCTCCCACTCGGTGCTGCCTCCTTTCCACTCCTCTTCGTTGTCTCCTCCCTCTACCATTCTTCTTCTTCCCCTCCCTGCTACGTCCCCGTCAGTAGTACAGAAGGACATATCTGAGACGGTTCAGAAAGATCACCCTCGATAATTTGGCAACCGTCGAGAATTGACTGCTACGTATAAGCCAGTTTCATCTCCGACGGTTCCCAAACCGTCAAGGATGACAACTATATCCCCGACGGTTCATCACCATAAACCGTCTGGGGTAACTTCATACATCCCAGATGGCCATTGTAGAAAGAGCTGTTTGGGATAATTTCACACACCACACACCCCGGACGACCATTTTCTACAACTGTTTGGAATGTGTATATAATAGTGGAATTATATATTTTAGTAGAAATAGCAGCAGAATAGGAAATTTAACAAAATTTATATATTCACAGCAAAACACAATATGATGCATTCACATAACAGAAATCATCTCCAGAAATTATATATGTTCACATCACAACATCCAGTCACACATTAATCAAGTCAAATTACGTAAAGACAAACGTTTAACTTCACAAATGCATAAGAACAAAGTGTCGCAGTACAACACCACAACACTACTCATGACCCATCTATAAAGCGAGGAACTCGCCTTTGTCTTGTAAGACATTGCAAACAAAGAAGTAGGCTAATTGTCCTGTATTCTCTATGAGGTTGACTTTCTTCAACACCTTTGTGTTTAATGAAAACAAAACCTGTAGCACATAAGTTTAAGGTCGTGCATATAAATGAAATGGAATTACCCAATAGTTAAGGCTAACAAACCTCGATTAGCCCCTTAAGGTCTTTGATCCTCGAACATGGTATGATTTTCATCATGTTGCCATAATAGCCACAAAGGTTGGTTTTCTTAGGTTACTAAATACACTGAAAAAATTAAATTTCAGCATTAGTTATGGATAACATTTTTTTTATGAAGTTAGATGATATAGATTTATTATGTACTTAATGATGGAATACCTTAAAGTTGAAACTGTGTTGCAAAGTCTTGTCGGTTCCTTGCTTGGATCTCCCTCAGCTTGACGAGCAATGTACCCGTTGAATGCCTACGTGATTATTAAATTTTAGCCAATTGCAAAAGGAAGAAAGAATAAAAAAAATGAAGGAAATGAAATGTGTTCTATCACCTATTGATGAACTTGCTGATAGCCGTGAAGTCGTGAGGCTTTAATTAATCAAGGTATATTACCTTGTTCGCTTTTGGTATGATTATAATCAAGATCCAATAGAAGGTGCCAAAGTTTAACTCCCATAGTTACAACTCATGATGTTCATATTGTATAAAATATAAATAATCATATAAGTATAGTGTTTAAATTACTTCTAGTTGTATGGAAGAAGTATGAATTCTTTGCTCTATTGAGTCCATAGTGTATCGACGAGTACTCCCCCTGACACTAAACTTGCGGCACCCCAGCTTGGACACCAGATCGGCCGAGGTGAAAGGAGAACAAACCAAACTCAAGCTTTGCAAATGACGTCGTGCCCCACTACTTGCCCCTACAAGAATGCGAAAGGGAGACTAGGAGCATACGGATGCTTGCTTTCTCTATATTCGATCCCCTGAACGGGTGGGGTGCCTCTCTTTTATAGCGGAGGATCGGGCTTATGTACAAATACATCTCTGCCCCTAGGCAGATCACGGATTCACCACCGGGCTCTCTACCCTGCCCGGGTGCTCCAATCGTTTCCCCTACTCTAATCGGCATATCCACTAGCATCTCCGCAGAACCTGCTCGTTGGTATGGAATGCACTGCGGGACGGAAGCCTCGCCCGGGTGCACCTCACCAGGACTCGTGGGGGTCCCACCCGGGCGCACCTCGCCCGGGGCTCGCGGTTGCCTTGCTCGGGACTCGTGGGCGCCCCGCTTGGGTGTACCTTACCTGTGACTCACAGACACGTCACCCGAGCGCACCTCGCTCAGGACTTGTGGGCGCCCCACCCATGCGCCCCTCGCCTGGGGCTGGCGGACGCTCGCAGATGCTTCGCCTGAACGTGCCTCGCCAGGGACTCGCGGATGCTTCTTCTGGGCGTGCCTTTGCGGATGCTTCGCCTAGTGATCCCCGCCCGGGCTCGCAGGCACTTCGTTTAGGACGTTCTGTCTTTGCTAGCCGCAACACCTCGTTTTAAGTCATCACTTGCTCGAGCGTTCTGTACTTACCTTAGAACACGTGGAATCCCCCTTCAACATAGCGCTTCTACAATGTAATTGGAGACCAATTGAAGGTTGAGGAAACCCATTAGTTCTAGCCTTATTTTGGCTTCATTGATCATGTGCCTAAGTACAGAAAACAAAGTTGCTTGTATGTATACAATGATTTCTTGTATGTATACAATGATTTAAAATACGTACAATGTAAAGCATGTCATAAGGGAGGCATCAATTTCCTGAACGTTGAAGAGGAGGAATAAGTCCTTGAAACCTACAGTGCAATCGCTCGCCTGATGGAGGAAATTCTTCGGCTTGAAATACACAATTATACTTAAATCTCTTTGTGTGCCTTGCTTGTTGGAGACGGTCATGTAGTAGCCATGCAATTTCTGGAAAAACAAACCTTCATTCGATAGTTAGGGCCTGTTTGGTTGGGCTGTGGCTATTGACAAAGCTGCTGCTGGCTGGCTGTCTGGAAAAGCTGCTGTGGCTATGGAAAAATGAATATATGGCTTTTGGTTGATCCAAATTAACCATCTACAGCATTTTGGAAAATGAGCACTGAAGCTTCAGCACATTGCAAAAAGCTGGCAGAAGGCAGCTTTTCTAAACCACTGAATTTACACTGCAAAGCCCACAGCTACCACTGGCAAAAGCTGTTGAAAAAACTGGCCGTTTGGTTGGGCTGTAGCTTTTTCCATTGAAAAGCTGCTGAAAAGCCCAACCAAACACCCCCTTAATTAGGTGGGAGGAATGGCTCTCCACGCGTGTACTGGCGGGCAACCTCTATCTTGGGGTACAATCTGTCCTCCTCTTCGACGACTAGCGCCATCGCTTTGCCCTTTGCCTTACCCTTCACACCCCGCTGTTTATTTGTCGTCTTCATCGCGGGGGCTAGAGGCGATAGATCAAGATCTGCAAGAAACTTATAATCTCACCTGTGCGGTGGTAGTTCCGATAGCTTGTAAGGTGCCTCAGCATGTGGACTAGAGCCTTCAATAGGCCTCAGTGAGTGGACCAAAGGAGGTGCAGATGACTCTCTTTGGGAAACTGACGATGCGAGTGTTGCGTTGTCTAAAACTGTGTCCTTCTTGGGCTACTGGATAAATGACCGAATAGGATGTCCCGATGTCTACATCTCATCGTCTGACAAGTGAAATAGCAGCACTCCCATGAAATTGGGTTAAACAGTGTCCATGGTACACCTTGCAAAACCTGGCACTATCACAATACCGTGCAATGTAGCCCCTTCAACAAGTGGAGACACCAACCCAGAACCAGCCTGCATGGAAAAAACCCATTTGCACTATAGGCACATGGAGCCTGCACTTTGTGGGCTCCCTGATGTCATCGACTAGATATGTAGCATTTTGTATCATCTAGACATTTAGGGCCGATTGACATGCGGCTACTCCGTTGTGCACCGACTGGGGTATCCAAAACCTTTTTGTTGTGCTCTGTACTTTCCTCCATGGCGGTTCTCTCTTTTGCTAACCTAGATTCAAGCATCTCCTCAAACTTGGGCATTAGTTTGTCACGAAGCTCTGCTTTCATCTGCCCTATTTTGCACTCAGCTTTTGCTCTCTTCCACTCACGCTTAGACTTTTCGTTGAGTGGGAATGTCTAGGTCCAGGTTGCTAGGAGCCCTTTCCTCAAGTATGACTTGAGTGTTCCTTGGTTCCAATACCAATCATTAATGTCATTAGTCCTATCAAACCTGAAAGATCCTTTGAAGTCTGAATACTTAGCTCTGTCTACAAAAAGCCCGAGATGGGGTGTCAATAAGCATTAAGATATTTATGAAATAATTACTAAATCAGGTAGTCGATGGTTATGTTACCAGCGTTTGGTACACTTCCTAGTTTGTGGGGCTTGGAATGATCTTTCACCCACTGAGGTGGTAGTTGACCTCCCTCTACACCAATATTTGACACAATTTGTCTCGACTTCAGCAAATGGTGGCTTGATGCCCCAGAAGCTTGCCTCCTCGTCCACCTTTTGCCATGTTCTCTTCATACCTTTGTATCCTTTTGTACCTAGTCTGTGAGGATGTTTGTGTTTTGCTGCTAGATTCTTTTGCTATTCACTTTTATGATGAAATTCAAGTGTGTTCTTCATCACAATTTTTTTCTAAGACCTCTGGGTCACCATAAGGTAGTGCCCAAAGGCTCGTTTCCATTCTGCATGTAGAATTTCTTCAATGTGTGCTTAAAGTTCTTCCACGCTTAGCAAGCCTTCAACGATGCAGCTTGTCGCACTTTCTCCTTCCATTGACTAGGCACCTTGAATGATTGCATTATCTCATCCATCACACTGATGCACTCAGATTCAGGAAGTTTTTTGCAGTCTTCCAACAAGATACTAAGCCATTGCCTGACGACAACCCCGCAGATGGTCTTAAATTTCCTTTCCGTCTAGGTTCTAAAGGATTCCTGGTATCTTCATCAATCACCTACACTTCAAATTGTCCTAAGGGCTTCAGTGAGGGTTTTCTAGGGCGACGCTTTCATATTGCCGAAGATTCTATTAGGACCCCGGAATTACAACCCACTCCTATGTGATGCATACTTTAAAGACCCAAGAAACTATCCCACATACCATACGTGCTTGCATCATATGCATCTGTCACCGTTGGATAGTCGGACATCAGACCCACATCTCAACATGCACCTCAGGCGTATGCATCACCATTGTCCATGCAGGGCAAAGACTCATACATCACAAACAGGCTAAATGCAATTCTGAAATCCTATAAAGACTTAGCGCCGTTCTCAAGTCTGGTAGACACAATGATTTCGGAGTAGCTTGATAATTATACCCTCATCCTAACCTAGCCCTGAGGCCAGTGAGTCGCTCGAAAGCCTAGTACAATCGCCGACACCCTGTCTAGCTGGCTTGCGCATCACAGCTAGTGGGTCACTCAACTTGAAATCATCACACTTAAGGAATCGAGAGAACAACCCTAACTCTTTTCGGCTGTCTCATACTTTTCAAAAGAATACGCACACGGTAAATGGGAAGCCATATTAAAAACTTGCATATCACAACAAAACTCTTAAGAAATAGATATTAGATATATACAACACATTTTATGCACAGGTAGTTAAATAGATTACAAACAACACGACAAGAAGGCCATTCACATCCAAAATAACAGTACGAACAGCAGAAAAAACACTTATAAAACATCTGAGACACTACTGCAGATTGACCCTCTGCTGAACCCCCTCCACTGACGGGCACAAAAAGGACCGTCGTTGGAGGGAATCCCCACTGATAGACGCCTAACAGCCCGTCAGCGGAGAAGGCAGCAAGGCCAAAAGTGAGGACCACCACTGACGGGCACCAAAACCAACCGTCAGTGGAGATAGATGACGCGTCCTTTCCACTGACAGGCAGTATTTAAGAGACCGTCAGAGGAGACGTCGTCTCCACTGACGGGCAGATGACCGGCCTGTCAGTGGAGATGAACATAGGGTGCCACAGATGATGTCCCTTTTCACTGACGGGCGGTAGGAAAGTGCCCGTCAGCGGAGATGTAGTCTTCACTGACGGGCACGTTGCGTGTCCGTCAGCGACCATTGGTCCAGGGCTGACTGCAGAATCACTGACGGGCCTTTTTATGTGCCTGTCAGTGGTAATACCGCTGTATAAAACCAGAGGCGGCGCTCGCTGCTGGCCAGCAGCGAGCGCCGCCGCCGCCCCCTCCCCCAACCCCACCCACAAACACTCCTCCCCTCTTCCCAACCCTCCCTTCCCTCCTTTCTTCCTCCCCAAACTCAAGATTTCTCTAGATCTAGATCTCCTTCCCCTCTCCCCAACCCTTCTCCTATCCCTCCTTTCTTCCTCCCCAAGCTCAAGATCTCTCTTTACCTTCCCAAAACCTTCCCCTGCTCCTCTGAATCTCTCCATAGATCTCTCCCTCCTCCTCTCACTCTCTCCATAGATCTCTCTTTTCTCGTCGAATAGATCGCTAGCGCTCGGTAATAATGCTCGCTAGTGTTCTTTTCATTTTGTATATGTATTTGATGTGATTTTCGGTCATCGAGTCGAGGCCTAGTGTTTTGCTCTTTTTGGTCAAACTGATTAGTTTCATGTCGTAGGGATCGATCGATGGATCGCAGTTGGATGTACGACAACCAGACGACAGAGAGTTGGGCTATGGCTTTGAATGAGTTTCTTGATGTCGCCGAGCGAGATATGAGGAGAAAAGGTGGCACGAAGATTTGTTGTCTGTGTCGCGATTGCAAAAATTTGGTAATGTTCGATACGAGAGGGAGGGTGACGGTGCACCTGGCACTTAAGGGTTTCATGTCAGGTTATACACGTTGGATATATCACGGTGAGGAGCAGGAAGATCAAGTGTTACAGCAAGATGCCGAACACGGAGAGGACGAAGAAGACGAGGGGAGTTTCGAACCTGAGGCTGAAGAAGAAACGGGGAACAATTTGGCTGATATGGTGCAGGACGTTCACATGGTGGAGCAGGTGGTGATAGATCCTAGGGATGAAAGAGAGCCTGCTAAGTTCACGAGACTAGTTGAAGACTCGCAAACCCCGTTGTATACGGGTTCCGATCCAGAGCACATGCGTCTGTCGGTCACGCTGGAACTTCTAAGGATCAAGACAGCCCATAATTGTCCGGACGAAGGTTTCAATGAGACATTGGCTTATCTTACAAAAGTTTTTCCGAAAAACAACTTGTTGCCTACGAGCACCGATGAAGCTAAGAAGGTTGTCTGCCCTCTTGGATTGGACGTGCAGAGGTTCCATGCGTGTCCGAATGACTGCTTTATTTACCGCAAGGAGCATGAGAAGCTGTACAAGTGTCCTACGTGCAACACATCCAGATTCAAGCGGGGTAGAAATCAAGCCGATGATGAGGACCCAGTGACGAGTGGCGCTCCGGCAAAGGTTGTATGGTATCTTCCAGTCCTTCCCCGTTTGAAGCGTTTATTCGCTAACAAGAAGGAGGCAAAACTGATACATTGGCACGCCGAGGGGCGAAAAACTGATGATGGCGTGATGAGACACCCTACCGATGCTTCGCAGTGGCGGGCAGTCGATGCCCAGTATGATGATTTCAGAAAAGATCTGAGGAATATCAGGTTCAGTATGAGTACAGACGGAATCAATCCATTTGGCAACATGAGCAGCAGACATAGCACTTGGCCCGTGGTTCTATGGATGTACTACCTTCCTCCATGGCTATGCATGAAGCGAAAGTATATACACCTCTTTATTCTCATTCAAGGGCCGAAGCAACCTGGGAACGATCTGAACGTGTATCAACAGCTGTTGTTCGAAGAACTAGCTACACTATGGGAACCAGGGGCCCAGGTCTGGGACGCTGACCAGGAAGAATATTTCAATCTGAAAGCGCTGTTGTTCATGACGGTCCAAGACTATCCCGCGTACGGATATCAATCCTGCCAGTGTGTTCATGGATACAAAGGATGTGTTAAGTGTTTGGAGTTTACAACAAGTTTACACTTAAAGGGCTTTAAAAAAATCGTGTGTCATGGGCCACCGAAGGTGGCTGAAACAGAATGACCCATGGAGCAAGAGAAGGGATTGTTTGATAATACTGTTGAGATCCGTTCGGCGCCCGGGAGAAGATAGGTGTAGAAATCTATGACATCGTGAACACAATGCCCCCTGTTACGCCGGGTAAGACACAACCGCATGTTCCCATGCAGGACGGCGTCTGGAAAAGGAAATCTGTATTTTGGGATTTGCCTTACTGGAGATTCCTAAGCACACGTCACAGCATAGATGTAATGCATGTCAAAAAAAATGTGTGCGACAGCTGCTTGGTATCCTGCTCAACATGTTAGACAAGACAAAAGATGGACTGAAGGCATGAGCTGACATGGAATTCTTGGGTATAAGAAAGAACCTGTGGGCAACCAAGCAAACGACCAAGTTGGGCACGGGTGCAGTCAGAATCAAGACGGACTGTCCGCTGCTTGTTACACCCTGAGCAAAATAGAGATCATTAGCTTTTGGAGTGCCTCCAAGGTGTCAAAGTTTCTTCTGGTTACTCGGCAAACATCGGGAGAATAGTTGACATGAAGACTGGCCGAGTAATTGGTATGAAGTCTCATGATTGTCATGTGATGATCACGCAGATACTTCCTGTTGCAATTAGAGGTCTCATGGAGCCAGAGGTCCACAAGACAATCTTGAATCTTTGTAACTTTTTCAACATGATATCTCAGAAGTCGATCTCGGTTTCGCGTTGCCATAAACTGCGCGCAGGAGGAGATCATTGTCGTACTATGCGAACTTGAGATGTACTTCCCTCCAGCATTCTCGATATCATGGTACATCTCATGATCCATATCGTCCCGGAGATACTGGACCTAGGTCCCGTGTTTCTACACAACATGTCGATCGGCCGAACTATTCACGAGGAGATCGCTCTCGCGGCTAGGAGGTATAACCTAGCTGCGGGAGTCTGCGGACTTCATCGACATCGGTCAACTTCTCTGCTGCATTGACGTGATCGTCGAAGGTATGATCTCGTTGCCTACACCTCGATAGTGATCTTGGGGTGGATTGTGCGCGATAAATTTTTGTTTTGCGTAGCACGTTCCCCAACAGCCTCGTCATCTTCAGAACCTGACTCGAAAACCAGAGTCATCGTTCGAGGAGCTGGAGTCCGAGGCAGGTTGGTCTTGGCTAGCTGTGACGACCGCTTGGGGGGCATGTTCTTCGGCCGGCTGGGGGGCAGGTTCCTTGGCCGGCTCGAGGGCAGCTTCCTTGGCCGGCTCGGGGGCAACTTGCTTGGGCGCCTCCAGGGTTGGGGTGTCGATCGGTGCCGCCACGTCAAGGGGGGACGTGCTGTCATTAACGGGCTCTAGTTCTCGGGTCGGCGACCCAGCGGGAGTAGTACTGGCGGCCATTTTAGAACCGAGATGAATTCTTTGTGCTCTGTTTATTTGTTAATATCAGCAGCTACAAGCGAAAGTATTTATCAAGAGGACGACTTACACAAGATAACAAGAACAAATTGATAATACATGTAATGATATGATGGCCTCCACCTTGGCCCAAAGATTTACATGTATTGTTACCTCTATCAAACAACGATCAGACAATCCACCACCAAATCACTCAAAATCAATGATCTACCTAAAGTAATTCACTTTGTTTCAATACATCCAGAAGTAGATTATGAAACAGATTTTGCTTTTGGACTTGAAAAAGTGAGATTTCTTTTCTGGTCCTTTTAAATCCCATTCATCACAGAGTTTAAAGAGTATTGAAAGGATGTGTCCTCTGATTGAAAGGATGGCATAACATGGAGGTCTAAAGAGTGGAAGTTAAATATGAATTACAATGTTGAAGTAACAATACTTGTGAATACAAGGGAAAATGTCAATGTCTCCTCTTGCTCATCGAAACACTAAAGGGTCATTCAACAGCTCATTTATTCAGTTGTACTGAAACCATTAGAGCCAAATGTATCCCCACACTCATAAGGAGTTGATCCAATCCAAATGGCATCAGTGCATCAGTCCAATCAAATAGCATATCACAATTCACAAGGCCCATTAGATTAGTCAGATTCCTCCTCAGCTAGCAAATTCAGGGGAAAATTCATGCCCAAAACCTGTGCTAAATTACTCACAGACAAGTACAGACTACCTTCTTATGATCTTATCTACGCGACAAAGCTTAAAGATGAACACGTGTAATCAACATATGCAAATACACTAATTCTTTACATAAACAAATAAATGAACATATAACATTCAGAGAGAAATGAACATAGAACAAAGAGAGAAGCTTTGGTGCTTTGATAGTTGCTAAAAGTGCAGTAATAGCCATATAAGTTTCAAGATCATTTCACACAGAAAATGGACAGGCATGATACAGAACATATGTACGGGCTTAAAAACATACACACTTCAATTTCCAAATGACATTAATTTAACGCAAGTTTTTTATGGACAATCCACAGAATCATACATAACAGATAAATATGGACTTTTTAGAATAGACAATGATATTCAATTTCATACAGAATGCGAAGTTTTCTTGTACAGGATCCTTTCACAACTATACGACTCTAGTAGTCAAACACAACAACAGGATCCAACATAAGATTTCACGCTCAAGTAAAGCTAGCCATGTGATTTTCACAATGGATAACTCTCTAAGAATTTTCACGCACAAGTAACAACTTAACAGGGATGCCAAATCCAGCAACAACTACACATGCCAAAGCACTCCCAGATCTCCCTGAATTAAAGGGTATAACAACATCTAAAACCATCTCCGATTGCAGGCTACTAAGCAAATCAACCTGGGAATAAAATATCCACCATGGATGCTGTGACGACGGTACCTCGGAGGTGCTGGAGCCGAACTGGGAAATAAACCAAACGTATGAGAGGGCGGCGCTCGGGGAGGGCGGCGTTCGGGGAGGGTGCGGAGGGGCCGGAGGGGGCGGTGGGGCCGGAGGGGGCGGCGGCGGGGACCTCGGGACCGGAGGAGGCGGTGGGGCCGGAGGGGGCGCCGGAGGGGGCGGCGGCGGGGGCCTCGGGGCCGGAGGGGGCGGCGGGGCCGGAGGGGGCAGCGGCGGGGGGCCGGAGGGGGCGGCGGGGGCGTCGAGGGGCCGGAGGGGGCGGTGGAGTAGCCTGGCGGCGTCGGAGGGGAACCGTCTCGCTGTTGGTTCGAATTAATGAACGTGCGAGACTTGGCAAAAATTTTCGCCAAGTCCTGCGCGTGGCTTATATGCGATGTGGGTTACCACTGACAGGCGCTCATATATGGCCCGTCAGTGGAAATGCAGCCGGTAGTGGAGAGTATCTCCACTGACGGGCACTTAACTTAGCCCGTCAGTGGAAGGGGATTCGCTAGGGTTAGGGTTAGGGTTACCACTGACGGTCCTCTTGTCTACGCCCGTGAGTGGAGAGTATCTCCACTGACGGGCCCCTAACTTCGCCTGTCAGTGGAAGGAGATTCACTAGGTTTAGGGTTAGGGTTACCACTCACGGTCCTCTTTCTACGCCCGTCAGTGGAGTGTGGGTTTTAGGTTTTAGGACTAGTATTTGTTGTTAGGGTTGGGGTTTTTGGGTTAGGGTTTTTGGGTATTTTGGGTTTGGCTTTTAGGGTTATGTCGTCTGTTAGCACGGGTTAGGGTTTGTCGTCTGTTTGTTAGGTTTAGGGTTTGTCGTTTAGCGCGAGTCAACAATATTACACATACACACGTACACACTTACGGTACACACAATATGAAATCATCCAAACCAAGACATTAGTATACATACACACATAGCTCGCTAGGTTTCGTCGTCTTTGACAATCTTCTCATGAATAGTGATCTTCTGGTGGTATACGTTAGTCCTTCACCGTGACTGCGTCTTATGTAGGGCTCAGCATCCTTAGTAGCTTTGCTCCTTTTTGTAGGGCGTTGATCAATAGCTTCTGGCTCGGAGTCCGGGTCGTCGATTGGTCGTAGTCCTCTTCGTCAACTACACCATCGACTCTGACAATACTCCTTTCCCTTTTCTGACGACATGGCGCTTCTTTTCCTTCGGGTCTTTTATGTAGAAGACTTGTGAGATCTATTTAGCTAATACCCATGGCTCGTCTTTGGCACTGATTGCTTTGACTTGCGTTGAGTCAATAGATGTTGGGGGAGGTAAAGTCACGGTAGTGAATTTGTCATTGTCGATATGGGCATTTTTGCCCATCTGACACGAAACATGGGGATCTTTGTGATGGTGTAGTCCAGTTCCCAAATCTCTTCGATAACACCGTAGTATATGTCCTTACGGTTACTGGTTTTAGCCTCTATCGTCACCCCACTTATCATATGCTTGAAATGTCAGGACCTTGCTCGTAGGTTCTTGTGACAACATTTGACCGTCTCTTCTTCATCATTTGTCGGAAGCCTTTCGTACCAGTAGTTCTTTAGCTAGTTTGCGAACTTTGCGTTGTGCTCTTTCGAGAGCCACGCTTCTCCCTTTTTTGGGTTTTCTTTTTTTACCTTTACCATGTGCATCCAAAGATAGGGATGCACCACAGTCAGGTGTTGCAACACCATGAGATATGCTCTGTCATAGTCACCTGATCTATTCGGTACTGAATTATAGACATGTAAAGCCTTTTGTCCACGTGCATGGCCTTCACCATCGAGCCTGCCCATGTGGCGCGAAATAGGAACACCGATAGACGTTTGATCAGCCAAGTAATATGTGCAGAACTCGACACACTCTTCGGCAACATAGCCTTGGTAATGTGTGGACCAGCACACAAGAACAGCGGGGATCTACGACAAGGAGAAGTAGTAGCGCGCTGGCAGCTGTACTAGATCCAATCTAGGCAACATAGCCTGGATGATGCTACCTTCCGTTGTGAACCTGTTCCAAACGTAGCACTTCACAACCCCATTGTATCTTTCCAAGGGTACATGTTGTGTGGAACACAGGACCATAGGTCCAGTATCTCTGGTCGAGACATGGATCATGAGATGTACCATGATATCAAAAATGCTGGAGGTGAAGTAACCGCAGTTCGCCATAGTACGACACTGATTCTCCTCCTGAGTTTATGGCAACGTGTAAAACGAGCATCAAACTTCTGAGGAGATCGGTTTGAAAAAGTTAAAAGATTCAAGATTGTCTTTCGGACTCTCGTCCAGAGACCTCTAATTGCAATCGGCAGTATTTGCGGTGACATCACATGACATCAGAGACTTCATACCAATACTCGGCGAGTCTTTCATGGCAACTATTCCTCTCGATGTTTGCCGATACCCGAAAGAAACTTTGACACCTGGAGGCACTCCTAAGAAGCTGACGATCTCTTTTTTGCTCATGGTTGAACAAGCAGGGGACAGTTCCGTCTAGCAGATCTGACTGCAACCGTGCCCAACTTGGGTCATTTGCTGGTTGCCCACACTTCTTTTTATACCCAAGAATTCATGTCAGCTCGGGCCTTCAGTCCATCTTTTGTCTTGTATAACATGTGAGCAGGATACCAAGCAACGCTTCGCACACCTTTTTCCACATGCATGACATCTAGTTGTGACGTGTACCTAGGAATCTCCAATGAAGGCCTGTCTTTTCTACTTTTTTTTTTTTTTTTTTTTTTTTTTTTTTTTTTTTTTTTTTTTTTTGTTTTTCTATTTGTCTTATTCTTTATTTTTATTTTATGGCTTTACTTTTTTTTCTTTTGATTTTTTTTTTTGTCCTTATGGAGATTCCTAAGTAAACGTCACAACATAGATGTCAGGCATGTGGAAAAAGGCTGTGCGCTAAGCTTGCTTGGTCTCCTGCTCACATGTTAGACAAGCCAAAAGAGGACTGAAGGCACGAGCTGACAGAATTCTGGGTTATAAGAAAGAAGCTGTGGCAACCAGGCAAATGACCAAAGTGGGGGCAGGGTGCAGTCAGAATCAAGATGGACTGTCCCGCTGCTGTTTACACCCTGAGCAAAAAAGAGATCGTCGCTTTTTGGAGTGCCTCCAAGTGTCAAAGTTTCTTCCGTTACTCGGCAAACATCGGGAGAATAGTTGACATGAAGACTCGCCGAGTAATTGGTATGAAGTCTCATGACTGTCATGTGATAATCACGCAGATACTTCCTGTTGCAATTAGAGATCTAATGGAGCCAGAGGTCCGCAGGACCATCTTGAATCTTTGTAATCTTTTTAACACGATATCTTAGGAGTCGATCTCGGTTACACGTTGCCATAAACTGCAGGAGGAGATCATGGTCGTAACTATGCGAACTTGAGATGTACTTCACTCCAGCATTCTTCGATATCATGGTACATCTCATGATCCATATTGTCCCGGAGATACTGGACCTAGGTCCGTGTTCTACACAACATGTACCCCTTGGAAAGGTACAATGGGGTTGTGAAACGCTCGTTCGTACAGGTCACAACCAGAAGGTAGCATCATCCAGGCTATGTTGCGGAAGAGTGTGTCGAGTTCTGTACGGATTACTTGGCTGATCAAAAGTCTGATCGGTGTTCCTGCTTCGCGCCACACGGGTAGGCTCGATGGTGAAGGCCATGCACGCGACAAAAGCCTTTACATGTCTATAGTTCATACCGAATAGATCAGGTGACTACGACAGAGCACATCTCGTGCGTGTTGCAATACTTGACTGTGGTGCATCCTATCTTTGGATGCATATGGTAAAGGTCAAAAAAGAAAACCCGAAAAAGAGAGAAGCGGGCTCTCGAAAGAGCACAATGCAAAGTTTGCAAACTGGCTAAGAACTACTAGTATGAAAGGCTCCGACAAATGATGAAGAAGAGACAGTCAAAATGTTGTCACAAGAACCTGTCGAGCAAGGTCCTGACATTTCAGCATATGATATCAATGGATACACATTCTATACGGAGGCTCAAGACAGAAAAAAGTACGTATCAGAACAGTGGGGTGACGATAGAGGCTAAAACCGTAACGTAAGGACATATACTACGGCTGTTATCGAAGAGATTTGGGAACTGGACTACACACGTCACAAAGATCCCCATGTTTCGTGGTCAGATGGGCAAAAAATGTCCATATCGATGATGACAAATTCACTACCGTGACTTTACCTCCCCGACATCTATTGACCTAACACAAGTCAAAGCAATCAGTGCAAAGATGAGCCATGTGTATTAGCTAAACAGATCTCGCAGTCTTCTACATAAAAGACCCGAAGGAAAAGAAGCGCCATGTCGTCAGAAAAGGCAAAGGAGTTTGTCGGAGTCGACGGTGTAGTTGACGAAGAGGACTATGACCAATTCGACGACCTAGACTCCGAGCCAGAAGTTGTTGATCAACGCCCTACCAAAAAGGCAAGCTACTAAGGATGCTGAGCCCTACATAAGACGCAGTCACGCCGAAGGACTAACGTATACCACCAAGAGATCACTATTTATGAGAGGATTGTCGAAGACGACGAAACCTACGAGCTATGTGTGTATGTATAGATAATGTCTTGGTTAATTTCGATGATTCATATTGTGTGTACCGTATGTGTGTACGTGTGTATGTGGTACATTGTTGCATCATAGCATAGGCTGGACCTGCAGTTCATCTCATTTGCATGTCTACTGTTGTTGCCGAGAGCTCTGAAACTGACAGAACTACACACGTGCACGTGAGAAGATGAGCAGATATTTGTTTGATGCTGCAATGTCGCAGCGTTTTCAGTGTATTGCTTAGTCTTAATAGAAATGCGAAAGCAAGAGACACGCCGATCTGCTCAGTTGTCGCCATCGACACGATCCACCAGCCATGGCCATACTACCTAACGAGAAGCGAGAAGAAAGGCAGCCGAGCGAGCGCTCATGCCGCTACCTATCATGACCGCGCACAGATACGGGTCCTAACTCGGAAAATATATAAAACATGCAGGTGCAGACTGGTTATGTCTAACATCTACTTGTACACTGGCCAGCCAATAGCCTAGTGCCTAGCGTCCATGAGAGACCGACATTGTTTGATTCTTTTGCCGGAGTGAATTTACGGATCGCTACCTAGTGCCATGTTGCCATCACCCATCAGAAATCAATATGCAGCATTGTGCTTCATTTCATGTGCTATCTTTCAGCGTTTAAGACCACAGTTAGTAGGGGGGCGGTTGCAATGACACAGGGCCAAGCTAGGAGACCCTTTTGTACCGAAGAGTCGTCGTGAATCTATTGCCATCAGTTTTTAGTTGGGAAAACACACCGGATGCAAAAGCATCCAGGATCATCACCATTTCTTGTTGTGTTTTGCTGTAACAAAGATAAAACAAATGATCATGCTTAACAAAGGATCATCGCCATTCTCTGATCTGATTTGCTTGCAGGACAAGTTGCAGAGCTTGGCGGGTCAGCACGTTGGAAAGGATTAGAACGAAGAAAAGGATTATCTTTTCTTTTCAGCCCCACAAGATAATCCAAGTAATATACATATGTTATGCTTTCTTTAAAGGATCAGAACTCGTTGATGGGTTGTATTGATCATGTTGTATTCAGTTTTGATATGTAAAAAGAAAAACTCTTCAGCTCTCGCTATTTGTTGATTTTGTTGTAATTTAGTTGAAGGGCAACATTAAAATGTTCAGTTCAACTGCCGATATGAATATGCTATATGACTATATTTATGGTGTAAGATTTATTAGTTCAAGTCTTTTAGTTACTTCACTGCTATCTGATATGAAAACAACTCGTGATTGGTGATAGCTTATTACTTTTGTAGGGTTGTTAATTTAGATTACAGTAATGGTGGTTTAGGAAGATGTATATTGGTCTTCAGATTCCGTTTACATGCCCTCTTGGTTTTTTTAGGAATTAATGAATCCCGTTTCTAAAATGGCCGTCAGTACTACTCCCGTTGGGTCGCCGACCTGAGAACTAGAGCCCGTTTATGACAGCACGGCCCCCCTCGATGAGGCGGCACCGATCGACACCCTGACCCTGGAGGCACCAGCAAGTGCCTACGAGCGGCAAGGGAGGCTGCTTCGAGGCGGGCCGTTAATAGCTGGATAAGATGTATATCATCACTCGAGTCGACGACGTCAAAGATGTTCCAGTGAGTCCACATAAGGCCGCCCGGACCTTTAGCAATGCTTACGGGTGCATAGTTCGTGAACAAGTTAAGATCACATGCAAAGAGTTCAACCATTTGTCTAAGTCGACTAGAGATGCTCTCTTGAGGAAACTGTGGGACAAGTACCAGATTCCTGCCGCCGACAAGGACAGAGTCGAAGCGCAAGCCCTTCGCATCATGGCTAGGGCTTTGAAGACTTGGCGATAGGGCGAATACGCGCACAGAAAGTCGTTGTGGTCGACGAGGATTGGTGATACTAAAATAGTAAAGATGGTCGCAAAAAAGGATTTTTTCGCACGATATACAGGATAAGACTACTGCGGAGCGAGCAATCTGTTTTTCTTTGCTCAAATAAGGAGTCCGAATTCAGGAGAGGAGTCGCTGGGGGAAGGGGCTAC
>JAGXJF010002579.1:0-132452 GCA_019208055.1 Stipa capillata
TATATAAGGGCATGTGGCATTAGGAATGAATCAAGCAGAAATTCCCAAACATAACTCTGCTCCGGATGAAGGTGTTAGTAATCCTTTTCAGGGAAAACCTGAAGACCATTGGAACGAGCTACTTTGTTATTGTCATGACATGGAACTCTGTTATTTACAAAATGTTCTTGGCAATTCAATGGGTGGTTTGCCATGACTGTTCTTTTTGTACATACAGATTCTTCAAAGGTTTATTGAGGATACCTCTGGGAAGATCAAAGAGGTATATTGAGATGCTAAGTTTCTGATATAAATGTTTTGAAAAATAGATTAGATCTGCATTCTTTCAAATCTTCTAGAAATTAATTAAATCTTGCCATGCAGAGACATTCTGTTTCAGAAATTTGTTGTATCATATCTAATTATTTGTACTTTTCATTTGAATTAACCCATTTTAAAGGGTACATATACCAAAGGGCCGACTGTTGCAAGCAGTAGTGGCAACGAAGACTGCAATGATGATAACGATGATGATTACTGTCGGAGTACTATTCTGGCAATACTGAATATGGGGCGGTGTGAGCACAGCAAATCCAGATGGGTGCACACGGAAGACAATGTTTAGACAGGTTCAGGCCCTCAAAGAGAGGTAATACCCTACGTCCTGTGTTTGGTGGCTGGTATTGCTTAAATCCCGTATGAGAAGACACGAAAGATGATGATGAGATCGTGAGAGAATACCGATTGGAAGGTCCCTACCCGGCCTTATATAGATGGCCGGGGTAGGGTTACAAGAGGCCGGATTGGGTTACAGATTGGTTTACTAATTAGTTACAACAGAATCCGGGATTGCCGGATTCGTGCCTATCCCTGTCTTGTACTCCAAGTTGATGAGGCACCCCCGTGTAGAAGTCGGACTCCGAGTAATCGGCCCGGCCCACCCTATGGCCAGAGGGCCAGAATCGTCCTCCTTGATGACACCCGGGTGCCATGCCATTATCAGTAGCCCCCGAGTCCTCACGATCTAACTGATGTCGGCCTCCTCTCCTGGACAAGTCTCCCGAGTGGCCTCCGTTTGGGCATAATGTCTAATTGCTTGCAGGAAGATCATGAGGGACTGATAGAACTCCTGTGGAAAAGACAATAAAGAGCCAAGTAATATTCACCCGTAAGGCAGGAATATCATGGCGGATGAGTGAGTAGCGGGTAAATTCTGGTGGTATCCAGTCTATCCAGATGGACAGAGACCGGCTGATAGCCCAGTGGGGGACATGCCATGAATCCTGACTGAATTTTCGAGTAGCACCTGGTTTCCCGAGTGGCTCGAGTCCAGCTAGTGTCCCCTGAAAGAATGCCTCCGAAACTTTCGTCAGAACTAGAGAAACAAGCCATGGCGCATAGGTTCCCGAGTGACGAAGCCTTACACCAGGTCATTCCACTGAATCCAGAAATTTCGGATCCTGAAGCCTTCGGAACGACGTTCTCGGAAGGTCCAGGTGGAGAATCCAGTAGCTCCGAATTGCTCGGCATCCGACTTGTGGCCTGCGAAAGGCGCGCCATTACTACCCTTCACCCGGGTGTATTCAAGTGATTGCGTTCCTGCTTGAGGCCAATCCTTGAAACCCTTCAAAACTGTAACGTTCGATCCCGAATCTGTCGGTAACCGGCTAGTGGCTTACGGGAAGCACGCTGCAGTTGCTATTTGCGGGGGTGCATTCCAAACGGCTATTAACCCCGGAAGGCCAACCGTTGGATCCCTCCGTTAAATGGCGCAAACCACGGGGAAAACAGCGTCGTGGGTGCTAACGGGCCACGACGTGGGCCGTTACCACGTGCAACGGGAGCCGAAAAGGCGCGTCGTGGGAGCGAGAAAATCACGCGCACGTGGAAGAGGAAGAGTCGCGCCGCTGGAAACGTTCCCCTTTATAAGACCGGGCGAACGGCGGGGCCCACTTACGCCTTTCGGTGCACGCCTCATTTCTTCTGCGCCCATATCCCTTCGTCTTCCTCGAGCGCTGTCGATTCAGGGAACCGCCGCCGCACACCACAAAACCCTAAATCCAGCCCGCCGCCACCGAATGCAAACCCCTAAGTGGGTGGCAGATTCGATCGACGCTGAGGAGGATGCCTTGGTGTGGAAGCTTTTAAGGGAGAAAACCTCCGCCGCCGACCCGATGGCTCCCTAGATGACATCATCGGCGACCGAATCGCAGCTGGAGAACATGCTGCGGTCTAGAGTGCTGCTGCCAAAGGAGCTGGTTGAGTGGCATGCCGCCGCCGAGGAGCCATTTCCCACCCCGAACACGGGTGAGGTAGTGGTCCTCGGGTCCTCCTTTGAGAGAGGCTTCTCCGTGCCCGCTCACCCTTTCTTGCGGGGCCTCCTCTACTACTACGGCTTGGAGCTACACAACCTCAACCCCAACAGCCTGCTCCACGTCGCGTGCTTCATCACCCTGTGCGAGTGCTTCCTCGGCATTGAGGCGCACTTTGCCCTATGGAAGCACCTCTTCATGGTGAAGTCGCAGCCTAGCAAGGGCTAGCCGGCGGTGGTAGGCGGCGCCGGGTTCCAACTGAGGTCCGGGACGGCGAACCAGTACCTGAGTTTGCCAATGCAAACCTCCAACAAGGGGTGGCATGCAAACTGGTTCTACTGCGCGAATCCCGTACCGTCGCTCCGGCGTTCACGGGTCAGCCTCCGGAGATCAAGCCAAGTTGGTCCGAGCCACCGCTGGACCGGGAGCAGGATGGGATCGCGGTCCTCTTGTCGCAGCTTGCCAAGGCGATCCAGGCTAGTGTCACCGGAGCCGTCGTCATTGCCACCTTCATTCAGTGGCGGGTACAGCCTGCTAAGCTAAGGGCCCACCCGATGTTCAGGTACACCGACGAGCACGACCCTACCCGGGAGTACTCCGAAGAGCTCCCGGAGGGTATGGTGCAGCGCCAGGTTGAAAGGCTCATGGCTCAAGGGACCAGTTTGGATTTCTCCGGACGTCCGCCGCCCTTTAGCAGAGCCAACCCTCCGAGTCAGGTAAGCGATCAAACTTTCGACTCTTCTTATTTGTGCGCCACTAAGTGTGACTCTGATTTTTCCCTTGCCTTCCGAATTTGCAGATTCTGTTCGGCTTTAGTTCCGACGTTCCCCTTTCTGAGAAGGAGATCTGGAATCAGCCACGATACGCCGATGTCCCCAGCGGCGGGGTGCCACCGCAGGGGACGACCAGAGCATCCTCTTCCAGCGCCGGGTCTTCAAAGGGCGCCGGGTCTTCAAAAGGCACCGGATCTTCAAAGGGGAAGGCGCCGGCCACCGTGGTGCCCAGCCCTCCTCCGCCAAGCGCGTCGGCTCCAGAGGAAGAAGAAGAAGATGGGCGCTACTCCAGGGGGGACAGGGCAGCTCCGCTGCCAATCCCAGCCCGGTGGCGCCTACTGCGGCGGGCACCGCTCCATCGGGGCAGGGCAGTTCCTCCGCCCGTCCCGACCTGGTGGCGCCGTCTGCCACGGGCGCTGTTCCGGCGGGGCAGGGCGGCTCCTCCGCTGGCCCCGAGTGGAATTCCTCGGGCGGCCGAAGATAAAGTTCCCCCCGGCCATGGGGAGAAGAGAACCGCCGACGCCGCCTTCAGGGATCAAGGCGGATCCGCGACGTCGTCGACTCTGACTGCTGCCGCGGCCGGGTGGCGAGCCTCGGGGCTTAAGAAGCGCGTCCCCGTCCCTCGATCTGCCAAGTAAGTATTTCAGCGACTGCTTGCTTATCTGTGCTCTTCGACGGGCATCTTGACGGGCACGGCTCCGTGAGGCTATGGTACCCCGTGCGTCATGATTAGGCCCGAATCGGTTGTGAACTGCTCCGGCCGGCTGATGACCTCGGTAGCCCTCTGCGGCTGGTGGGCTTCTTGGAGGTGTAGAGCACCGACTCCTAGCACTTGCTAAAGAGCCCACGCGGTCCTCGGAGACTTCGGCCTGCTGAAGAGCTGTTTCTTCTAGCAGGATGCGAAGTCGTCGGAGTTCGTCATGTCCTGGGGTGCCCTCAGGGACATTAATGGCGCGTGCCGCCATCGTGGCAGCGACGATGTTGTGACTAGGAAGCGGGAATATTGGAACCCCGTCCCTTTCACACATGTGGAATTTGTTATGGACTTGGCGTCCTCGAGCCCTCATGTCGTCGTTGCGCAGTTGCTCGTCACGTTGACAAGCAAGCCTGGTCTGCTGCTCAATCAACTCCTCCTCCTTGGCAAGGAGACGGAGTCGAGTGGCTTCAAGCTCAGTTGATGTTTGCTCCACGATGGGGACTGATCGGTCGGCGCCTTTGTCCAGTGAGTCGGGGTTGGCCATGAAGACCTCCCGGGTTGGGTGGTGACTGCCCGAGCTCTCGTACTCGTCCGAGTCATACTTGAGGATGGGGAGGAGAGAATCGATAGTACCCAACCAGTCGGGACCTCTGTTCGACGGGTGAGAACCCGTGCGCGAACAGCAGATCCGATTTCGGCGTAGCCTCGTCCCTAGGGAGAGGAGCCGAAGGCGCGGACTCAGGGGTGAGTCCGAGCAAAGAAGCCGATGAAGCCTCTGCTGACCGACGGGTTACCGAATAGTAGAGGTGAAGCTTGCCGATCTTGTCGGCGATGAAATCCAGTTTTCCAAATTGGAAAAGTTGTCCAGGATCCGGCATAACATCCAGGGTGGCGAATCTCATGACGCTCCCTGGGATGAAAATGTCGTTGTTGTTGATGGAACCCATCTGGACTCGTGTAGATGGATCTATGCGCACTCCCCCTACCTGGCGCGCCAACTGTCGGAGTATTATTCCGGCAATACTGAATATGGGGTGGCATGAGCATAGCAAATCTAGATGGGTGCACACGGGAGACAATGCTTAGACAGTTTCAGGCCCTCAAAGAGAGGTAATACCCTACGTCCTATGTTTAGTGGCTGGTATTGCTTGAATCCTGTATGAGAAGACACGAAAGATGATGATGAGATCGTGAGAGAATACCGACCGGAAGGTCCCTACCCGGCCTTATATAGATGGCCGGGGTAGGGTTACAAGAGGCCGAATCGGGTTATAGATTGGTTTACTAATTAGTTACAACAGAATCTAGGATTGCCAGATTCGTGCCTATCCCTGTCTTGTACTCCAAGTTGATGAGGCGCCCCCGTGTAGAAGTCGGACTCTGAATAATCGGCCCGGCCCACCCTATGGCCAGAGGGCCGGAATCGTCCTCCTTGATGACACCCGAGTGCCATGCCATCATCAATTACAGCTGCAATGATGTCGATAGCGGCAATGATGCTAATGGTGATGACAAAGATGCCAACAGCAATGATGATCACAGTTGCAACAATGATGATAGCGACGATGATGATAAAGATGATGGTGATATTGACAATAATGATGATGGTGGTACTGATGAATTATGTGCAATGTGCGACAACGGAGGAAAATTGTTAAGGTAGGTACACTTCTGTACTTGGTTAAGTTGACCCAAAATACTCCTGTTTTAATGCCTCTTATTTCATGGGTGGGTTGGTATGTGATCCATATATCTATTTACATCATGTTTCCTCATAAAATATCAAGTTGAACAACTTTGCTTATTTAATATTTTATTCACATTCATTGCAAACCACTTGGTTTTTCTGGGAGTGTCAAACTTGAGATCATTAGTAGCTTCTAACAATTTTTAAGGAAAAGTCAATTTTACTCCCTTGAAATAACGTGTTTGTCTGCTTAACCACTTGAAGTTATTTTTGGTCCAATTAACCCCCTGAGCTTCTAATACCAAATAGTAACAGACCACTTCACCCCGAGTCTAGTTTTGAGAGTGATTTTGTCATCATGGCCACCAAGTGAGCACATGGGCACTAAGATGTTCTCCATGTCCTCTCTCTTCCCTATCTTCTTCTCCGTTATTCTCCTCCCAAGTGTGGTTCCAAGCAGGGGCGGACGTAGAAAGTAGCATGTGTCTCTCTGTGTGTGTGTTGGGGGAGGGGGTGGGGGAGGTGGTAGGTATATCGACATTAAATTCCATGTGAATATCTAATGCAAATACCTTATATGTTTTTTATTTTTGTATCTAATAAATAAATAAAATTCCTCCAACTTAGATGTAGCCTGAAAATAGTAATCTAGAACATGTGGAACTCCAAACCTAAACACATTTGAAGCTGAAAGGAAAAACAATGGCATTTGTAACATGCCATACATATTGGTAAGGACTAATTCAATAATATCAAAGATTACCTCGTTTCGTATAAATTGGCGTAACCATGTATGGCATCATTAGCGTATGCCTGTTTCAAGATTACCAGTTAGAAGATCAACGGATATGTTGGGGAGATGAAATAATCTAGATGGCCAGAAGAAGACAAAGAAATAAATACAGAGATAGGAAATGGATGATAGGGTCCCTTGCTATAGGTTATAGTTGATCAATCATGCAATGGACCTGAGAGAATACAAGTATACTATTTTCTAACAATACACATGATGTTGAACTGTGGAAGAGATATCAATTATCCACATGTTCTTCCCAAAAACCACGGGCTTGAGGTTCTTTTAGTTTATTTCTGGCATCAAGTCTAATTAATAGCAAGTGGCCAACTAGAGAGCCAAAGACCTCATAATCATGTGGAAATTTACAACATCATTTTGGGGGGGGGGACTGGGTGGAGAAAGGATAGAAGGATGAAGATGTGGAGGCTTGATAAAGTAAGCATCCATGTGTGCTTCCAAGGGGCAAAACCAAGTGATATGATGGTTGATGTGGCAATAACACTGTCCATGCTATCAAAATTGCTATACAAAAGCGGCTTCGGGTGTTTAAGTGAACTGGTATAGAACATCAGGGGGTTAATTGGACCCAAAGAAAGTCCAGGCGGTGGTAAACCTTAGTGGAATACACTGGTAAACCTCCCAGTTACCAGCATGCCGGTGGTTTTTGGGATTTGCCCAAAATCCAGGAAATTGAATAAATAAGATGTCTTCCATCATTTCAATGCAGAATTCCGTTTGTGTCAGTAACCTAGAAAACTCCTATTCATATGTTAATTTATTGAATCAATTTGATTCTATCCTTGGGTTATCTCAATGATTTGATGTAGCTGTGAAGGACAATGCAAAAGAGCCTTCCATCCTAGATTGGAAGATGGCAGAGAATCTAATTGTGAAACTCTTGGTTTCACTTCTGCGCAACTGCAGGTACTTTTCAAAGTTTTTGCTGACTGGTGCTGCATCTTTGTCATTTTCCTGGCTCAAATAGTTGACGATCTTTATACATATTGTCGCGGGGATTTCGCGGCAATATACATTTCTAAGTAGGAATTGGGGAGCGCAGGAGGATGATCCAGGAGCGGGTGCACATGAGAGATTTACCCAGGTTCAGGCCCTCTATGGAAGAAGTAATACCCTACTCCTGCCGGATTGTTATCAAGCCTCGCGTGAGGAGATTCTCAGTACAAGAATGGTGTGATTGCTTGAAGAAGAAGAAAAAGATCTCGGTGTCCCAGCCTTGCCTTGTTATCAAGCCATCCTGGATCATCCTCCTGCGCTCCCCAATTCCTACTTAGAAATGTATATTGCCATGAAATCCCCGCGACACATATTTACAGGAAATTGATCCTTATCTGTGCAAGAACTGTGAATATAAGCAACACCAATGTTTCGTATGTGGAGGGCTTGAGCCATCCAATGGGCCAAATGCTAAGGTAAAATGTTGCATCTTCCTTACAAGAATGTGGACCTGTAGTTTGTTGAGACCACTAAGCCTTTTGTAGTTAATGCATGCAGTTCTCATTCAAACATAATCCTTGCCTTCCTGCGAAGAATGTGCTCGTTGCTTTTTTCCTATTTTACGTAGCACCCCTTTCTTCATGATTGCTTTTTTCCTATTTTATGTAGCACCCCTTTCTTCATGCCTTGAGAATCTCTAAAACTGCTTGCATTCATGTTTTATTCAATTGAGTCACATCCTATGCCTTACTAATTGAAAACAGAATGTCAAATTCAATTCCTTGATATCTTCATTCTCTTGTAAAATATTTTTAATCGTGAGCAACTGAGGTTTGTTTATATTTCTCTGTGCCTTCTTCATTTTGGTGCTACTGTGCATGTGATGGGTGCTCATGGGCATGATCTTCGAGTGTGTCTAGATACCCCTTAACCATCTTCATCCTTTTCATATCTTCATGGTTGTAGGCTGTATACCAGGACATTGCAGTTGCATATTTGATGTAACTATCTATTTTATGAAAATATGGGCATTTGTTATATATTAAGTTCTTGAATTCTAGCAGAGATGAAAATCCAATGGTCTAATGCTGATTATTAACGTAATATGCTTTTAGGTGTTCCAATGTTACAAAGCATCTTGTGGGCACTTCTACCACCCCAGCTATGTTGCAAAATTACTTGAGCCTCATGACACTGATGAAGCTTGCGAATTGGAGAAAAGGATTTCTGCTAGGATATCATTTACATGTCCCGCACATTGGTGCTCTAACTGTGGAAACATGGAAGACAATACTTATTAGATACTTGAGGCCCTCATTGAGCTCCATTTATGCTAAGTGCTAGGTGGCACTCTAAACAGGGGATTCTTTATCAAACTTCATGTCCGGACACACCCCCCAGAATGGAGTAGCCGAGAGAAAGAATCGGCATATACTGGAGGTTGCCCGATCTATGATGTTCACTATGAATGTGTCCAAATTTCTGTGGAGTGAGGCTGTGTTGACTGCCACCTATCTCATCAATCGCACGCCGTCCAGAATCACATGTATGAAATCTCCGTGTGAGTTGCTACTAGGTGAAAACAAATTTGTCGTGCCTCCAAAACTATTTGGCTGCACAGCTTTTGTTCGTGATCACAGGCCGGCAGTGAACAAGTTGGATCCTCATGCTGTCAAATGTGTATTCATTGGATATCCCTCGGGTCAACAAGGGTATAAGTGTTGGAGTCTTGTGGAACGCAGGACCTTTGTGAGCATGGATGTTACATTTCGGGAGTCTGAACCGTATTATGGAGAGAAGACTGATCTGAGCCTGCTGTTCAAGGATCTGGACCATTTTGCCGTTGATCCAGAGGGGGAGAATACCTGTGGTGGTACTGATATTGGTACTGATGTACAAGGGCAGCAGCATCAACAGCCTCTGATGGGTGTTATTCCTGTGGTGGTGCAGAATACTGGCACAGAAAGAGAACAACACAGTACTGCAGGAGCAGGAGAGCAACAGCAGGAAAGGTGGCGCGACCCGCCACGTGTTTATGGCAGAAGGCGGGAGGTTAATGAACAGCAGGATGAGGGACAGCAGAATCCAGTTCAGGGGGAGCAGGGGGAGCAACAGGAAGATGACTCTAACTCATCTAGAGAAAGTCAGGCTGATTGCACTTAGAAAAGGGACTAAAGCAGCTGCTGGTAGACCGCTATAGAGGTATGGATTCGACACTCATGACATCGGCAATTATGTGTCCTATAAGGCTCTGTCACCTTCCTACCGTGTGTTTGTTGCTTCTCTTCAACTAGTGTCTATCCCAACTGATTGGAGAGTAGCACGGCAAGACCCCAAGTGGTGCGCCGCGATGAGAGAGGAACTTGAGGCACTAAGGAAAAATAGAACTTGGGAGTTGACAGCTCTTCCAGCCGGAAAGAATGTAGTGGGTTGTAAATGGGTCTACACAGTTAAGCAGAATCCAGATGGGAAAATTGAGAGATACAAGGCGAGGCTTGTAGCTAGAGGATACAGTCAGACGTATGGCATTGACTATGATGAAACCTTTGCGCCTGTGGAGAAAATGAACACAGTGAGGATTCTGGTGTCCTGTGCTGCCAACTTTGGGTGGCCACTACATCAACTAGATGTCAAGAATGCATTCTTACATGGGAACTTACAGGAGGAGGTATATATGGAGGTCCCACTGGGACTCATTGAGTCTGAAGTCAAAGGCAAGGTATGCAAACTGAGGAAGTCTCTTTACGGCCTGAAACAGTCTCCTAGGGCTTGGTTTGACAGATTCAGACGTGCTGTGTGTGACATGGGTTATGGACAGTGCAACGGTGATCACACTGTGTTCTATAGGCACTCTAAGCAAAAGATTACAATTCTTGCAGTCTACGTGGATGATATAATAATCACTGGTGATGATGAGGTGGAGATTGCGAGACTGAAGAAGAAATTGGGTGAGACATTTGAAGTCAAGGACCTTGATCGGCTCAAGTACTTCCTTGGTATAGAGGTGGCCAGATCCAAAAGGGGGATAGCTCTATCACAAAGGAAATACACCTTAGATCTTCTGAGTGATATGGGTATGATGGGATGCAAGGCAACCTCAACTCCCATTGATCAGAATCGTAAAGTTGAAGCTCAGTGTGGTGACCCAGTAGCCAAGGAGACATATCAGAAATTGGTTAGGAGGCTATTGCATCTATGTCATACCAGGCCTGATATAGCCTATTCAGTAAGTGTTGTGAGCAGATACATGCATGATCCCAGAAGTGGACATATGGAAGCTGTTCACAGAATCTTGAGATATTTGAAGGGAACGCCAGGAAAGGACTCATGTTCAATAGCAATTGACACCTTGACGTAGATGGCTATAGTGATGCAGACTGGGCAAACTGTCTAGATGATCGGAGATCGACATCAGGCTATTGTGTCTTTGTTGGAGAAAATCTAGTGTCATGGAGGAGCAAGAAGCAATCAGTAGTGTCCAGATCAACTGCAGAAGCTGAATATAGAGCTATGTCAACTGCAGAAGCTGAATATAGAGCTATGTCACAAGGGCTGAGCGAAATGTTGTGGGTGAAGAACCTGTTGAGTGAACTGAAGATTCAGAAGAATGAGTGCTTGAATGTGTGGTGCGATAACAAGCCAGCTATTAGTATGCAAACAATCCAATTCAGCATGACAGAACCAAGCACATCGAAATTGATAGGTTCTTTATCAAGGAAAAATTAGATGCTGGAATTATCAAGTTGGAATATGTGAGTTCCGGACAGCAACTTGCAGATTGCCTTACTAAAGGATTGGGAACCAAAGAGTGCAATCAAGCATGTGTCAAGATGGGAATGATCGATATTTATCACCCATCTTGAGGGGGAATATTGGATACTTGAGGCCCTCTAGCAAAGGCCCATTAGGCCCAGGACGAAACCCTAGTAGGGATGTTCCCAGGGGGAGCTCCCGTGCTTGAGCCGCCACAACAGAGCAGCAGGTTAGCCCCTCCCCCATCTCACTAGTACAGAAATCGATATCCGAGGCGGTTCAAATAGCACATCCGAGGCGGTTATAGCAGCCGCCTCCACGGAGTGGTCACGAATATGGGGGCACATATCGGAGGTGATTATTCAACCGCCTCGGATATCAGCTATCCGAGGCGGTTGAAAAATTGCAACCGTCTCGGATATCATATCAGACGTTTAAAAAAATTGTACAGGTCTAAAGGCGAGGACCACACTGCCGGGTAGGGTTTCACTAAAACGGCTGTAACTTTTGCATACGGTGTCCATTTTGGGTCCACGACTACTCAAAATGACAGTATCGACGAGGCGCATCTAAAAAATCTACTCGTCTTTAGACCTGTACAATTTTTCATCTCCAAATTCGCCCTCTAAGACTGACTTTTGCCCCTCCGGATGAAACGTCGCCTCTTCCGACCCTCCGTTGAACTTCTTCCCGAGCTCCAAATGCAGTAATTTTTGTGGATTCTGAACCGTGAGGGAGTAGAGCTGCTAGAAAAAAATACGAGAAAAAATTTTAAAAATAAAAAAAATTCACTCCAAATTTGGCCCCGAACGAATAATCCCTCCGTTCCCTCCGTTGAACTTCTTTCCGAGCTCCAAATGCAGTAATTTTTGTGGATTCCAAACCGTGAGGGAGTAGGGTTACTACAAAAAAATACGAGAAATATTTTTAAAAATAAAAAAATTTAGACACTAGTACAAATATTGACTTGGGAGGGTCTTCCTTACCTCAAATCGAAGCGAAACTGGAGGAGAAGAGCCTCCTTGCGATGGGAAGTGCCTCCTCTAAGAATGATGGGGAGAGAAGAGCCTCCTTGGTATGGGAATGGTGAGAGGAGAAGGAAGGGTGAAGGGAGGAGAGTAGAGTGGAAGGGAGAAGAAGAAGATAATCTGGATCTGGCCTCTCTCCCTATGCACTGAATCGAATATATAGTCCTCTGCCATAAGCACGGAGGGAAAAATTTTGGGTTTTGAAATTTTGGAGTTGGCGGGATTCTGAAATTTTGGGTTTGAACACATCCAAGGCGGTTGTAAATATATAACCGCCTCGGATATGCACCATATCCGAGACGGTTGGATATTTACAACCGCCTCGGATATTATTCAAGACAGTTGGATATTTACAATCGCCTCGGATGATTTTGTTATTCGAGGCGGTTCCTTCCGAAATCCTTATCCGAGGCAGTTGGATATTTATAACCGCCTCGGATATCAGTTATTGGAGACGTTTTTGCCTAACCGCCTCGGATATGGTGCCTCGGATAGACGATTCTGTACTAGTGTCTCCATCTCTACAATACTCAAATAGCATTGTGGCTTGCAGTCTGCAGACGTTGCCCAGTGTCATATCACAAAAAATCTTTGCCAAGGTGCTATGCAGTATCCAGATTGGTTGCTTTTAGTTTATTTAGTTTATATGGTTGATTGTTCTCATGGCATCTAATGGTTTACTGTAGTAAACTTTCCTTTAAGAAGAAGCGTGGCGCAGGTATACGCGCTTGGCACCTGGGTGACAGACTCATTTACTGCGGGTATGTTAATTCTTAACGTGTTTGTTTTCCAAAGCTTCTCTGCAATTGCTTCTCAGAGCAACTAACTTCTGTTCAAATCTCGCAGACACCATAAAATAGTCGACACTATTGGAACACCTCACAGGGACCATATAAAGTTTCCTTCTAGTACAGAAATTGACAGAACAAGAGATCTTGCTGTGAAGCAAGCAAAAGTGACTGGTAAAAGGAAAAGGAACACCGATCAAGGTTCAAATGGATCTGCAGAGCTGTCTAACAAGCTATGTAGAGAAGAAGGCAGCCAAACCAAAGGAATAGCTAGGAATTACTCAACTAAACATATTGTTCTAAAAGAGAGAGGTGTCCACAAGAAAGACACCGTCCATGTAAAGCAAGCTCACAGTGATGAGCTTGACAACCTTACTGTGGAGGAACAGGCTGAAGGGGATGTGAACAACTTCAAATCAGGAAAAGAGAGAGAGAGACGCATAGGGGAGAAAATGCAAATGGACATTACTTGATATCATTACAAGAGAAAGATATCACCAGGAGAAATAACAGAATGGGAAGTACATATGAACATGACTCAAGACCGGAAAAAGAGAAGATTCCCTGGAACGAAAGTAATAAATTTGATTCAAGTAGTAGGGTTGCATATGTGGAGAAGACGACTACTACAAACAGAATAGATACTCAGAAAGAATGTGGATGTGATCGTGACCAAAAAGTTGATGGGAGCTATGCCTGTCAGCAGGAGAGTCCTCGGTGCAATGATAATCCCACAGCAACAGAAATAGACACTTCAGGTGACAAGTCAAGAAAGAGGGGAGAACCCAAGGAACAGGTAACTGATTATAAGATGTTGGACTTGGATAGGAACAGAAAAAATGTTCACATGAAAAATGGAAGAGATGCTCGTTTTGAAGATGAAAATCCTCAGCATCTTGATAATCACAGAGAACGAGATGTTCCGGCTTACAGGTTCAGAAACAATGACCTCAATATTCCCCGGTGTTCCCCATCAAAAAGTAGTCCTCCGCGTGATGATGATCAGAGAGCTGCAGAGACTTCTTAATACAAGTCCAGAGAGGGAAGAGTATCAAACAGTAAAGAAGAGTGGAAGAATAGTATGAGTAAATTCATATAGGGATAACTCATCCATGGGGATAAGAAATCCTCGAAATAGATCAAGGGGCTATTCCCTCGAAGGGCAAAGGATGGACTATCATAACAGTTATCCTAGAAGCAACAATGAACACGTATATGAGCAATGGTGGCACAATGATTATTCCAGTGATGGTGATGGTGATAGGAGGAGGTGGAGTCGTTGTGATGATTATTCTAGTGATGTTGGTAGGAGGAGGTTGAGTCCCCAGCAGTCAGCATTTTCTCCTGCTAATCTTGATATTAATGGAAGGCATAGTCCCCCCTTCATATCCAAGAAGAGCAGAATATGGTGCTAGTGAAAGGCGCGGTTCCTACGTTACTAGTGGAAGGCATGGCCCCTGTCCTGTCCACAGTAATCCACCCGATGTCGAGTATAATGAATACACCAATCTCAAGTATAGTGGGTACCATGCGATGGTCATTGCTCCTGTTGATAGGTATTCTCTCCAAGGTAACTACACTGATGCATATGGACCTCAAACAGATGCCGTCATGGGCGAATGTGCAACAGTCTGTTGGGCGTATCAGCGATCATGGAGTGAGACCAGATTACCTTCCAAGGAACAGATTAAACTGGGAAGATAAGGCTCCGGCTGCGGGGTCAGTTATGGAGAGGTATGCTCCACACCTTGACCAAACAATCTTCCAATAAGAAGCCAAGGTGCCCTACCTGATGCAGGCTTCCTGTACGGTGGCATCAGAACTTACATAGATAAGCCCTTCTGGTAGGTTGCTACTGTTCTGGATCTTGTTACCTGCCCGACTAAGCCTATAAAACCCTGCAGGAAACCAAAGGTTAAAACCTTAGTCAGCAAATAGATGTCTTTAGTTTCTTTCTAAGAGTACAACGCTAACCTTCAACCTTAGGTGGTGCCAGCATTTCTACGTCAGTCGCGGAACACTTCATCTCATTATGTCAAAGACCTTGCTGCTACGCTTGTCCATTGTACATCATGCTTGTATGAAATAGGTTAATTTGTTGATAAACAAATATTATCAGCTTTGCTCAAATGCCTTTTGTTGTATTTCCACTGTTTTTTTCCCGTGTGCCTTTGTAAACAATATTATCAGCTTAATTTGTTGATCCGTAGGTGGTGTCAGGTATTCTAAATTTGTATCTCTAGCAGCAGTTTTGTTCAACTGTAGTGTGCTTCACTAAGGGCGATGTGTGCAGGTGACTTTAATGAGATTTTACATTCATGGGAGAAAAAAGGAGGTGTTCCACGCGCACAAATATACATGGACAGATTTAAGGAGGCTCTGGAGGAATGTGGTTTGGATGATCTAGGATTCCAAGGAGATGCATATACTTAGAGAAATCACAGCCATATGGCGGACAAGTACATAAAGGAACTAATTGACAGGACAGTTGCAACACAAGAGTTGGCGTGCACGATTCCCAGTGTTTAAAGTTTTTAATGGAGATACATGACATTCTAATCACCGCCCTGACATCATCGATACTGTCAGCAATACGGGGAACGGGGTCCCCTAAACCGCTGGCAAAGGCCGAACTTGACGCCGCGTCACCAAGGACGTGAGAGTCAAGAGGAGGTGCTCGGGGGCTCACCCCGAATGCTGGATCCACTCGGACGTGGGAGTCAAAAGGAGGTGCTCGGGGGCTCACCCCGAGCACTGTGTCCACTCGGCCGTCAAGGGGAGCCCCGAGTCGTCCCTTAAGGATGCTCCCCGAGCACCCAAGGCGACTTGGCTCCTACTCGGGACGGTGAGTGCCTCTCCCAGTCAGTGGGATGGCCTAGGCCATGTGCTCAGGAGTCCCCAAGCATGGGAACCCCGAGCACCCTTCATGGGTCCCTACCCGGTACGCGTGGCCCGACAGGCGCATTTAATGCCTGTCTGTGCAGGCATACCTACTCCAAGTCCATTGTGGACAAGATGGCGGTGTCCTGGTAGATTTACGTCCTCCCACGTGATAAGTCTCGTCAGCTGTCGGTCTTGGCAGGGGATGGAACGGTCTGACACCTTTTTGACTTTGGGGCGCGCCGCCGCGCGCCCAGGCGCATACCTCCTGTCCCTGGTCAGTGGGACAGGGTAGCTGCAGCATGGTCCGTGGCAGAGGGCATTCCGGGAAGTCTTCATCTTCTGACCCAACCACGTCATGATGATCCAAATCCCAACCGAAACGTAACAGGAACTATTCCGCTACAGCAACCCTCAACTGCCGGCGTGGGTCGCCCCACGCCCTATCCGTCAGCAATGGTGCTACTACAGTGTGTTTGTCTTTTGGCCATTGTGGTGACCCCCAGGCATATAAGGGGAGAACCAAGGCCATGAGAAAGGGGACCGGTGTTTTCGGGCTCATTGTAATCATCCAAATATTCATATATACACAAAGAGCAAGACGTAGGGTTTTACACCAAGAAGGTGGCCCGAATCTAGGTAAATCACGGTCTTGTTTCTAGCTTCCTGCCGTTCAAGATCCACGTAGCGCCTGTTCCTTTGCCTCCCCGGCCGAATCCCAAATGGGGTCCTTCCGGACCACCGAAGCCGGCGTTCGTTCGCCGATAGATACAGTTGGAGAAGGGAGGGATAGGCAAAGCTCGGCTCGGAGCCACATGCCTAGGTTTGAGGCGAGGTGGTTCGAGGAGGAGGGATGTAAAGGAATAATTGAAAATGAATGGGGAAAGGAGGTGAGTATAAACCAGCAAAAGGTGGCAGGGACGATAAAAGGGGTGTTAGGGGAGCTGTGCTCGTGGAGTAGGAATGTTGTAGGGGATTTGGAGAAGCGAATATGCAATTTGAAAAGGAGCTGGAGGGGTGGAGGAGGAGAAGCATTTGCCCCAAACAAGTCAGGAGGGAGGAGCTGCTCCGGTTTAAACTTGGGAGGTTGGAAGAACAAAGGGAGTTGTATTGGAAACAAAGAGCTCATGCAAAGTGGCTGAAGAGTGGGGACAGGAATACGAAGTATTTCCATTCATTTGCTTCTGAGAGGAGAAGGAGGAGTCGGATTAGGAGATTAATGAGGGAGGATGGGAGTGTAGTGGAGGAGGTGGGGGCCATGAAGGAGGTGGTGACTAACTATTTTACAAATCTTTTTACTTCCTATGCAGGTACTCGGTTGGAGGAGCTCTTGGATCATGTCGATCCCCGAGTTACTCCAGCAATGAACAATTTGCTTGGTAAGGAATTCATGGAGGAGGAAGTTGTCAATGCTCTCCAGAGTATAGGTGACTTAAAGGCGCCTAGACCTGATGGTATGCTAGCTTTGTTCTTTAAGAAATCCTAGGATATTGTTGGTACTATGGTGATTCATGAGGTTCTGAGTGTGCTGAATGGTGGTCCTATGCCAGGGGGTTGGAACGATACATGTGTGGTGTTGATCCCCAAAGTCAAAAGCCTGGAGAACATGAAGGACCTAAGGCCGATTAGTCTATGCAATGTGGTGTACAAATTGATTTCCAAGGTACTTGCAAATAGACTTAAGCAAACCTTACCGGATATTATCTCCCCAAACCAAAGTGCTTTTATCCCCGGGCGCTTGATAACTGATAATATCCTGCTAGCTTACGAGTGTACACATTATATGCAGAACAAAAGGGGAGGTAAAGAGGGCTATGCCGCGGTCAAGCTAGACATGAGTAAAGCATATGATAGAGTGGAGTGGGGTTTCGTGGAGAAGATGATGAGGAGGCTGGGTTTCTCGGAGAATTGGATTAGAATAATCATGCTTTGCATCTCCACGGTGAATTATCGAGTTAAAGTGAATGAAGAATGCACGGAGGAAATTGTCCTGCAAAGGGGGCTTCGTCAAGGTGATCCATTATCGCCATACCTCTTCCTCATTTGTGCTAAGGGATTCTCCTCTTTGTTAAATAAGGCGAAAGCTAATGGTAATTTATCCGAGATTAAGATCTGCCATTCAGCTCCGAGTTTCAACCATCTTTTGTTTGCAGACGACTCTCTCGTTTTGATTAAGGCATCCGGGGCAAGCACAAGGAGACTGCAAGCTGTGCTTAAGGTATATGAGGACTGCTCAGGGCAGGAGGTAAATGATGATAAGTCGGCCGTGTTATTTAGCAAGAACACAACTGAAAGTGCATCTAGTGCCCCCTAATGGGTTTTGATGATTAATGACAAACGATTAAGGGACTAATGGTTTACTAAGTGTATTCAGGTGTATAGTCCCCAAGTAGTTGGTTTAACCAGCGGATGTCGATCCCTAAAAAGTTAAAGATGAAGGAAGGCTTGGACCTAGAAGATTAGTGGTGTTTTTCTAGTCTTTGATATGATCAAAGGATCATTTGAGTCTATAGGACAAGCCACCTATTAAGAGGGGTGAGATATCTAAGTTAGAAGAAGAACCTTCATGCATGCTCAATCAAATCTCAGAAGTCTTCTTTGAAATCTCTTTCTGAGACACAGAGAGTGATTCTCGATAACACCGGTTTGAAGAATCGGTTGTACCGAGATTGGCCTCTGTTGCGAGGTTTGAAGATTTAGTCGTCTCAAGCCTCAAAGAGATTCAATTGCGGCATGACCGGTCTTCAACCCGGTTGCCGAGAATGGCCTCAGTGTCGGAGAGTTAGGGAATCCTGCCGCTTAGGGTTTGCCCTAATTTCATATTTCGGAAATCGGTATGTCCATGTTTCAAGACCGGTGCTTCCGGGATATGCTTCTGTTATCCTAGACTAAGTCCTATTCGTTTTGTCTTCGGTTCTTCCGGTTTTGTTTTCGGTTGCACCGAGAATCTCTTCTGGACTTAGGTCTTATGCTGCCCTAGACTAAGTCCTATTCGTTTGTCTTCGGTTCTTCCGGTTTTGTTTCCAATCGCACCGAGAATCTCTTCTGGACTTAGGTCTTACTTTGTCTCAGACTAAGTCCCATATGGTTTGTCTTTAGTTACACCGGTTTCGCTTTCGGTTGTACCGAGAATCCTTTCTGGACTTAGGTCTTCAGTTGCCCTAGACTAAGTCACATGTGTGCGATGTCTTCAGTTGCCCTAGACTAAGTCACATGTGTGCGATGTCTTCAGTCATACCGGTTTTGTTTCTGGTGATGCCGAGAATCTATTCTGGACTTAGGTCTAATTGACAACCTGTGTTACCGAGTTGGTTTCCGGTTTGACCGAGTTTCTTCTCTGTGGAAGAAGAACGTGTCAACTCTTCAAAACTCGGTTCAACCGTCTTCAAAGTCGGTACTACCGGGATTTGCTTCTGGAAATAACTCTGCGGAGTATATTCTTCAATCCCGGTGTGACCGTGTTCCTTCCGAAACTATCGACTTTGTGTTGAAGACTTTCGCTATGCATCTGAGTTCCTCAGATCTGATCGTTGGCTTGAAACCCGATGCTTCCAGTTTTGGATTCCGGTTGTGCCGAAGAAGAATCTTTGTACCCAACGACTCTTTTCTGAGCAGTGGCTATAAATAGCCCCCGACCCCCTGCGGGCTCGGGAGGACACTTAGCGCAAAAAGAAATTATCTCCACTTGTGTTCCCCTTTTCTCTTGACTCCTTGAGATCTACTTTGAGAGAGGAAAGCCTTGAGAGATCTGAGATCTGTTTGAGCATCCAAGCAAGAGTTTCTTCGAGCCTAGAGTTCAAACTTGTTACTCTTAGAGATTTGGCATCTCCTAGCAGGCTAGGCGTCGTTGAAGAGCTCCAATTTATGGATTCGCCTCCAACAGTTTGTGAAGGTTCGGGGATCACCTCAAGATCCAGCATGAGTGATTGAGCAAGTCCTAAGTGGACTAAGCTCAAGGAGAAGAAGGTGAAGACTGTGTGTCTTCGGAGCTAAGTGCTCAGCCTCTCCAAACGAAAACGTAGAGTTATTGCCAACAACTTGAACTTCGGGTTAAACCTTGTGTCTTCTCCCTAACTTTCTAATCGCTTGTTGCTCTTCAATTTGAGCTAGATCTAGTTTGCCATTTGTTGCTTCATTCCAAATCTGCTTCACTCTTGCATGCTAAACAACTAATTTGAGTAAAATTTGATAATCTCCTATTCACCCCCCTCTAGTCGATAAACCTTGATCTTTCAACAACGTAAGCGAGTAAGGATCAGGTGTTGGCCGAACTCCACATCAGACAGGAAGCAAGGACGGGAAAGTATTTGGGAATACCGGTGTACATGGGCCAGAACAGAACAAAAATCTTTTAGTACTTGAAAGATAAGATGTGGTGGAGGGTCCAGGGGTGGATGGAGCGGTTGCTATCCAAGGCGGCAAAAGATGTTCTGATTAAGGCTTTTGCGCAGGCCATATCCACCTCTGCCATGTCTTGTTTTGATCTCACTAAAATGCTATGTGAGCAGATGGGATCGATGGTCAACCGCTACTGGTGGGCACAACAAGAAACGCAGAACAAAGTCCACTGGCTGAGTTGGGAGATTCTCACAAAGAACAAACGGGAAGGTGGTCTGGGCTTCCGGGATCTATATGGTTTTAACATAGCGATATTGGCAAGATAGGCATGGCGCATGCTAAATGACCAAGAGTCCTTATGTGCACGTGTACTCAAGGCGAAGTATTTCCCAGACACATCTATCCTTGGGGCGAAGCAGCGAGCTGGTATATCATATACTTGGAGGAGCATTCTAAAGGGGGTCGAGCTGCTGAAGGAGGGCATCATTTGGAGGATTGGCGATGGATCAAATGTGAATATCTGGGAGGATCCGTGGATTGCTCGTGACGGCAGTAGAAAGCCAATTACACCAAGAGGTCAGTGTGTGTTGACGAAAGTGAGCGAATTGATCGATCCAGGAACTGCGCAGTGGGATGAGACTCTTGTCCGGGACATTTTTTGGATGGAGGATGCTGATTTAATCCTTGCCACTCCGATTAGAGAGGAGTTCGAAGACTTTGTGGCGTGGCACTATGATAGCAAGGGTCGTTTCTCAGTCAAATCGGTGTATAGAGTCTTTGTGCAGAGAAGGGATGGAACAATGCCATCGTCTTCTAGTGGACGACAGGAGAAAATAAATTGGGAGCAATTTATTTGGAGACTGGCACACAACAGCCTGCCGATGAAGCTCAACATCAAGCGGCGTGGGATGGAGTGTGACACTCGGTGTGTATGCTGCAGGAGTTTGGACGAGGACGGAGCTCACCTGTTCTTAAAGTGCAGAGAAGTGAAGAAAGCATGGAGGGATTTACAACTGGAAGATGTTCGTCATCGTATGTGTGCTAGTGCTAGGGCACAAGAGGCAGTACAGGTTCTGTTGTCTTTGGGATCTGAGGAGAAATCCCTCTGTTGTTGCTTCCTATGGCTGTGATGGAATCGCTGGAACAAAATTAATGCAAGTGAATCTATGCCATCCATTGATAGTCTGCTTCTGACAACAGAGCAGTGGGCAGCGAACTCGCTCTACGCCGGAGGAAATAGCAGCAGAGCGGAGAGAGATAAGGTGCAGAACAAGTGGCAGAAACCAAGTGGAGACTTGATGAAGATAAATATTGATGAGGCTTTCAATGCTGGCACCAGACAGGGGGGCTGGGTTTCGCCATCCGGGACAGTACTGGAGCAGTCAGAGGATCGGGAGTGGGTTTTCTGGCCTGCGCCAGTAGTGCAATGCATGCTGAGGCGGAGGCCGTTTCTGAAGCTCTAAGAGCAGAAGCTGCTTGGGGCATTGTGGAGACGGACTGCAGGAGTCTTGTCCAAGCATTACAGAGCAGGGACTTTGATCTAGCACCAGAAGGAGTCATCTACAGGGAGATTCGGTCTGTTAGTCGTCTAAATTTTAGTTCGGTTGCTTTTTCGTTTAGTCCTAGGGACCGTAATAAATTAGCCCATGAACTAGCTGCTTGTGGGGCTCGTGGGAAAATCGACACACAGCTGTGGCTAGAGGATCTCCCAAACGATGTACGTCTGAGTATGGCCAGCGAGTTCGCTGAGTCAGTTAATTAATGGAATCACGGTTCCAAAAAAAAAGGGCGATGAGTGGAACATCAGTTGTGCTTGTTCATGTTTGCGCCCTAGCGAAGTAGCGATTGGTTGATCTGTTGAATTTGCCAATGTGATTATGCATTGGTAACTGTACTTCAAGATGTTTCTGACGATGTAGAAGCCTCCCTCTGCTCTCGGGGATGTTTGGCTGCTGGTTGATACACATTATGGAGTTGTCTATTGCACATTTGATGGAAAATAACTGAACTTTCAGTTAATTAGGCCTGGTTTTGGCTCAAATCCAATATGATTTTTAGAATATTAGAGAGTTCAAACTCTGATTTGTTAAACGAAGTGGGTCCCAAATTGCCATCCGGTCATGGTCCCATGTCATTCGAACCCAGACAAACCCAGAGTGGTATTGTCTTTAGGTGACAGTTTCCTCAGTTTCTAGTCAAATTATTGTCTTGGTCTGCTTGTCTAGTTCTCTTAGCGCATAGACTATGATTGGACATTAGTTTCATTATGGACATTTAGTGAATGTTCATCATATTTGCCCAAGATCTAATAATAGGGGCCGTAACATCTGATGTGTCGACCTCTACTTCCTTTATTGGCTAAATTCTAAGAATCCAAATGAATAACCTGAAGCTACATTATTCAGGCCAATAGCTTTGCTGATTGAGAATATGCAGATCCTGCAAAATTCATTCTGAGAGTTCAGTACCGCACGATAATAGCACTTGGTACTAGTTTTTCTGGCCTGTTCTGTACCGTATCATGATATCACTTAAAAGTACACGAGCACAAAACCAGCTTCAGGACAAGCACAAGAACGAGAACGATACCGGCCGAGACATGGTACAATCTGAAGCATGAGAAAAACTGATACATTAGACCGAGACATGGTACAATGTGAAATCTAAAGCTACTTGAACTCCACAAGAATGTAAAGCACACGATCCTTTTATAATTATCCATATGCTTCTAACAACAACCTGCTCAGTGCTTCCACAGAGCTAGTGATGGTCTCCTCCTTGTGTTATAATTTTATTTTATTTTTAGAAAAATTAGATATATGCCACTACCGAAAGGTCGAAATCGAGATGTGCCATTACTATCTTCAGGCTCCTAGAAGTGCCATTAAAATTTACAAATACTTAAACATATGTCATTACGAGAATTTTGGGACAATTTCGGTAAAATACAGCCCCGTATCTCACACCGTATCTACGCTTGGGACCAAAATGCCCCTGCTGGCTTGTGCTACTCTGCCACATGGGCCCCGGCCCCACCTGCCATCTCTTTCTTCCCCAATCTTCTTCTTCTTTCCCAGTCTTCTTCTCTCCAACAACTCACCTCGGCTCACACCCATTTCCCCCGCCACACCTCCACCTCCCACCACCCAGCCCGCCGTGCCGCGGCAGCAGCAGCCACCCCCCACTGCTTGTCGGAGTATTATTCCGGCAATACTACTTATGGGGCGGCGTGAGCACAGCAAATCTGGATGGGTGCACACGGGAGACAAGATTTAGACAGGTTCAGGCCCTCCCGGAGAGGTAATACTCTACGTCCTGTGTTTGGTGGCTGGTATTGCGCGTATCCCGAGTGCCGCAAGCCCTAGAGAATTGATCTCGAGGGGCTTGAGCTATGAAACAATGGGGACTTAGATGGATTTAGGTCGATGAGACTCAGGTACCGATCGGAGGTACCCTACCGGGCCTTATATAGCCGGCCGGGATAGGGTTACAGGAGTCCGGATCGGGTTAACAGATATGTTTCCTAATCGGTTACAACAGATCTCGGGTATGCCGGATTGATAATAGTCTTTGTCTTGTACTCCACGCTGATGAGGCGTCCCCGTGCTGTAGTCGGACTCCGAGTAGTCGGCCCGGCCCATCCCGTGGCCGGGAGGCCGGATTCGTCCTCCATGACGATACCCGGGTGCCGTGTCACCGTCAGTAGCCCCCGAGTCCTTCTCGATCTCACCGCTGCCGGTCTTTGCCACTGGGTGATCTTCCCGACCGACTTCGGCTGACTGGGAGATTGCGAAGGGCTAATGGAACTCCTGCAAACAAGACAATTAGAGCCAAATAACACTCACCCGTAAGGCAGGAATGTTAAGGCGATTGAGCTCCTAACGGGTAATCTCTGGTGGCATTCGGTCCACCCCTGGGGGCAGGGACCGACTGATAACCCGGCGTGGGGCTTGCCATAAATCCCGACTGAATTCCCGAGTAGCACCCGGCCTTCCCGAGAGGGTTTAAGGCCGGCTTGGGTCCCCTGAGGGAATGCCTCTAAAATCCTTGTCCGAACCAGAAAAACCAGCCATGGCGTATAGGTTCCCGAGTTTCGAAGTCTTATACCGGGTCATTCCACTGAAACCGGGGATCCCAGTTACCAGGGCCTTCGAGATTTAAGTGCTTGTCAGGTCTGGGTGGAGAATCCGATAGCTCCGAGTTGCTCAGCATCCAACTTGTGGCCTACGGAGGGCACGCCATTACTGTCCCTCACTCGGGTGTAATCAGTCGACTGCGTTCCTGCTTGAGGCCAGCCTCTGATACCCTTCGCAGCCAAAGCGCCCGGTGCCGACTCCTTCCGGCAGCCGGCTAGCGATTTACGGGAAATACGCTTTAACTGCAGTGTAGCGAAGACGTACACCGTCGGGTTTTTAGCCTGAAAGGCCAACCGTCGGATCTCCTTTAATAAGCCGCACGAATCACGGCGCCGCCTGGTCGTGGACGCGGAATGAGCGCGACGTGGCCCGCGGGATGCACGCGGGAATTCGGAGAGGCGCGAAGTGGGGCGCGGCAGATCCGGACACGTGCCGACGTGGGGAAGCCGAACCGCCCGCCCGCCTCTTCATATTCCAAAAGAGGCCGCGGGTCTGGCCCACGCATCCATTCGCTTTCTTCTTCTTCCTTGCGCCCGAACGCTCCGCTTTCCTCCCCCAAATCTGCTCGCGCGCCCAGCTCCGCTCGAAACCCTAACCGCCGCCTCAAGCCACCTCGGATGCAATCCCCGGATTGGGAAGCCGAAGAGGACGCTCTGGTCTGGAAGCTGCTGGGTGAGGAAGAGTTGCCTGCTGGCCCGATGTCTCCGTGGGTGAAGTCGACGGCGACGGACATTCGGCTGACGATCTTGGAGCGGCTCGGGCATCTGCCGCCGAAGGAGTTGGTCGAGTGGCGCTCCGCCGAGGGAGAGCCATTCCTACCCCAAACACCGGCGAGCTGGTCGTTCACGGCTCCTTCGAGCGGGGGTTCTCCGTGCCGGCGCACCCATTCTTGCGGGGGCTGCTCTACTACTACGGGTTGGAGCTCCACAATCTCAACCCGAATAGCATCCTCCACGTCTCCTGCTTCATCACGCTCTGCGAGTGCTTTCTCGGCATCCAGCCGCACTTCGCCCTGTGGAAGCACCTCTTCATGGTGAAGCCGCAGCCGAGCAGAGACCATCCGGCCGTGGTGGGCGGAGCCGGTTTCCAACTGAGGTCGGGAACGGCAAAGAGCTACCTGGCCCCGCCAATGCAGACGTCCAACAAGGGTTGGCACGCCTTCTGGTTCTACTGCGCCAACCCGGCGCCGTCGCTGCCGGCCTTCTCGGGTCAGCCGCCGGTGATCAGGCCGAGCTGGTCGGATCCACCACTCGAGAGGGAGCAGGACAGCGTCGCGGTGGTGATGGCGTAGCTCCGAGCGGCGATGGAGGCCGGGGTCACCGGGGCACTCGTCGCCGCGACCTTCGTCCGATGGCGGGTGCAGCCGGCAAAGCTGCGGGCGCATCCAATGTTTGATTACATCGGCGAAGGCGACTCGACCCGGGAGTCCGCGGAGGAGCTGACCGATGGCGAGATCCAGAGCCGGCTTGAGAGGCTCTTGGAGAAAGGGACGAGCCTGGTCTTCCCCGAGCGGCCGGCTCCCTTCTGCCGGGCGAATCCCCCGAGTGATGTAAGTACCCGGGTTCTTCCCCTTCAGTTACTGTGCTATTTCTTGACCGATTCTTACTCGGGATTTGCTTCTGTGCTTCTGCAGGTGTTGTTTGGCTTCTACTCCAAGGCTCCCCTCCCGGAGGATGAGATTTGGAATCAGCCGCAATACGCCGACGTCCCGAGCGGCGGGGCGCCACCGCCAGGAGCAGCCGGGGCTCCTTCCGGCGTCGGGCACTCGGGAGACGCCGGGTCTTCTGCTTCCGGCGCCCGTCCTTCAAAGGGCGCCGGGTCTTCTGCTTCCGGCGCCGGCCGCTCGAAGGGCGCCAGAACTTCCAAGGGCGCCAGGCCTTCCAAGGGTACCGGGCCCTCGAAGGCCCCGTCGGTCGCTCCACCTCGTCCTCCCCCCGCCGAGCACGCCCGCCGAGGAGGAAGACGACGAGGACTCGGACGACATCAGCGCCTACCTGGTGAGGAGGCGGAGGCGGCCGGTGAGCATCACCCAGAGGAGGGCTCAACCACCGTCGTGAGGGGCACCGCCTCGCCGAAACGGGACGGTTCCGCCTCCCCTACCAGCCCGACGGCTCTGTCGGGGAGCACGCCGACAGGGCAGGGGGCGTCACTGCTGACGCCGACCCGGTGGCACCGTCCGTTACCGAGTCCCTCGCGGCGGCGCAGGAGGGCTCCGCCGCGGGCGCTAGCCCGGTGGCGCCGGCTGCCACGGGGGCCGCGCAGGCGGGAGATGAGGACCCCGCCACCAGCACCGGTCCCGCGGCTCCGGCCTCCACGGAGTCTGCTTCGGCGAAGCAGGAGAGCTCCGCCACTGGTGACGATCCCGTGGCGCCGGCCGCCACAGGAGCTGTGTTGGCGGAGCAGGAGGGCTCCGCCACCGGCGCTGATCCGACAGCGCCGGCTGCCGCCCCGAGTGAAGATTCTCGGGCGGCCGAAGACCACGCTCCCCCCAGTCGGGGGGAGAAGAGAGACGCCGACACCGCGTTTTGGGGCGCCAGGTGGTCCGGGGACTTCGGCGGCCCCGACTGCCGCTGCACCCGGGGGGCAAAGCGCGGGAGCTAAGAGGCGGCTCCAGGTTCCCCGATCCTCCAAGTAAGTAGCCTCAGTGGTTGTCTTCTGGTCTTTATTTCTTTGCATGCTGACATGGTTGAGTCCGCCTCTGCAGGACTCGGAAGGTGGGGGACATCCCCAAGGCGCCCCCGAGTGGCCCGGGGTCAAGCCAGAGCGCGGGTCTCCCGGTGTCGGACGCCCGGGCCCCGTCACCTCCGGCTGCTGCGACTTCTCCGTCTCGCCGGTCGCCGTCGCCTCCGCCTGCGGGCACTCCCCCGCCTTTCTCCGGACAACCGAGCGTGCAGCCCGCCTCGCCGGTCGCCCCCCAGGAGGAAACCTCCCCGGGAGCTTTGGTGCTGGTGGGGTCTACGGGCGTCAGCCGGGACGCGGAGATGGCGGAAGGCGAGCCCGGCGTGCCCTCGCCGATGCAGGAGTTCAGCGCGACCCTGCCCACGAGGCCGTGCTCGGAGCTAGTGCGCCGACCACTCCGAATCCGGGAGGGGAGCTCGGAATCGCCGACTATCACGGTCGACGACGTCGAGGAGGAAAAGGAGTGGCAGGCGGCCGCGGACGCCGCAGCCCAAATAGGAGAGATCCTCCCGGCCTTGCTGAAGGCCGCGAAGGAGGGCGCCAACCTGCTGAACGGCCGGCTGCGTCCTTTGATGGAGGTAAGCTAACTTTCTTTCTCTGTAGGAGTATGTCCGTAGGGAGTAGCCCCCGGGCCTCTGCCCGACTAGGCCAGTCAGGCGGAGGGCCTTTTGCTTTTTCTTTGTAGTCTTCGCTCTGGGTGCACTAACAGTGCACCCAGAGGGTGTAGCCCCCGAGCCTGCGGTCGACTAGGAGTAGTCGGGTGGAGGGTGTAGTTGTCTTTTTTCAGTCTGCCTCTGGGTGCACGAACAGTGCACCCAGAGGGTGTAGCCCCCGAGCCTCCGCTGGGTCCTTGGGACCGAGTGGAGGGTTACAACAATCTTCCCGGGCGACTTTAATGTATGTTCATTCCTTTGTGCAGAATCTGAACAAGCGGTCGCAGGACAAGACCGCCTTTCTCCAAGACCGGCTGCCGGTGATCGAGCGGCTGGAGCTGCGGAAGTCCGAATGGGACAAGCTGACCGCGGACCGGCAGTCGGCGGAGGACGTGGCCCGCAAGCGCGGGGTGGAAATCACCGGCCTGCAGGCGGGGCTGTCGCAGGAGATTGCCAAGTCCCGGGGTGAGTAAGCTGAGTTGTCTGTTGCTTCTCCCCTGTCGCTTTTATGTTTTTGTCGTTGCTGACATGGTGGCACTTGCAGCCGCCGAAGAAGAGGTTGCCCGGCTAAGGGCGGAGCTCGAGACGATGACGGCCCGCACCCGGGGCCTAGACGTCGCCAAGGAGCAGGCCCGGAAGCTTGAAGACGCGCTCGCGACGGAAAAGGCCCGGGCGGAGCAGCTCGGGCGCGAGGCCGAGTTGGCGCAAGCCCGTGCCCGGGACCTTGAGGACGCCGAAGAGCGGGCCCGGAAGCTTGAGGACGCGCTCGTGGCGGAGAAGGCCCGTGCGGACCTAGCGAAGAAGATGGAGGAGCAACTCCGGGCGCGATGCCGAGTCGGCGGCCAAGAGGGCCACTGACGCGGAGGCGGCCGCCGAAGCCGCGAAGAAAGCTGCCACGGCGGCGGAGTCTGGTGAGTGCCCTTGCTGACTTCGGGTTTGTCCTGGCCTGTTGGTCGTCGTCGCTTAAGCTTGCTTTTTGCTGCAGAGTCGAAGGCGAATCTCGAGAAGTCCCGGTGGATGATCGAGTCGCTGCTGAAGGCCGGGCAGGTGGCGTGTGGCGCCGTCTAGCCGGGCGACACGGCCCCGGACTTTGTCGCGGTGGTCGCCGAGCGTTTGCAACAGGTCCCCGACCAGGTGGCGAACGTCGAGGCGGATGGCGCACGGACGGGGGCCGGCCTAGTCTTGGCGGTGGCGTGGTCCCATTACCCCTTGCTAGATTTGGAGGCAATCAGGGAGGGGTACGCCGCCGACTTTCCGGACGAAGAGATCCCGGAGATGATGCGGACCATTGAGCCCACCGTCGAGACCCTGCTAAAGCGCTCCGGCCTGTAGAAAAATAGGAGTAGCTGTAAACTGCTTGGGCTAGCCGAGTAAAGCTTTGTAATGGACTCGGGAATGCCGAGTGCATTTTGGTAAAGAACTCGGGGGTGCCGAGTAAATTATGTACTTGTTGTTTTTAACAAGTAATTTTTGCTCTGCTCGGGGAAGAACTTGTATTCCTGTGTATGTTAGTTTGTTCGTTTGTGCTCTTCGCCAATCTGTTGTAGCCTCCTTGGCGTAGGGATTAGCCGGTGGCGTGTGTCCCGTGTAGCGCAAGGGTGTGGCGTAAACCGGCGACTGGAGTCGAAGAGTTAACGTTGGACTTTATACACAGTACTTAACCATTCCGCGAGGACAGAGCCGCATATGTGCCGAGTGCCTGCTACGGGCGGGCGTAGCAGGCTAGTCGGGAGAAAGAAAGGCTTGCTTTTGGATGAAAAAAGAAAACTCTTTATTCATGTATTCAAGTTCATAAGACACTTAAGCATAGAAGCGACGTAGCTGTTCGATGTTCCATGCGTTGGTGAGGATGTTGCCGTCGCCGTCCTTTAGTCGGTAAGCCCCCGGGCATAGTACCTCGGCGACTATGTACGGACCCTCCCATGGCGGCGAGAGCTTGTGCTGTTCCTTGCTTGATTGGACTCGGCGTAGAACCAGATCGCCGACATTGAAGGAGCGGCCGCGTACATGTCTGCTGTGATATCGCCGTAGGCTCTGCTGATACTTGGCGGAACGAAGGAGCGCCACCTCGCGGGCTTCCTCGAGCTGGTCGAGAGCGTCCTGTCTGGCCTCCTCTGACTCGGCCTCGCTGAAGGCACGAACGCGGGGGGGACCCGTACTCCAGGTCAGTCGGGCGGATTGCCTCGGCACCGAAGACCATGAAGAAGGGTGTGCAACCGGTGGACCGGTTGGGCGTGGTCCGAAGGCTCTAGAGTACTGATGGCAACTCGGCGGCCCACTTGCCCGCGAACTTGTTCAGTCGCTGGAAGATTCGGGGCTTGAGGCCTTGCAGTATCAAGCCGTTGGACCGCCCGACTTGCCCGTTGGTGCGTGGATGTGCCACGGCGGCGAAGTCGAGGCTGATATTGTAGTCATCGTAGAACTCGAGGAAGGCTCGGCCGGTGAACTGGGTGCCGTTGTCTGTGATAATGCTGTTGGGTACGCCGAAGCGGAAGGCGATGTCCCGGACAAATTCGACGGCCTTTTCAGCGGTTATCATGGCGACCGGCTTGGCTTCGATCCACTTGGTGAACTTGTCGATCGCGACGAAGAGGTGTGTGTAGCCCCCGGGAGCCTTCTTGAGAGGGCCGACCATGTCCAGACCCTAGACCGCGAAGGGCCAGGTGATCGGGATGGTCTGGAGAGCCTGAGCAGGCAAGTGTGTCTGCCGGGCGAAGTGTTGGCATCCCTCACAAGTGCGGACGATGTGCTCCGCGTCGGACACAGCAGTCGGTCAGTAGAAACCCTGTCGGAAGGCTTTTCCGACTAGTGACCCGGGCGCCGCGTGGTGTCCACATACTCCCGAGTGGATATCATGTAGGAGCTGCTTTTCCTGTTCTTGGGGTATGCATCGTTGGAGGATCCCGGAGGTGCTCCTCTTGTACAGCTCGCCATCAACGACGACGAAGGTCTTGGCGTGTCGCGCGATGCGGCGTGCCTCGGTTCGGTCCGACGGGAGGGTGTCCCGCAGGAGGTAGTCTAGGAAAGGCATGGTCCAGTCGGGAGTGACGGTGAGGACTTCTGTTGAAGGCTGCTGAGCGGCGTCACTCTCCGGGACTTGTTGTTCTTCGGCCTCGGGTGCTGTGTCCACCTTGATAGAAGGGACATGCAACTCCTGGAGGAAAACTCCAGTCGGAACCACGTCCCGACTGGACCCCAGTTTGGCGAGTGCATCCGCGGCTTCATTGTCTCGGCGCAAGACATGGGTGATCTCGAGACCGTCGAACTTGGCTTCGAGCTTGCGGACCTCTTGGCAGTAGGCTTCCATGGAAGGATCACGGCACGACCAGTCCTTCATGACCTGCCGGACGACCAGTTCCGAGTCGCCGCGCGCGAGGAGGCGGTGGATCCCGAGTGAAGCCGCAAGACGAAGACCGTGGAGCAGAGCTTCGTACTCGGCAACGTTGTTGGATGCCGGGAAGTGGAGCTGCAACACGTACTTGAAGCGCTCGCCCTTGGGAGAGATGAGCACAACGCCAGCCCCCGCGCCCTGGAGCATCAGAGAGCCGTCGAAGTAGAGTGTCCAGTGCTCGAGGTCGATGACGGAGGGCGGGGACTGGACTTTTGTCCACTCGGCCATGAAGTCGGCGAGAGCCTGGGACTTGATGGCCGTGCGGGGGGCGTAGACTATGCTGAAAGCCATTAGTTCCATTGCCCACTTGGCAATCCGACCCGTGGCATCGTGATTGTTGATGACGTCTGCGATCGGGAAGGAGCTGACCACCGTGATGGGGTGTCCCTGGAAGTAGTGGACTAGCTTCCGTGACGTTATGAACACCGCATAGATGATCTTCTGTATCTGAGGGTACCGCGCCTTGGACTCGGAGAGGACTTCACTGATGAAGTAGACCGGGCGCTGGACTTTCTGAATGTGGCCAGGCTCGGAGCGTTCCACCACCAAGACCGTGCTGACTACCTGAGTAGTCGCTGCGACATAGAGAAGCAGTGGTTCATTGGGCATGGGAGACGCGAGCACCGGGGGGTAGTCAAGAACTTTTTCAAGCCGTCAAGGGCGTCCTGGGCCTCGGAGGTCCAGGTGAAGGTCTCCGACTTCTTCATGAACTTGTAGAGGGGCATGGCCTTCTCGCCGAGTCGGGAGATGAACCGGCTGAGAGCTGCCATGCACCCGGTTAGCCGCTGGACATCTTTGAGGTTCTTCGGTGGGCCCATCCTGACGATGGCATCGATCTTCTCCGAGTTGACTTCGATTCCTCGTTCGGAAACGATGAAACCGAGTAGCTTGCCCGAAGGGACCCTGAAGACACACTTCTCGGGGTTGAGCTTCATGCTGAATCTTCGAAGGTTGGAGAAGGTCTCTCCCAAATCACTCAGGAGATCTTCTCTCTTTTGGGACTTGATCACCACATCGTCGACGTAGGCTTGCACGTTCCGACCGATCTGCGACTGAAGGCAGCGCTGTATGCACCGTTGGTACATAGCGCCTGCATTCTTGAGGCCGAAAGGCATGGAGACGTAGCAGAAGGCGCCAAACGGAGTGATGAAAGATGTCTTAATCTCCATCCTCCTTCATCTTGATCTGGTGATAGCCCGAGTAGGCGTCGAGAAAGCATAAAATCTCACACCCGGCCGTGGAATCGACCACTTGGTCGATGCGAGGCAGGGTGAAAGGGTCTTTGGGACATGCCTTGTTAAGGCTGGTATAATCAACACACATCCTCCATTTTCCATTCTTTTTGCGAACAAGAACTGGGTTCGCTAACCAGTCGGGATGATACATTTCTTTAATGAAGCCGGCTGCTAAAAGCTTGTCTATTTCTTCTCCTATAGCCTGACGTCTATCCTCAGCGAATCGGCGCAAGTGCTGTTTGACCGGCTTGGCATCCGGCCGAACATTCAGAGAGTGCTCGGCAGCCTCCCGTGGAACTCCGGGCATGTCGGAAGATGTCCATGCGAAGATGTCCCGGTTGTCCCGGAGGAAGCTGACGAGCGCGCTTTCCTATTTGTCGCTGAGCGCAGTCCCGATCTGCGTCGTCTTTGAGGGGTCTTCGGGATCGAGCTGAATGGCCTTGGTGTCCCGCGCCGGCTGAAAAGATGTCGATGTCGAAGCCTTTTTAGCCGGGGGTGCTTCCTCAACCACGGCCGACTTGAGGTCAGCAAGGGTGGCCTCGGCGATCTGGGCCGCGGCAAGGTTGCAGTTTTTCAGGTCACACGTGTAAACGTGCTGGAAGCTGCTCTGCACCCTGATTACCCCGTGGGGGCCCGGCATCTTGAGCTTCAGGTAGACATAGCTGGGCACAGCCATGAACTTGGCGTAGCAGGGACGCCCCAAGATAGCATGATACGATCCTGGGAAGTCGACAACCTCGAAGGTGAGAGTCTCGGTCCGGAAGTTGTCGGGAGTGCCAAAAGTGACGGGCAGGCTGACCTGCCCGAGTGGGCTCGCCATCTTGCCGGGTACCACCCCGTGGAAGGGGGCACCAGTCGGCTTGATCTCGGAACGAGAAATCTTCATGTCGTCAAGGGTCTTGACGCAGAGGATGTTGAGACCACTCCCGCCGTCCATGAGGACCTTGGTGAGGCGGACGCTGCAAACGATCGGGTCTACCACCAAGGGGAATCGTCCCGGCTGGGGGATGTAGTCGGGGTGATCCGCGCGTCCGAATGAAATTACGGACTCGGACCATCGCAGGTACTTAGGCACTGCCGGGTTCCACTGCGTTGACCTCTCGATCAATAATCTTCTGGTGACGCTTGGAATCGTAGCCGTTCGGGCCGCCAAAGATCATCAAGCAAGCGGTCTCTTTGGGGAATTCGTCTCCCTCGTCCTGAGGGGGCTCCTTTTTTCCCTTATTGTTGTTGTAAGGCTTGTTTAAATTCTTCAAGAGGTTGCAGTCGCGTCAGATGATTGGACTTAGGCCCATGAAAGTGACACGGCTGACTCATCATCTCTTCGAAGGTCGCGTTGGTGCGCTGAGGTCGGCGCGGCGGGGCGCGCTCAGCCGCAGCAACGAGATCTCCACCTTTACGCTTCCGGTGCTTCTTCCTGGATGACTCGGGTTGAGCGTCCCGACTGGGTGAGTCGGACCCTTTGCCCTTGTTTCTTCCCTTGTCGTCCCGAGTAGCACTTCGGACAGCCTCTTTACCGGTGGCGAAGTTATTGGCTATATCGAAGAGCTCGCGCGTGGTCTGGGGATTCTTGCGCGCTATCTTGTGAATGAGGTCGGTGCTTCGAACTCCCTTGGAGAAGGCAGTGATGACGTCACCCTCTCGGACCTCGGGCAAGGAGTTTTTCTTCTTGGAGAAGCGTTGGATGTACTCACGGAGAGTTTCATCCGATTTTTGTGTACAACTGTGGAGGTCCCACGCGTTCCCGGGCCGATTGTACGTGCCTTGGAAGTTGTTCACAAAAAGAGTCTCGAGGTCGCTCCATGTCTGGATGCAACCCGGAGGCAAGCTGGTGAGCCAGGCTCGAGCCGAGTCAGCCAGGAACAGCGGCAAGTAGTGGATCGCGACATAATCGTTCCCACCATTGGTCCTGCATGCCGTGTGGTAGTCGGCCAGCCAAATGTCCGGCCGAGTCTCTCCGGTGTACTTGTAACACCCAATTTGAACGGTTAGGGTTTTGATCGGCATGCATGCATACATGGCATCATCAACACCACACCTTGTTTAAACTTAGTTGTATATCAATTTAATTTTATAGAATATGTTAATATTTCATCCTCGGTGGGTAATTGTTGCAAACACCAATCAACGTATTGACATTATAGAATACGTGCATATCTCATCCTTGAAAACTCAATTTGTGGAAATTAACACCAATCAATTTATTTGATGTGTCGAGCTTCGATAAAAACCCTAGCAAGGGGGTGGGGGCCATTGGACTCCGTCGAAGAATCCTCCTCCCAACCATCCCCTCTTTTCTCCCTAAGGATTGCTCCCAGGAACCCACATGCAATAACATTCAATTAGGTTTTCCGAGGACAAACCCTAACATGCCGAGGAAACTAGGGTTTGAGAAAAAGGGGACCAAATGTGAATAAAAACCTAGTCGCAGTTCAAACCGTCGAATTAGGTCAAATCCTAGGTTTGAACTGAACCCCTGTCCAAACCAATTCCAAATGGGTTCAAATTTATACAGTAGGTCCCATTAACCACCTTGAAGTCCCTGCCAAATTTCATAATTGTTGGGGCTATTTTGGCACATGAAATACCACAAAAACAAATCCCAAATCAAGCCCTAATTTGAATTTAAATACAAACCTGGGTCAAATTTCCTCCAAATCAGTTCAAACTCCTCCAGAACATCCCAAATAATATATTAGAGCTCCTGTAAAAATTTCATAAAATTTGGAGTAGAAATTGTACATAAAATGACGATGGGGGTAGCTCTGAGAAATAGAAAAAAATAAAATAAAAAGAAAAACCCTAACTACTCAGGCCGACAGCCCGCTCGGCCGGCCCATCTGGCCGGCCCACCTCCCAGCGCGCGCGCCGCGCCTCTCCCCTCCCGCTGACAGGCCGACCCCGCCTGTCAGCCTCCCCCTCCTCTCACTGCTGCGCCCCGGGCCCGCTCGTCAGGATCTCCCCTCCACGTCTCGCCCGAGCACTCGCCGGCGTGGGCGGTGTCCGACCGGCGGTCCGAAGCTCGCCGCCCTATTTAGGGGACCGGTTCCGACAGCGCTCTCCTCCCCCACGCTCTCCTCCCCCCATTTCCGAAGCCCTAACCCTAGATCTACTCGCCCCCGAGCTCCGGTTGCTTCGCCCGTCTTCCCGAGCTCCGGTGCCGTGCTCCGACGAGCAATCCCGAGCGCCTCGGTGAGCTTCAGCCCCCTTTGTTCCGTCCTCGAGCTTCCACCTACTCTCCCTCACCCATCTAACTCCTTTGCAGCTCGAATCTGTGCTGGAATCGCCCTAACCGCCGCCTTCGTCTTCGGGTCCGGTCAGAACTCCGGCGAGCCTCAGAACACGCACTGGTCCATCTCCTCCTCCATCTTCTTCACCCCTAGCTCCCTCTCAACCCCCTTAACCCTATCCGATGTTTTCTCTCACAGGTCCAAGCCCAGAACACCCCCGACGCCGACGACCCGAAGCCCTCGCCGACGGTCCTCGTCGCCGACCCCCTTCCCGGTCTCCTCCTCCCTCACCGAGCATGAAACCGAACTCGCGGTGAGCCACCGGTCCTCCCCGTCCTGTTTCCGAGCCCAACGGACCTCGGGAGCCAACTCCGGTGAGCCTTCCGGCGAGGTGCCGCCGTCTGAGCCTCGGCTCCGACCGGTCCAGAGAGAGAGAGAAGAGAGAGTGCGAGAGAGAGAGGGAGAGGCCGCGTGGCGCCGTTTGATTGGCTCCCGAGTGCCTGACCGTATGACATGCGGGTCCCACGGGTGCTGAGGTGGATTATGGGTGGGTTTCCTCGGGTTGGTTCTCGGGTGCACGAAAGAATTGCGGATCTGAGCTGGGTAGCGCTTGGGTGGACATAGCAATTAGGGTTAGGATTTTTAGGGCAGATTTTGAATAGATTTTCAAAGGGGCATAACTTTTAAACCACTCGGCCAAATTGGATAAAATTTATATATTTGAAAAGCTTAGGAAATTCCCTACAAGATGGCTGAATCAAAACTTGAAATTGAACACATGCACGTCCTGATATCTAGGGTAGAAGTTTAGGGGCTGTCGAGGGTCAATAAACCCTAGAATTGCGACCCTAGCTCCGATTTCGACGATTCTGATGTGTCTGGAATCCTTGTGAGATATCTTGCACCATGGAACCGCTGAAACTCCAGTACGGATACATGCACAATAAGTTTCGGGTTGATTAGTCTTTTACCATCGTACCCCGTTAAACCCTAACTCGACAAAGCATAACTAATTGCTCGTAGCCCCGAATTAAGCGGTTCCCAATGCGTTAGCTAAATGGTTCAAAGCATTCCTAAGTTATGTATATGCATGTCCATGTCACCTCCACATGAGTACTCGTCTTAAAACCCTAACTTCCAATGTAACGACCCTGAACCTGCATGTAGGTTGCACCAACCCCTTAACACTCATAAGTTCAATATAAGACACTTTCGATAACCTAGATTCTTAACATCAGTACATAGGTTATAAACCCATTATTTGCATTAACCCTCATGCATACATGCTGGTAGTGTTCATTGATCGCTCATTTCCGATGTTCGATTTCCTTGCACTAGAACTCGAAGAAGGAGACCCCCAGGCTCACGACTCCGCGCAGGATCAAGAACAGTTCTACGAAGGCAAGCAGAGCTTGTTGCATCTTCTATTTGTTCAGTACTAGTTTTTACTTATATATATATGTGATGTGTGGATTTGTTACTTAGGACTTGTTGTTGAAATCGATTAAACTAGCATGACTAGGGTATGCGGTGAGTTAGGTCTGGTCGTGGTTGAGTTTAAACCGATGAACTAATTACTTGAACATATTGAAGTGAGATGTGAGAGTCGAAGGGAAAGTGTCAGATGGATAAAGTTGGTATCATTGGAGTGGCATGTTGCGACCGGGGGAAGAAGTTGTCGCGATACCAACCCTGAGGTGACTCCATCGTGATTACTCCCCTTGTCACGCGTGGACGTTAGCGACAGCGATGCTGGGGTGTAGTTGAGGTAAGACTAAGACCCTTGGGAGGCTAGCTACCTACAAGGGATAAGGCACTCGCTGCACTCAGGGTGATCGTCTGCCGGTAACGGTCCGAGAGATTAAATTGAGGTGTGGTGGTGATGGTACCCTGTCAATGTGGAGACACTGAGATGAGATTATTGCCCCACGTAACTGGGAGCTTATGTGAAAGAATATTGCCCCACGTAACTGGGAGCTTATGTGAAAGAATATTGCCCCACGTAACTGGGAGCTGATGTGAATATTGTCCCACGTAACTGGGAGATGGCAAGTGAGCCACTGAGTTTGTATTTTTAGCACATGTGACTAGTGGATACCATCACGCCCCCTTTGTTGAGGTATATGAAAATCTGAGTTGTTGGTGATCTCATGTTATTCCTTGTGATGATGGTGGAGTACTGGTATTGTCTAGATTTTGTTAAACGTATGTGCATCATGTTTGATTATGTTATACTAGTATGCTTAGGACATCTAATCAAGCACGAATAAGACTTGCGAGTACTTTGTACTCACCTAGGACTCTCCTAGATCATTGCAGGTGAGCCAGAGGTCGAAGAGTTCTTCGATGATGTCTATTGCATGGTTTCTATTCCTTGGTTGGCTATCGGCTCAGGGGTTTCTGTGGATTTTGGTCAGCGGTCATCGCACCGCTGTGGGTCTCATTACTGTTATTCCGCTGTCGTTTAACTTCTCCGTACTCGGATATGTTCCGGTTATGGCCGGCTGATGTAATCTTAAAGTCCGATGTGGACTATTAGCTTAATATCGTAATGTAGAGTTTGTGCTGTGATATCCGAGTGGTTACTTGCGGTTGTCCATGTACCTTGCGTGTATGTGATGAAGTATGTGGATAACTGTGCAGAGGTATTGTTGCGTGCTAGGGTTGCGTTTCGTGATGGCAGAGGTGAGCGAACCACTAGTCCTGTATAGCTTTGGTTGAGTCGATCCAGGGGACTCGTCCCGTACTCGTTAAGCCTCCTACGACCGTCACGCCTCGTGCTGACGGCAGAGCAGAGCTGGATCCTCCCAGAGTCGTACATCGTGGCTAGGTTAGGTTGAGGGGATACGTATCCCGGGCTCTAGTCCTCCTATGACTGTCGCGGAGCGCAGGTTTATCACGTGATCTTACTTCTTCACTGGTATCTGGAATCTACATGTGGTTTGGGAAAGATTGGTCGCTTCCGACCGGCTCGCACGTGGCGGGTGTCGGATCGCTTCACCTTGGTGCGCACGGCGCAGGTACCGTGCCACCGGGCTAGCGGGTCCTTCGGTCCTTGGCGACTTCGCGTTTCCTTAATCATATGCGGATTCTGGGTCCGTGACAGTACTTGTCGATGCCGGTGACTCGGAACCACGACGGGAAAATGACACTGCGGATACGGGGGCCGAAAGCCTTTGGACCCGAGTATCCCATGCCAGAGGAGGTTGGAGAGCGTCCCCGGCTGATGGCGCCGCTATCGTTGCGGTGGCCGCCACGATCGTCTCTCCGGGACCCATGATGAGCGCTTCCGTCAACGCCTGCGGGATTCCTTGGTCCAAGTCGCTCGCGGACCGGTGCAGCTTGACGGGCGTTTTTGTCCGCGTCCTGTCGGGCGCGGGTTCTGGCGGCTATGGTGCCGCGGGCATCCCGGTCTGGACCGAGTCGCTCGTGAACATCTCCGGCCGACTGACGTCGGTCGGGACTTGCCCGTCGCCCACCCACGTTTGATGGGCTTTTCGGCGGTGAAGAGCGCCGACTCCTCGCACCTGCCGAGGAGCCGGGATGACTTTCTGAAGCTTCGGCATGCTGGAGGGCGGTTTCCTCTAGCAGAACCCAAAGTCGGCGGAGTTCGTCGTGCCCCGGGTTGCCCTCGGGGATCTCAATAGCGCGTGCTGCCATCGTGGCCGCGACGATGTTGTGACTCGGGAGCGGAAATATCGGGACTCCTTCCCTTTCGCGCATGCGGAGCTCGTTGTGGACCTGTCGTCCACGAACCCTCATGTCGTCGTTGCGTCGTTGGTCGTCACGCTGGCGGGCGAGCCGAGTCTGTTGCTCGATCAACTCTTCTTCCTTAGCAAGGAGTCGGAGTCGGGTGGCTTCGAGCTCAGCTGGTGTTTGTTCCTCAATGGGGACCTCTTGGCCATCGCCGCCATTTGGCGAGTCGGCGTTGGCCATGAAGACTTCCCGGGACGGGTGGTGGCTGCCAGAGCTCTCATCCTCGTCCGAGTAATACTCGAGGACAGGGAGGAGAGAGTTAATTACTCCCACCAGTCGGGATCCGAGTGCGAACTCATGTGCGACAAACGGATCTGGTTTCGGCGAAGCCTCTTCCCTGAGGAGAGGGGCCGAAAGAGCGGGCTCGGGGGAGAGCCCGTGCTGAAGAGCTGAAGAAGCCTCTGCTGGTCGGGGCATCGCCGAGTAGCAGAGGTGAAGCTGGCCGATCTTGTCGGCGATGAAGTTCAACCTTCCAAATTGGAAAAGTTGGCCGGGATCCGGGACAGCGTTTATGAGAGCGAATCTCATGACGCTTCCCGGGGTGAAGACGTTGTTGACGTTGACGAAGCCCATCCGGATTCGTACAGATGGATCTATGCGCACTCCCCTACCTGGCGCGCCAACTGTCGGAGTATTATTCCGGCAATACTACTTATGGGGCGGCGTGAGCACAGCAAATCTGGATGGGTGCACACAGGAGACAAGATTTAGACAGGTTCAGGCCCTCCCGGAGAGGTAATACCCTACGTCATGTGTTTGGTGGCTGGTATTGCGCGTATCCCGAGTGCCGCAAGCCCTAGAGAATCGATCTCGAGGGGCTTGAGCTATGAAACAATGGGGACTTAGATGGATTTAGGTCGATGAGACTCAGGTCCCGATCGGAGGTACCCTACCGGGCCTTATATAGCCGGCCGGGATAGGGTTACAGGAGTCCGGATCGGGTTAACAGATATGTTTCCTAATCGGTTACAACAGATCCCGGGTATGCCGGATTGATAATAGTCCTTGTCTTGTACTCCACGCTGATGAGGCGTCCCCGTGCTGTAGTCGGACTCCGAGTAGTCAGCCCGGCCCATCCCGTGGCCGGGAGGCCGGATTCGTCCTCCATGACGATACCCGGGTGCCGTGTCACCGTCACTGCTCCTTCCGCTCCGCTCCAACTCCTCTCCTCTGGGGAGAATTTAGCTGTTCTGGGGTGCTTTCCTCTGCAAAGATTCCTAAATGATGAGATAATTTTTTCTACAATTTTGCAAAGAAATTACAACCCAAATTCTCCCTGTCGACATGTCAACTCGGTAGCACGCAAGAACTTAGCGGCACCGCCGTCACCCCCGCCATCCCCGTTGGGTTCTCTCCCTCCTTGCAAGAATCTACGAAGCCATGGCTGCCACCCCGCCCTTCACGGCGGTCGCCTTCTTCTTGCTGGTGCTGCCTCGGGTGCTGGTGCCCACCATTACCAACGCCGAAGAGGCGGTGAAGCTGCTCGCCTTCAGGCGCGCGTCCGTGGGGGACGACCCGCGCGGTGCGCTCGCGAGCTGGGCGCCGGGCGCGGGCGCGAACTCCACCGTGCCGTGCTCGTGGGCCGGCGTCTCGTGCGAGCTGCTGCTCGACGGCCGCGTCTTCGCTGTCAATCTCAACGGCATGGGCCTCGCTGGCGAGCTCCGGCTCGACGCGCTCTTCGCACTCCCGGCGCTACAGCGATTCGACCTCCAGCGAGCTCCGGCTCGACACGCTCCTCGCGCTCCTGGCGCTACAGCGACGCTGCCCCCGGCGTTCCTGGCATCCTGCGGCGCTCTGCGATCCTTGAACCTGTCGAGGAACTCGCTCGCCGGCAGCGGGTTCCCGTTCACGCCGTCGCTGCGGTCGCTCGTGCACAATGCACCTAAGGGTCCATAGCAAGGATGTGTGCAACGAGCTCGTGGCGGACGGCACCGTCAACGCACTCCCTGTGGCTGTGTACAGTGGCGCCTCGGCAACCGCCCTTGCTGCCACGACGATGGCGCTCACGAGCCTCGCCATTACGGACGTCAACGATTGCAACATTGGGACTCACCTCTTTGCTATGCTAGAGCTAGCCGGGCTGGTCCACTGGGGGGGCACCACGAGGCCACGAACCGGCGACGTGCGGTGTGCGCGGGCGCAGCGCCCATGCTCGTCGAGCTGGCCACGGTAGGCTTCGCCTTGACCGCCGAGGTGCTCAGCCTTCTTGCCAAGAGCCACAATTGGCACAAGGAGCCGTTCAAGGTCCCGGATCCGGTGTTGCCACCAGTAGCTGTAACACCCATGCAGTCCAACATATCCTGTTTTTACTGAACTTGATTCGCTAGGAGAGCAATAGATTGGCAATGAAAGCAATAAAGGTGAGAGCTTTCCAACTCTGCGAAGTTCTGGTGAACGACGACTATTGCAGGATTACCAAGAACACTAGAGGATCAAGAAAGCATAACAATATGACACCCAAAGATCAAATTTACTATTGGAGAGAAGAAGATTAGGGAAGAAGAAGAAGATTGGGGAAGAAAGAGTAGCACAAGCTAGCGGTGGCATTTTGGTCCTAAGCGTAGATAGGGTGTGAGATACGGGGCTGTATTTCACCGAAATTACCCCAAAACTCTCGTAATGGCATATGTCTAAGTATTCGCAAATTTTAATAGCACTTCTAGGAGCCCAAAAATAGTAATGGCACATCTTAATTTTGACCTTTTGGTAGTGGCATATATCTAATTCTCCCTTTATTTTTTGGCTGTCAACGGGCCTGCGCTCGGTTCATAGAAATCTTCAGAAACCATCCTCAATCTGGCAATAGAAAATGCCTCGCCCCACCGATTTCCCCGCCTCGCCCGAGCCCCCAACTCCCCGCATTCCTCCTTCACTCGCATCTCAATCGCCCCCTTCTTTGTTCCACTCTGCCCCTGCTTCCACCCATCTCCCGCAGCATGTCCATCCCTAAAACCTGTCACCAGCCGTCCTCGCAGCCAACCTCCGCACTCATCATTCTCGAAACTAGCAGCCGACGACGCCTAGGTGGTGGTGGTTCGTGGTTGTGGGATTCCCCATCGACGACTCCACCCCCGATCTCCTTCCTCCTACGCCTCTCTCTCCTACGTGCACGGGGTTGTTGTGGACCTTGGGGGCGGGGAGTTGATCTAAAATTCGGGCGATGTTGTTGTTTGGTTTGAAGGATCTGGACTCTTGCGAGCTCTTATTAAATGCGCTGGGCGATACCTTGTGAAGTATTGAGCCGTCTTTTATTTTAATGATGTCGAGTTCAAGTGGGGAGCAGGCCAGAAGATTTGGCCATTTCTTGCTTGATAACAAATCATTGCCCATACGTGAAAGTGATACTCCGCTTAACAGCCACAGTTGATCTTGTCCGCACATTATGTTCTCAGTCTTCTCACTATGGCTCTGAATTTACTCGAGTTTTAGGCCTCCTCAATGTAAATTTAGAGGGGATCGAGTAGGAGGGATGGTGATGCAATGCCAACAATTCCACATTATGTGTTCAATAATTTGTTCAGTAAAAGTTTAGTACGTCATGCTCCTGAGTATTGCTCATCATCTAAATTAGCCAATAATTTCATGTTGTGTGGTTTTAAATTAAGAAACTTGATTTACAAAGAATGCACTAGTGCGGCATATTCTCGTGTTTCTGTCTTTTTATTTTATGTTTTCTCATTGTAACTGAGGAGTCCATCTATGCATTTCCTGTGAGAGAGAGAGAGACATAGAGACAGATAGAGAAAGAGGGGAAGCCACCGTCGACCTAGCCATGCTTACGGAATTTGATCGCACTGTTGCATTACGGAATGCACGAAGATGTCAAAGAGATTCAAGCTGAAGTTACGCATTGCAAGAGCCCATTTTCTGAGTCATTATTCACTTTATATGAAAGGATAAATTTTGGAAAATATAAAATGTATTTTTTTTCTCCTGCTGAACTGTTGGTTTGACATCTCAGGAAGAAGTGAGAAATCGCCAATACATTGATGTCAGAGTGAAGATTTCAGGTCATCATGTGGAGTTAAACTTGGCTGGTTTGGATGACAGTACCGAATAACTATATTTGTGAGGTGAATGCATCGGCCAATAGCACTGATGGGGCAATCCTCAATGCCTTGAGATCAGGCCTCCATTTAATAATGTACTTGAATCTACACTTTATCTTGCAACGCAGCTCTGCCATTGAAGATTCAAATGGGCTTTTCTTTGTTGATGCATATACTTTTGTGAGACTTTCTTGAAGGAGTTGAAAGCAGTCAACCACTGTGGAATCATAGAGTGGATGTTTGCATGGTGCCAATGATGGTGCTGTACAGAAAGGTGCTAAGTGCTGAGAAAATACTGAAATCCATGATCTCAAAAGGATATATATGACAGACACTGTCTGACCAATTCATTCGTGGAGAAACTGGATTGGAAAAGGTTACTTCTTCGGTATATTGTATGTAACGAGAGAGAGGATTGAACTTGAATCAGGACCATCTCAGTGAGCGATTACCTGTTGGCTTAAAAGAAAGAGAATGCTATAGAATTTGCAACCTATTTGTTCACAGTTTTGTTTGAATAATTCAATGATACTTTCAACAAGCAAGAGGTATCTTTGGTTGCCAACACTTGTGTTTGTTGTCTTCAACATAGTGAAAACTAAGAACGTCTTTCGTGTGATTTCCGAAGTAGTTAGTTTGCAATTTTTCATGTTTACTAGATAATTGCCCGTGCGTTGCAACGGGGTTTAAATATTCTAGTATGTTAGCTCGTGATTTACCTGTCCATATTAATGTGATTGTGTAAAAATAGTAGAATTTTATTTGGTAAACACATATTTGGTAAGTATTTATTGGCAGGAAGGTTGCAAAACAGGAAGGTTGGACGAAGAGTGGGCAAAACGCACTCTGTCGACAGGAAAGGGAACGCTACTCTTTTTTAAGTAGTAGAGAAGTAGAGATTAAGGCAGCTTGTTTGTTCAAGTATTGTTGCATATCACATGGATTTACATTTTTGTGTGAATTAACACTTGGTCTACCACTCTACTGTCATACGCATAAGTCCAGCATAGGAATGATAAATAAAAAGGTACGGTATTAAATCCGAATTTATTTACAGCTAAAGTTCGGTAGCTGCAGAGTACGTGGGGACAAACATTGTCATTGTCACATGCCCCCTTGGTTATCCATGTCAATGTGCGACACTTAATGGGTTGCCGCCCATCGTCATCTGTGATTGAATACACGGTGGAGATTCGTTTACTTCAAGAAGATGGTAGCGTGTGATACCAGAGCTAGAGGCATTATTAGGTGGTTTCGGTTGTATAGATTGTGTGTTGAAGCATGTGATCTCTTTATTACGGACAGAGATATATAGAATCTATATTAGTTTAAGTCTATTTGCTTTCTGTTTAACCGTGAGATTAGTTTTTCTTATTGGTTAAGTCTTTTAGATGGGTCGGCTATATATAAAGCCAGGCACAGTCATGTAAAAATCGGTTGAGTTGTGAGTTTATGAACTAGACACCATGAGTTTATTGAGTTATTCTCATTATTGAATTTTGTAGAAAGCTTGACAAGAATTTCTGGGTTTTGAGAAAGCTCTAGAAAATTTATATGCTCGGGAAAAGAAAGAGGAAATGATGATGCCTAATCTTCTTGCACTTGCAGGATTGGAGAAGGACACGTTCAGCAGGGAGAACAGAGGGGTGAACGATGGTTGTTGAAAATATGAGCAATTTTTTAATAAGTTTAATCCAGAAAAACAATAGATAAAACATGATAATAATAATAGAGATGATAATCGGATCAAATAAAGTACTAATCAAACTAGTCATGCAATCAGGTAGGTAACAATAAAACGGCACGTCCAAGTCGATTACTAAAATTAGTGATCCAAACATAATCCCTAACAGAAGGGATAAGAACACATACTGTGCAGTGGAAGAAGATGCGTTCGCAGTGGCAGCACCATCGGAGAACGACATGTTGAGGAGTATGGCGTCAACGTCGGGGAAGTAGTCGTTGTTGGGGAAGTAGTCGCGCGCATGATCGTCGGAGGAGATGTCAGCAGTCGCGCAAGTGCGCTCCCCAAAAACCTGATCACCTCTCTCCCGTACAGGATCACAAAAGGCGGGGTTTCGGAGGCCTGCTGTCCCACTTCGCGGTGCACGCCGAGAAATGGGATGGGAAAGTCGTAGGCGCTCATGTGTGTTACATCTGTCTATGGATAGAGGAGCGACATCTTATAGACTCCAGAAAACGAAACGGTTCCATGTGGGAGAGATGAAAAGAACCGAAACCGATCCACTACAGGGATATAACAGTCCATGTCGGTTTAGATTCATCTATCACTAGTGAGAAAACGTTTCGGCTTCTATCCTGCGTGTGACAAAAAGAAGACAAAGCGTAGGGTCCTAGCCCGGCTCGTACACGATGCGCGAGGCATGGCGAGGCGGACGGCGGAGGAGGAGCGCGCGTGTATGTGTTCTTTTCTCATTGGTGTGTGGAAGAGCCAACCTTTTATGTTGGTCTAACTCACCCTCCACTAGCGGGGTGGGACTAAACTTCTACACCCCCTTGTCATGCATGAATGGGCCAGATAGGTCTCAGGGATTGAATCCAGGAATTATTGTTAAATAATAAGGAGGCTAGGCCCAATAATTCCAACAATGGTCGCTGGAAAGAGAAGAAGCGGACATTGGTATTTGTTGTGACGTAGATTGAAATATAACTATACTTTTATCAGCGTCTCTATAGTATTTATTTATTATTCCATAGCAAAGCAAGAATATTTTATTAATGTTGTTAATATGGTAATTGGACAAAGTTCAGCTCTTATAGGATCTTGTTGAGTTTGTACGTGGAAAATTAGGATCTTTTCACCTCGAAAATTGTTGTGTGACGTGTGTCCATGAGTGAATATAGGAAATAATAGAGTATACAGTTTCTGTAAATCATCAAGTGCAACGGAAGTTTTCCAAGACAGAATGATGAGAAAGAAACGAATTGGGTAGCTGTTTCAATCCTCACAAAGATAGGCGTGTCGCAGTGACCAAATAAACATATCTATACTACATTATAAAAGCACCAGTTTAGCAGATCCAAATAACCTCCACCCTCCATCTTCACTAATCTCTCTTAATCCAACGTATAATATTTGTCTAATGATGTAGCAAATCACATCAATCACTCCTAATCATCCCGCACTCGCCCTGCTTAATCCCCAATCTCTCCTAATCAAAGAAAAACCCCCGCCGCAATCTCTCCTACTGCCCGCTCGCCCCCTGCCGCCGCTCGGCCGCCCCTGCCGCCGCTGTGCCGCTCGCTGCCGCCCACGGCGCCATTGCGTCGGCCCCTCGCCCCTACAGCCGCGAGCCCTCCCGCCCCTAGCACCGCTGCGCCGCCCACTCGCCCCTGCCCCCGGCGCTCGCTGCCACCGACGGCGCCGCTGCTCGCCCCCTGCGCCCGACACCGCCGGTCGCCCCTACCGCCTCCGGCGCCGCTCGCCGCTTCCCCCCGCGCACCCCCCCCTCGGCACGCCGGAGGTCGGAAGCGGCGGAGCTGGACGCCGCGCTGCGGTTCTCCGCAGCTGCAGGGGGTGGCGAGATGCTGGCGCCCGCTCATGGAGGGCCCCGATCCGGAGTCCGGCGACGCTGGTGCTTTGTTCTAATCGCTGGTGGATGCTAAAGGAAGGGTATTTTAAGGAAAAAGGGGGGGGGGTTGGATTTTGCTCCCATGATTTACTTGTGTCCGTTGTTCGTTGCATCACCTGGCAATACCATGGATGGATGTTTGGTTCTTGTGCTTGCGAGAAATGCTAACTTTATGTAGGCGCTGCCGTGTGCGCTGCAATGGCGTTTATGTGGCGCAGAGCCGGCGGCTACATTTGCTCGGAGCTGTGTGGCTCGGTTGTAAATCTGAGGATGTACTCTTCGAGGGTGGACTGGAAGGAGCTGCGGCCAATGATCCTCAAGAGGATTAAGAACCGGGCGAAGGATTATCCAATCAAGCGAATGATCCTGGTAGCGGAGGAGGTGGTCAGGGCCAGAGAGATTGTCACTGAGGGCGTCTCGACGCTGCTCAAAGTTGTTCCTATACATTCATGCAAGTAAGGGCAAGAAATATATGGACTTACTAACGTTTAATTTTAGGGAGGATGCAGTAAACGTAGCCTTGTTTTTTTTGCTGAAAGATGCTTTGTTTTGAGAATAAAAATGCCCTGATGAAGTCTGGACTTCACAGCATAAGCATAAGTTCAGATTCTGATAGTGGGGGTGTTGGACACTGGGCAGTTTATGCATTGAACTATTGATCGTTTACCATTAACCTTTCATTAGAAGAAATGCCTGGTTATTGTTCCGAGTGCAGTTTTTTGTGTCAAGCAAATGCTGCAGTAAAAGGTGCAGAAGTACTTGCAAAATTTCATGAAAAACATTTGCAGTAAAAGGGGCAGAAGTACTTGCAAAATTTCAGGAAAACACATATAGATAATTAATTTCTGGAATTCACAGTTGCTTTGTGGGAATACAGAGGGAGATAATGTTTTTACCAGTTAGCAAACCTGCATACTGTACTAGCACATTGATGGATTTTATAAATCAAAGAAAATGCCATGATAAAATTATATGATATTAGCTCTTCTATGGAATATCAGTTGGAAAGCCTATTTGCGTAGAGTTTGAGTTGGAATATAGAAAAGATATTCCTATTCGCATCTTGTGAGTCTAAATTTCACAATATTTTTCTGAGAGAGGTTCAAGTTGAAAATCAAAATTTTCCATTCTCAAGAGTTTTGACCTTGAACTAAAGGACAAATTTTCAAACATGTGTTTCTCTAGGACACGATGGACAAATTTTCAAACATGTGTATCTCTAGGACACGATGGTTTTCATGTATGGGTATTTTCTTCTGATGCAGATTACTGAGGTATTCCTTACATGAGAATGCAATATTAGGTAGAATTTTAGGTATATTCTTCAGTTGGTGAGATGGTCCTAGCTTGTTTCGGTAGTTGTTCAAGAGTGAGTTTTGGTTTGCTCTTTTCTTTCTTGTGAGCAAATCGGATCCAAATCTTCCTCTGGAGTTGGGGCTTCAACTGAACCTCCATACCTCTCGGATAAGTCCGCCCATGCTGATAGTTTAGCTCTTGAGTTTTGTCATTGATAAGGCATATTGAAAATAATTTTGTCGAACCCTGAGGTCGTACATGTAGATGGATTATTTGCCTTGATGATTTTGTATCTTTATCTCCAAAATAGTGCTTCTATGTATGTTCTTCATGCTGACAGCGACATAATTACAGGGAAGCAGTAGCACATGAAGAAGTTCAGAACTGTGTGGTGAAGCTGGTTGGTAGTTTGCAGAACTGAAATTTTTCATGTCAATTATAACGTAGTGAAATGAATGCTTAATTTTTTCTAATACTACTATCGTTTGATAGAGGAGCAATTCTCAGCAGCACAGGAATAAAGTGTATGTTGGCTGTGGGGCTGGATTTGGGGGTGACAAGCCAATGGCTGCTTTGAAGTTACTTGAGAGAGTGACTGAACTTATCTACATAGTTCTTAAGTGTTTGGCAGAGCGAACTCTTGCAAACCGCTATCGAATTATGGTGTTCGGAGGGAAAGGATATAATCCCCGAGGTATACTCTTTAAGAAATATTTGCTACTTACGCAATTAGTTGAATTGCTGCTCAAAGCAGGTCAGATCTGTTATCTTGTGAATTGCATCTGTGATCACGATTTTATTGAGAGAACTTATTGCGAGTATTAAATTGTAGATCATTTTTGGACATGTGAAGGAGAAACTTATCTGATTTTTATCATGTAATACATATTTTGGTCCTTTTCTCCAGGGGGCTAAGCAACCTTCAATGCTCAGTAATCTGCTGAGTAATCTCTTCTCCGAACTCTTGCAATCAACCATCCTCTCACTGATATTCCCTTCTTTTGTTCATTCATCTGTACTGAGCTTACTATTTTTACACGTGAAGCAAGCATTTGAAAGAGGCATGTTGGGTCACAGGCAAGTAATTGGTGCAAGGAGAGGTGAACAAGGCACTAGTAGAACTAGATATAGAAGAAAGGAAGGATGTATAAAAAGGTAAATATAGAAATTTCTTCAGATCTTCATCGATTTGTGATCTTTGTTGGACTCAAAGAGGAGAAATGAGTTTGGGTTTATTGTTTTCCTATGGAAACTAGAAATTAATTAGCTATGTGACCCTCAGCTTCTCTTTAGATTGATATATAGTAGTGTGCTACAGATAGTTAAACAGGATATCCACTGAGTTGTAACATATATTTTTGTTTATTATTTAGAGCTCTCACCAATGAGTCTCTTTTTCTGTTCACTAATTCACAATTCTTAAGCACAATACAATGTGTAAGTCACTCTTTCGTCTTTAAGTGATCTAACTTTGCACGTGCAATATTGTTTTATTTTAACAGATACAGTTTGGAAAATGCTATTGTCTACTCGGGTTGTACTCAAAATTATTGGAGACGATTAAGAAAAACGTCGCATTATGTGAGCTTTATCTCAATAGTGGCTGGAAATATTTGTTTGTTTTCAATTCAAACAATATATTCATATGAAAATATAAAATTTGTTGGGATTGTATTAGAGTAGATATGACTTCACATTTTAGAAATGAGCTCATACTTGTTGTGGTATATATTGGGCAATACGATTGCATTTTGTGTGGTTGATTACTGTTTTTTAAAATTAGTGAAATTATAATATAATTAATATGATTTATAATTTTTTATAGTTGTAATTTGTATTAGTCGAGACGTGCGTTGCACGTGCACGCTTACTAGTCCAGTACTAGGAACACGGTGGCCATCAGCCCACGACTGCGCCGTACAGTTAGTTCCACACGAGAACCAACAAAAACAAGTTCTCGGGTTGCCGGAAGACAGCGCCGACGTCCGCCACGTCTGCTGCACGCCCCGCCAACCATCGTCGATCTTCGCCGCTGCCGCGTCCCGTTGAAACTCATGCAACCATTCTGACACCAACGCCGCCTATGCTCTTCACGACCAAAAAGAATCGAGAACGGCGGTCGCGAATGCGTGCTGTTAAAGCTGGCCATCTGGGCCGGGCCAAAAAGGCCGGCCCGTGGGCACGGATTTCTGGCCCGGCCCAGGCACGGCACGGCACGGGAATAAAAAGGCCGGGCCGGCCTTCGGCCCACCACGGCACAAGGCCGATCCCCGCGGCCAGGCCTTAAGGCCAGGCACGGCCCGGCCTTTTTATTCGCGGGCCGGCCCGGCACGGCACAGGCACGGCACGGCACGACCCGGCCCGGCGCGGCACGCGGCACGGACCGGCCCGCGGCGGCACGCGCGGGGGAGCGAGGCGGCAGGCCGGCACGCGGCGGCCCGTGGCGGCACGCGGCGGCCCGTGGCGGCACGCAGCGGCCCGCGCGGGGGAGCGGGGGCGCGGGGCGGCACGCGGCGGCCCGGCCGGCACGCGGCGGCCCGTGCGGGGGAGCGGGGCGGCCCGAAGGCCTGCGGAGGCCCTTGGCGGCCCGCGGTTTCAAAATTTGAAATTTTTTACTGTTTTGGCCTTTTTAACACTATTTTGGCCTTTTTAGCACTATTTTGGTCCTTTTAATTCGAAATTTGAATTTCGGAGGGGCAAAATGGTCCGAATTTTTTTCAATTTTTCCTATAAATAGGGGGCTGCCCTCCCCCTCATCTCCCACACTCAAACACCACATCTCATCTCTCAATCTCTCATTCACCAACTTTCTCATCTCTCAATCTTTGCTCTCATTCACCAATCTTCTCATGGGTGATCCCAACCAGTTCCATTCTTTCGACCCACATGATTTCGGGATTGAAATACCCGACATCGATCTACACAGTTTTTCTCATCTCCCCCCGTCGCAACCTCCTCATACAGAATCTCATTCCGGTAGTGCCAGCACTGCGGCCACTGGCTCCACCACCGGTGCAAAAAGGTTTCGTCGCCAGACCTCAAGTGTGTGGCAAGAGTTCGATCAAGAACCATATGAGGTGGATGGTGTCCAGAGGTGGAAGGCTGTCTGCAAAAGATGCAAGAGGGAGCTGACCGGGGAGTCCGGAAAAGGAACCGGCCACCTGAAGAGGCACATCGAGAGCCACTTGAAGAAGGAGGGTGAGAGGGCGGGGAGACAGACCCAGCTCCAATACAACCCCGACGGTTCGGTAAGTCAGTGGGACTATGATCCTGAAAGAGCTCGAGAATCTCTTTGTCATTTAATTGCTGCTAATGATTTACCATTAAGTTTTGGTGAGTCTCCCGCTTTTTCCGAATATATTCAAACTGCTCATAATTCTAGATTCGTTCCAGTTTCTAGATAAACTACAACTAGGGATATGAAAAAGTTATGCAAAACTAGTCTTCAGAAAATAAAAGAAGACTTTACTACATGCACTTTTTCTGTTTCCTTAACATCTGATATCTGGAGTGGTCGGGCTAAGGAAGACTACATTAGTGTGGTTGCTCATTATGTTAACGAAAATTGGCAACTAGAAAAAAGAATCATAGGATTCGAATTAATTGACGTATCACATACTGGTGAAAACATTGCTGGTTCTATAGTTAAAGTTGTGGAAGAGTTTGGTCTCACGAACAAGATCTTTGCAATAACTTTGGATAATGCTGCATCAAATACTAGTGCAATGAGTATCCTCACTCCTTTGTTTAACTCTTATGCTGCATCTTTTTTACTGCATCAACGTTGTGCTTGCCATATAATTAATCTTATTGCTAAATGTGCTTTAAAGAGATTGGCACCCTACATTGACAATTTGCGAACTGCAATTTCTTTTATGAATGCTTCTAATACACGAATTGCAAGCTACAAGAGGTACTGCATTGCTACAGGAGTACGTCCTCGTAAGTTTGCTTTAGACATGCCTGTTAGATGGAACTCCACATATATGATGCTTAAGCATCTTATTCCACATAAAGATTGTTTTTCTGTCTTTATTAATTCAAATTACCCTACTGCCAATGATGGATCAACCCTACTCACACCCAATTGGAGCTTCTTTACGATTCAACCGTTGCTTTGTCTGGGGTTTATTATCCCACATCTCCTTTAATGGTGCATCATATTTTAGAAATTGCTAGAAATTGCTACTCACATGAAAGCATATGAAAGTGATTTGATGTTACGTGATGCTGTTGTTGCCATGAAAAGCAAATATTTGAAATATTGGAAAGAAATTCCAATGTTGTATGCATTTGCATTTATTTTGGATCCTAGGGCTAAACTTGCAGGGTTTGGTAATGTTCTCTCACTCTTAAGTGATGCCGTAAATGTAGATTATTCTGCTTATTTCACTAATGTTCGTGATAAGCTTTCTGAAATTTACGGTAAGTACAATGAAAAGTATGCCGGAGTTCGGCTGCAACGGCCTCCACCAGCACCAACGGTTGGAAAGAAGAAAGGAGCGTGGGGAAAGATATTTGGTTCCTCCTCCTCTTCCTCAAGCTCTTCGGCAACAACAACAGCAACAGCACCGTGCGTACTGACTGGTGGCGGGGAGTTAGCGACGTACCTCAACAGCGACAAAATCAGCTATCAGGAACAGACTGATGATGACTTCAACATATTGCAGTGGTGGCATGACCACAAGCTTACATATCCGGTGCTTTCCATATTAGCACGAGATGTGTTAACGGTACCCGTCTCAACGGTATCATCGGAGTCTGCTTTCAGTCTAGCTGGAAGAATACTTGACGAGAGAAGAACCAGTCTCACAAGTGATATGGTGAGGACACTAATGACCGTGAAAGATGCGGAACTAGCCAGACGGAGAGCCCAACACACTGCGGAAAACACAGATCTGTCATGCATGTTCGAAAATCTTTATTTAGACGATGAAGAATCAGAAGAATAGTTGTAATCTTTGTAATTTTCTTTTTCTTTTGTAATTTTATTTTCCGAGCAAGTAGCTTGTACTCTTTTTCCTTACCAGGGTTTATCTCCAAGGGGAGTTTACCTGGAAGGTTTTAATGAGGCAGCTACTAATAAAACTTAATATTTATCCATATGACATTTTGCCTCTTTTACATTTTTCTGTATTTTTTTCTTAATTTTTAAGATTTTTTTGTATTTTTTTCTTAATTTTTTAGATTTTTCTGTATTTTTTTCTTAAATTTTTTAGATTTTTTGTATTTTTTCTTAATTTTTTAGATTTTTCTGTATTTTTTTCTTGATTTTTTGGTATTTTTTTCTTAATTTTTTAGATTTTTTAGATTTTTCTGTATTTTTTTCTTAATTTTTTAGATTTTTATGTATTTTTTCTTAATTTTTAAAATTTTCTGGATTTTTAAAAATCCAAAAGGCCCTAAAGGCCGGAAATCACGCGGGCCGGCCCGCAGCCGTGCCGTGCCGGGCCGGCCCTTTTAGCTCGCGTGTCGGGCCGATCGGCCAGCCCAGGCCTTCGGGCCGGCCCGGCACGGCCCTTTTATACAAAGGCCTACATGGGCCGGGCCGTGCCAGGCCTTTTTATTGGCGGGCCGTGCCAGGCCGTGCCGGGCCGGCCCATGTGGCCACCTTTACGTGCTGTTAGAAATGTGCCCTAGTGGCAATCATAGAGATGATCATATTTTATTATATCCATGATTTATTAAATATTTCTTGAATAATATTATTTGTATTGATTAACAAGTATGTAACTTGTTTGTGAAACTCCGTACTAAGATTGAATGATTATTCTAAATTGGTGCCTAATCGGAATTCATGAGAGCACATGTATGAATAATAGATTAGCATATCACTACCTCAGAAAATATCTGTGCTACATAACCATCACTGACGGGCGTGACGATGCCCGTCAGTACTTGCAATGCAAAAGATGGGTCAGCCAACCTCTACTGACAGGCACAATATCCGCCCGTCAGTAGAAGTGAAACGGGAAGATAAGATTTTCATCTGTACTGACGAAAATCTTTACTGACGGGCTCTCCGGACATGCCCGTCAGTGCTGTCGCTCTACCACTGACGGGCTAGAAAGTGGGCCCGTCAGCGGATTTTGGGCCCGTTAAAAACCCACCCCGAGCCCGCATCTAACCTAACCGGCCCCTCCCTCTCTCCCCCAGCTAGCCCCGCCCCCTCGCCGCCCCCCATCTCCCCATCTCCCCGCCCCCTCCCCGCCGCCCCCATCTCCCCATCTTCCCTAGGATAGGCAAGGCTCTTTCTATTTCCACGATTCCAATCCCAATCCCAACCCCAATCCCCCGCCGCCTTCTCTTCCCCCCCCTCTCCGACGCGACGACGACTGCTCGCTAGGAGGAGCATCATCGCCGCCACCACCCTAGTCGGCTGACGCCGCCCCACCAACGGTTCCTCGCCACCGCCCAACCACAGGTAACACGCGCCCTCCCCGCCCCAAACCCTAGCTTCTTCTTCTTCTGCTTCGATTCGATATTCCGATCTCAAGTGGGGTGGTTGTTCGCTCCGGCCTTCTCTGACGTGTTCCGGTCTGCAGCGGCGATGGCGAACCTGGGAGGCGGCGCGGAGGCGCACGGGCGGTTCAAGCGGTACGAGTACCGTGCCAACTCCAGCCTCGTCCTCACCACCGACTCGCACCAGCGCGACACGCACGAGCCCACCGGCGAGCCCGAGACACTCTGGGGCAAGATCGACAAGCGGAACTTCGGCGACCGCGCCGTCCAGGCCAAGCCCCCCGAGCTCGAGGAGAGGCTCACCAAGTCCCGCAAAAAGAAGGAGCGTGCGCAAGACAGAGGAGGATGTCGAAGTCGTGCAAGGGGCTGGCCATGGAGCTCGTCAAGTGCCTCAGCTAGACCGACTGCGTCAAGGTCCGTCGCCTCCCCCCTCCCCCCTCTCTCCCCCTTTCACCCTTGCGCCGCGGCCACCACCGCCGCTTGTTTCGATTCGATTTGGCGTGTGTTAGCAGGTGCAGAAGTCCCCGTACAAGGAGTGCGCGGGGAAGAAGGCCCCAAACATCACCAGCGTCGGCCTGCAGGAGACCTTTGTTGTGCTATTAGATAATGTATGTGCGCGTGAGTAGCTTGCTGATCTGTAGGTGATGAACATGTCTGTAATTTGTTGTCAATTAGGTGTTTTGTTTGCATTTAGCTTGCTGATCCGTTTTGTTTGCATTTAGCATGAAGCTTATCGTTTTGTTGTCAATTAGCTTGCTGATCCGTTTTGTTTGCATTTAGCATTGTTGTCAATTAGTGTACTGTTAATTGATATATGTTTTATTTTTTAATCACCAAAAAAGAATCACTGACGGGCAGAAATTCTTGCCTGTTAGTGATGTTCAATCTCTTCTGACAGGTCATGCGCCCGTCAGTGGAAGTAGAACTTCCATTGACAGGAGGTTGCTGACGGGCCGACAACCCGTGAGAGAATTCAGTTTTGAGCCCGTCAGTGGTGATGTATTCTGAGGTAGTGTATGTATTAGTTGATGACCATGTTTTACAGGTCATGGACATAGAGATGTCGAATCAATTATATAAGCACACGTTAGGGAACATGGAGTTAGACTGACCCAACTTGAGACACTGCGAGAACATTATTTTAGTTATCATTAGAAGATCACATGCAATGTATATGCTATGTCCTTTGAACTAAGAGTGCTTCAGATATGTAAGACTTATTTAGGGTTGCCAAATGCTACTCCATAACTGGGTAGTCATAAAGGTTGATTTCTTGTTTATCATGAAGTATGTTGTGAGGCATGGTCATGAGATGTGATTTTCCCTTCTCTGTATCTGGACGCCTCAAGTGATCAGACACAGAAATACATGGTCGTGCTACTTAAGGTTAAAGAGTTAACATAGTAAATGATTCCGAGACACGTGATCGAGAAAGAGTGGTCAAGCTCGAACTTGACAAATATCGTGAGGCAAAGGGAGTTATATATATAACATTATGAAGGTTCGTCCGATACGATTTTTTTGTGTGTTTGGGAGTTGGCACGTCCTGCTAGGGGCAGCTACCAATTAGTGACCAAGTAGAAATGCTCGGGGTCATGTCTAAACGTGCGTGAAACTATAGGATCCGACACTTCAGGGGCTGGAGCCTAATTCGGATTAGGATCCGAGTTAGACTGGGCATTGAGTCCTAATTGGCTTATAACATAGAAACTCATTATGGGGACGTCTTTATAAAGAGAGGAGATTAGCATTTTAGGATTAGAAAAAATGGAATTCCCGAAATCTAGCTGTCACTCCTCCCACGCCCGAAGTCGCCCGTTCGGATCTAGCAATCCAGACGAGTGACGTTTCTCCCTGAACGTGTGGATACCTTGGAGGCGTTGCGGCTGCGACGCTTGAACGAACTGTTCGAGGGAACTGCGAGGAGAAGAAGGTAGTATGACTACAGCTGCACGATGTGCTACATTGACTCTACTTCCGCTACGGGTCTGTGCGTCTAGTGGTAATCTCGTGATCTATTACTACATCAATTCTTAGTTTACGCGATATAAATTTTTTTATTTTGCGCTAGTGTAGCTTACCTATATTCCTTTACATACTTTTGAGATAGTTCCTAACCACATATTAATAGAATAATTGTTGATCAAAACTTTATCTTAACCCATTAAAATATGCCTTACATTATGGAACAGAGGGATTACTACTTTAGAACAAATATACATATGTTGTAAAATACACACAATTAATTATTTAATTTTTTAATAAAAATATATTAATATACTTTATAAAATTAATGTTATTAAATTTGTCTTGCAATTTTGCACGAATAGCATTCTTTGACTATTTAATTGAAAGTCGGGTATGCCTTTCTATTTCTGTTACAGCTCAAGCGGTTTGTTTTTTTCATGCTATGCACGTTTTATTATTTTTATAACATATCACTATCGGAAATTGTAACTAAAGCTTTCTATTGGAGATTCCGAAAGTCAAAAACGACTTAATATCTGAGAACAAAAGAAGCAGTAGGCAACGCTTAGAGGAAAAGAGAGGTTTGTGAGCATTTTCGCAAGGAACAAGATGTTTGTGGACGTGAGATGCAAAAATACCGACTGTTAGGAGAGACAGATTAACTAATCCCATCACGTCCTTTCCCTTAGAATAGACCGAGGAAAGATGGTAGCACCACAAGCCCTTGTATTACTAGAACTTCTCTCATGATCCAACATCTCTTAACGGGGAACAAGTTAAAACTAGGGTGAGTCCCACAAGACCGGCTGCACCTTCATTTTAAAGGGGTTATTTTAACAGTTAGCATGAACCACAATGCCACTTGCATTAGCATCAGAGACACAACACGACCAAGAAGGCGATGATAGAGGTGTTGAATTCTTAGTCCGATCTTGAAAATTGGGCTTTCCATCCTGCCTTCGTAATCTATGACATGTGAGAATACTGAAAACTAAAATCGTTGTGTAGTCTAAATGCACCACATGGCGAGGCCACTGTTTTCTGCTCTATATTCCCCTCTCTCCAATCTTTCTTCAAACTTTAATTTTGCCATCTCTCTTTGTCTTTGAGGATAGCAGTCAACATTGAAAACTGGAGACAACAGTGTCGAGTCCAACGATGGACGGCTTGTGATAGATCTGGTTCTACCCCCCTCTCTCCATAGGACTAAGCGGGTCTATAGATAGTCTAAATCCTATATTTTTACAGTTGAAGAACACCTTAAATCTGGAGTTTATTACGAGATTAAAGCTTTAATCTGGAAAGATAGTTTGTACGTAAAATTTACTCTCTTTTCGAACTCTGTTTCAGTAGCCAAGTGAGGCTCCGAGCAACCCACGAAGTCCACAACGTGAGAGTCAGCAGCCTGCCCGCTCATCAAAGAAAGAACCGGCCCAGGATTTTGTTTCCCTGAACCCTCTCTCCGTTCGCTCCCCACGTCAAGAAGCACCCGAGAACCCGGACACCCCTCCCGTCACTCCTGTCGCTTCGCCCCTGCAACTAGCAGTAGCCACTCCGACCTCCTAGGGTTGGTTCGGTTCTCGCGATCTTCTCCCTATCCTTCTCGGTTTCCTTCAGATTAAGCGCGGTCCCTTCTTCAGGCGTTTGCTCCATTTTTAGGGCTTTTTTCGGTGGGTTTTGCTGCGAATTCGGATTCCTTTGGTCATCTGTTGCAGATTTTCCCCGTTGATTGCCATCTAGTTTAGTCCCATTCTGCCGGGGCCCGTTCCTGTCGAATTTCCCCTTTATTTGGTTTGTGGAATTTGCTCCCGATATCGTGGAGAAAGGTGTAGTCTTTAGCCCTTGCGATGCACCTGATGTTTCTCTTCTCCAGATTTCGGATTGCGTGTACGGCGCGGATGATGATGTCCTCGGACGACGACGACGTGGATCCCCGGGTGAGGGAAGTGGAGAATTACTACTTTGTTGATGACAATGATGCGCCCATCTCTTTGGACGCCCTGCCGTTCCAGTTCGATGCGGCCGAGGAAGTCCCCTCCTTTGAGAGGGATGTGTACCTGCGGGGGTTCACCGACGGCGGCCTCCAGAAAGTCTACAAACAGGTGGTGGCCTGGAAGCTAGGCCTCGACGGCAGGTCGCCTGAGATCACCGTGCTCTCGACCGAGGGAAGTTGGATTGTCCTGTTGAAGCCGAGACCGAGCTATGAGGAGACCGTCCGGTCTGTGCTGATCACTGTGGAGATGCTTCACTTCATCAGGAGGAGGCCCACTTGCTCTGAGAAGAACATGTGGGATCACCTCAGAGGAGTTTTCGAGTACGTGCTACATCTGCTTTCTTCTTATGTTTTCTCATGGTCATTATAGTGCTAGGATCGATTAGAATTTACGAGTTGTTTTGGTCGCAGCAAATTTGTGGTCAGGCCCTCAGAGGACGACTTTAAAAATCATCAACCACTAGTTAAACTGTTTGCCGAGAGAGACCCAGCTTTAGCGAATTCGCAGGTATGAGGTTCTTCAGATTCTTGTTATAAGCTAGTTGGGGTAGTGGGGTTGTCTACAACTTTTAATGTTTTCTAGAATTGTAGTTCGAAATAAGTACATGCATTTCTCATCAGGTCTTCCTTTGTGGCATTTACCAATTTTACGTTCTTAAGTGTCCATAAAAAGTTACGATCTTAGCAAAATACTTATTTTGATTAGGATTCTTAATTTCTTATTATGATTGCTATTACTTATAGGATTACCTTTCATTATGATTTAAATTTGGCAGGTTTTGCAAGCATTCATTAAAGACGGGACTACAGAAAAGATGGACGAGGTAGCTCACCTTTTGTCCTTCCTGATGCTTTAAATAACTTTCAATTGTTTATTTCACCTTTTTTTCTCTCTTTTCCCTTTGGATTTCAATTAGATTGGTTCAAATAATCTGGAAGTTAAACAGCCGTTCATTGCTCATGACGAGGAAATAGAGGAGATGGTTGAAGATGCCAGTAAGCATGAATCCAATAACGATAATGATGAAGATGAGGAAGAAGAAGAAGAGTTGTTTGATTCAGTTTGTGCTATATGTGACAATGGAGGGGATCTTTTATGGTAGGCACTCTTCTGTTTTGATTTTGTATGCAGCCATACAGTATTTCTGTAAGTTGTATACAAGAAGTGACCTCCAATAATTTAGTTGTTCTTATAAACTGACACAAGGATGATGGATCAATGGTCAATGATAGGTTATCATCAGAAAGTAGAAATGCTAATTTTGTAATTAAAAAATAGGTATCCATGCTTTCTGTTCAGGGTGTGTTACTGTTACGATTATCTGGCATACGAACTGTATCATGCTTTTGGCTTTGTGGCTGTGTGCTTATATGTGAATCCTATGATTGCAATGGCCATAGAGAAAAAGACAAGGTAAAAGAAAGAAACAGCTTACCTATGTAGACAAAATATTTTGTTTTTTAGGAACTACATAGAGTAAAATCTTTTACCAGTTGTTCAGTTATCCAGTTAGGAACGAAAATATATGCGACCAAATGATTGTTTTGACTGAATTAGGTTTCTATTTTATTACATGGTTAATTTTATTCAATTTCCTAGCATTTGGGACCAAGTTTCATGTCAACTTTTGTGGCCTAACTTGTTCTCTATGTGACTCCCAGTCAGAGAATACCACCTTTAATTTTTTAATTAACATGCAGGTGTTCTTGGCATTCCCAAATAAAATGTGACCTGTACAAATGTTACCCATCGAATAGCATTCCTTTTCTTTTCTGTTCTTTCTCAAAGATCTTAGAATTTCGTCCTGCATCTGTTTCTTTGTTATATCTGCCCGACACTCTATGTCATGCATGATGTTCACGGCTTGTTGAGTAGTTCACTAGCGCTAAATCTTAACTTGCTCTAGCACTCATGGCCCTCTGTACATACATAAGCTTTTCCCTCTTAGTAAGTAGATAATTGCAGTTCTCTCGCATTCAACCGTCGTGTTACTTGATCAACCTGATAGTTGGATTGAAGGAGCTAACTCTCTATTGTTGCAGTTGTTGATAATGTGTGAAAATATGTATAGTAAATGTTTTTCGCTTTTCCAGAATACATAGATATGTTCATCTTGTTAGATACTAATATATACCATGAACATATGTTTCTTCGTTGCATTTCGTCCTGAGTGCCTAACTGGCCTATGTTTGTACTGTTTTTTAAATATCTTTAACATGTGTGCCGATTGGCTGTAGCTGTGAAGGTCCGTGCATGAGATCCTTCCATGCGAAAATAGGAGATGGTGAAGATTCATATTGTGCAACCTTGGGTACACAAAGCAAGAGGTTAAGGTAATTGTGAACTTTAACTGGTAAAGAGCTCTCATACTTTATTCCTGCTTCTTCCTTCTGTATTGTTTAAATATCTATTTGTAATGTTTTCTAGGCAATCCAAAATTTTTTGTGCAAGAATTGTGAGCATAAGAAGCACCAGTGTTTTGTCTGTGGAGTGTTGGAGTCTTCAGATGAAAATGGCAAGGTATTTGATATCAGAAAACAAAAACATCATGAGTGTACTACTACCATCTTACCATGCTCAAATCCTGCATCGTGAGTCTTTATAAGTTGAGAAGGGTGGTTACCATCAAATAAGCACCATAAAAACATGATCAGTGAAATCTGCTACAGTTCTCTTTTCGTCTGCCAATTTTTTTTATGAGAAACGCTAATCAACTGGTGTGCATTTTCTCTATCTTGTCATCCACCTTTTCCCCTTTGTTTAATCCTTGGAATTTTCTCTATCTGTGAGTGCTGTTTGCTGCTTGTGCAGCGGAGTGGCGGGGAGAGGTATGAAAGAATAAAAATGAGGCAGTGCTCATTTGTAGTAGTTGGTAAAATGCACCACTACTCTTCACCATTCCTAACAAGCTGTACAAATCCTTAAACTGCTCGTAAAAGAAAAGCTACCTTCTCCCAAGACACCCCTCTTTGCTGTCTTGGATGGGGAATGGCAGTGCACATGTCGTCACTTGTCATGTTATAGTGCATGGTTAATTGGTGATGTACCCTATAATCTATACAGTAATGAGTAGCTAATTAAACTTTGGAAGTTTTACATTTTAGATGGTACTGAGTAATGGAATTGTTCTAGCTGGGGGATGCAGGTGCAAGCTGATGTGATGACAATATTTTTCCATATAATTCCATTATTCTGTATTACTTTAGTGCATTCTAATTCCTTTTTAAGCCGCTGACACTTGCATTTTTCTTTAGGTGTTTCTTTGTAATAATGCAACATGTGGGCACTTTTACCACCCCAAATGTGTTGCGCCACTACTTCACCCTAGCAACGGAAACGAAGCCTCTGAATTGGAGAAAAAGATTGTGTCTGGGTTTTCATTTACATGCCCAGTACATTGGTGCTTTCATTGTAAAGGCCTAGAGGACAGGAGTCAAGAACCGCTGCAATTTGCTGTCTGCAGACGTTGTCCAAAATCCTTCCATAGAAAATGTTTGCCAAGGTGTTGTTATTTATTAGTAATAAATGCATAAGTCCCCCATAAGCCAATCCGCCTTTTCGGTTTGCCCCCATATCTCATTTTGTTTTACTTTGCCACCTGCTCCCTGCCCCAGATAATTTACCTTGGAAACACTCTCAGGCAGCACGTTAATACGTGTTCATTATGGTTTCCGTTATCTTTGGTACTTGTCTGAGTGATGTCAAGACTTGTTTCAGTGATTGCGGTACTTGTTTCAACAATTGAGTGACTTCGGTGCTTGTAGTACACGAGATCAGTACGAATGTTCCTGAAATCGTGTATTAAAAGTACCAAAAATCCCTCAAATAATTGAAACAAGTGGTGGAATCACTTGAATGAGTAGTCAAATCATTGAAAAGAGTACGAAGATAATGAGAACTACTAGAAATAGTGTTATCGTGTGTTGGAGGGACAGTAACTTATGGGGGGAAAGTAAATGAAAATAATATTAATATAAAGGGGGCATAATGAATAAGCAAGTGACTTATGGCCAGATTTATGGATTTCCCCTTATTTATATTGTTTGTTTTGTGACTCATTTTTATACCTACAGTATGCTTTTTCCTTCTGACTCTTGAAATTATTTCACAGCGAAATTTCCTTTGAAGACATTGATGAGAAGGGCATCATAACCCGGGCCTGGGAACTTTCAAAAAGAATTTTGATCTACTGCTTGTATGTAAACTTTCTTGTAAACTTTTTTGTCCTAATTGCTCAAGAGCAACTAGCATCTAATTTACTTTTACAGGGACCATGATATGGACCTTGATCTTGGAACACCGTCCAGAGACCATATAAAAATTTTCCCCATGTTGAAAAATCAGCTGATTCTGTAAAGAAGAAAATCAAGAAGCTAGTTGAGAAGAAAAGACGGACTTTGATGACTCATATATTGATGAACCTCTGCAGAAAGCTGCAAAGTTTGCCAGAGAAGTTTAATGCAAAAGATGGTGTGAAAGCCAGGAGGGCTGGTATGAAGAGTTCATTTGACCAACATGCTTTTGAACCTGAGAAGAAAAAAACAAAGTACCTGAAAGAGACAACACAGATTGAAGCATCTTCTGTTTATGCTGCAAGCAGTCCAAAACAACCTGGGAAAAAACATGAACAAGAATTGGGGAGTTTGTCTTCACTGGCGACGGGGAAAACACCCTGGAGCTCATTTCCTATTGTGGATAGTGAAATAGAGAAGAGGTGAGTCACTTGAATCCATTGTTTCTTGTAAAGAATAATTATCATAGCGAGTCATCAGTTCTGGCAAGGGTACTGTTAATAATTATTGGGATGCCTATCTTGTGAAATCTGTTTTAGATAATTGGACATAACAAGTTGAGCTTCCTTCCACTTCTATGTCCACCTTCTATGCCATATATTTAAACCTGAGCAAGACCTGGGCCAAGTAGGGCTCTGGCTAGATCAGCAAATGCTTCTTCCTTCTAAAAGCTGCATTGTTTTGCTCCAAGTAAGTCAGCCCAAATGAGCTTGATATTTCTGTCCATGCCTGGCCCTAAACCTAGGCACATGCTATACTAAGGCCCGTTCTGGATGAACTTGTTTTGCTCGGATCTGATAACACAAAAATTGGTGAGCAAGTGCCTGTAATTTGCTTAATTCACAATTTCCATTTTTTGTTAGAAAAGCAGCGTGCCTGACTATATTTTCAAGAACTGTATGTTCCCACATGTACTTATATATTTTTTCGCAAGATACCACTTGTGCTTCTTAATTGTGTGGATCGCCACCCCTCTTCTACGACTCCTCGGCTACAAGGTTATAGAGATGAAATGAAGTGGGGGTAAGAATTAAGATTGTGTTGGCCCTTCGACGTTAGTGAATCATTTGCATTTTCATCTTGCCCAAAGTCAGTCAACTCATGAACAACAGAATCTTCCAAGTTCCAGTTCTTCTTTTTCTCATACATCAAAGTGTTGGAAAATTTTCTGCTTTTATGATTTGGTTATATGTTGCTGTTTAAATGGGAAATAGGAAAGTCAATACTGTTTAATAAGGAATTCACATTGGAATACACAATAATAAAAACATTCTGTCGCGAAATTCACATTGGAATACACAATAATAAAACATTCTGTCGCGAAATGGAGCATACTGATTTAAGAACAAACTCAGCACATTCAATGTTGCAAGATAATTCTGGTCTCAGTCTTTGATTTTTGCTAGCTCCAGTGTCATGTGCCTAGGTTCTGATCTCATGCACTGGTGGTGATAATTGCAAGCACGTTTGAGGTAGCCACCGGACTAACTTGGTCTGCGCATGCTTTGCCACCAAAAGGTCTTGCTATATCCGCTGAAGGAACATGCAGGAGCATGCTCTTAGACAACATATCATTTATGAGCATGAAGGGGTTGGTGAAGTAACATAAACGGGCACGTTAGATTCTTACAAGTTGTAAAAGAGCTACCTTGCTTCAACTATACAATGCTTCGAACAACAATATACCTGAAAAGATTAGCTCACCAGGATTGCTAAACCCCCAAGCAAATGAACATATCAGAGAATACCATGCATTCCCGTAGAAGATCAACAAACATATTGTATAATGTAAACATAGCACGCAAAGGTTGAAGCAGGTGCGGTAGGCAAGGGGAGGATGCAGCCGTTGGTAGCTCCTCTGGCTCCAACGCCCACCCCCCCTAAATTCTACCTTCCTTCACTTGCCGGTGATCACTCCGATCCCGGCGACCACACCTCATCCCGCCTCTTCCGGGCTGTGTCTCGGCCCTGCCTGACTCAGGAGGCTCCCGACCTCCTCCGTAGCTCCCTCCGGAGCATCCCTGGATGGAAAGTTCCTGCAACCTCTACAAAGTGTGTGTACTTGGAATCTTCGCGAGCTTGATCAGGCCCGCTTGGCAGATCTCCAGGCTGCTGGTTATCACCCAGATGAGGTCCTTTCAGAGATCCTCCACTTCAGGCATGTTCCTTCTCTGGAGGCTGATCTTCCTACCTCTGCTGTTCACTCCGCTAACTCTCTTGGTTTGGATTTCTCGGCTGGACAAAATTTCAGCAATATTGTTTTTAATTGCTATCTCTGCCCGGTTCATGTCTCTGATCCCAATCAGCAATTCTTCATGGTGGTTTCTTTTGGAAGAGCATCTTTCCGGCTCAATGAAGATAATGTCGCTTTAGCCTTAGAGGCTGCTATTGGGGGCTTCTGTGGAGATCTTTTTGTTTACAAACTCAGTGATCAGGTCTTTCGCTTCTCTGTGTGCAACATAAGAGTTGGTTTGCTCATTCTCAGTCTCAATGTCTTTTGTTGTTCGAAATTCAAATTTTTTTTCATATCTGGAGTAATGGTGGCCCAAACTGGAAGCGGGAGTATGCTTCCTAGATCAAAGAATGTAAGGAAGAGTGGATTACAATTCATCATTCTAAATGTATCATTGATAAGGCCTTTCTTGCCATGGATGTGGGTTGTAAAAGGCACATCAAACCCATCCTTAAGAATAAGCCTTACTCCTCTGGGATGAATCTTCCTAGAAAGCTTATCTTCGCGAACCCCCTGTCTTATGAAGCTTGTTCGGGATACTCTAATCCCTCCTACAGGAGGATTTCTAAGGAAAATACTTCTTCCTCGATCCGTATTGGAGACATTTTGTTCACTATTCCTTCTTCTTCTTCAACGACGGTCTCTTCCTTCTCAACTGTTGACTTCAACAGTTCTTCCCCTCGCGTCTCGAGCCTGCATGCTTGGCCTTCCCCGATGTCGGCGGCGCGTGGCTCCAAGCGCGTGGATTCCTGCCCCTTCATTCTCAGTCCTAGGTCTCTGACTCAGCCTCATGATACCCCATATCCCTCAGGATCCCAATCCCCCTATCACAGCCCGTGGTGCATTAAATGCCTTGCACGCGGACACCTAGCACAATTCTGCTCCCAACAAATCCATTGTCGGGCCTGTTTCAACTACGGTCACACTTATCGGGCCTGCTTAGCTCGTAGAAGGAAGAGACCTCTTTGGCAGGCTACGTCGAAAACCCCTCTTGAGCCTCGCGCCCAAACTAACCTTAATGCTTCGGCTTCCTCCTCCTAAGGTGGTAAATGTCACTTCATCTTCTCCAGCTCCCCGAGATACCCGTCACAACACTTGTACTCCTTTTCCTAGCTCCTCTCCAGAACACATGGCGTTACTCCCGCTCGATCCCTCTCGCTTTGTTCTGCTGGGCTTCAATGTCCTGGATGGTGGAGATGAGCGGTGTGTGTAAGAAACATCTTCTGATTGGTGGAGCTCCTTCGAGAAACCACGACGTCATGCCCTTGCTGTCTGGACCCTCCCGTCCAACATGGTATGTTTGTTGATGCTTTCAGAGATGTTAGAGCCTTTATTGAGAATGTGCTTTGTCTCCGTCTTCAAGATGCCTCCATGCATGCTTTTGGTGTTGGTATGTTCCAGTTTGAAAATGTCTTGGTCCGAGATGACCTAATGTCGAGTCCAGGTTTTGACATTGGGGGTGGTCGCACTCTATTTTTGTTTGCCATGATGATGCCCCCAATGTCAGGCGCACCAAGCCGAGGATCCTTTGGATCATGTACTTAGGGTGGCCTCTCGATTACATTGAAGAACCCTATCTTAGGAGAGCTGTCTCCAAATTTGGGGTCATCTTGGACTGGGTGGCACGGCATCAAAGCAAGGCTAGGATTCTTCTCAGATGCATGGTTAAGGAAGTCAAACTGGTCCCAAGGAGCACTGTCATCGTTCAGATGTCTATTCTTGGTGAAGCTGGAAAGTCCTGGACCGTTCCTACTTACATTCTCAATGGGGATTTTGATGGTCCAATACCTATGGAGGAAGAGATTCCACCTGGTCTTCTTAATCCTCATCCTGTAAATGGTCCAGTTATTCAGGTGCCGCCTATTCAGAATCATGATGGATGGGGAAATTGGCTTCAACACCAAGATGATAATGAAGAACGACCACAACTCAACTGGCTGGCAGAGCCAGAGAACCCAGTTGTGGACATGGAAGTTTCTTCGAATCTGGATAGTTTACCAGGCTCTGTTTCTTCGGCTAGCTCCCAGCTCTCTATGGAATCAAATTCCTCAACATACTAGGTCTCCCGAATAGCTGATATCAAGGGCAAAGAGATTGACCCTGCCTACATAGTCCCAGTTCCAACATCTGCTCTCCTGCCAATGGATATTCCGCCTTGCAGTTCAAGGTACATGGAGACCGGGATTATCTGGAATGGTCCTTGTTCGGCTCGTCCTCGTCTGATCAGAGAAGAATCCAATGATCAAGAAATGAGACTATCTCCAGCCCATCCGACAACTCCCATTACTCCCTTAGCTGAAGACTCGCCAGACAATCTCAGAACTCTGTTGCAGGGTCCCCCTAATCCTCCTCAGAGGGATCTGGTGGACCTCCTCTTCAGTCAACCAGGGCACTCCATAGAGGCAGAACTTGACTCAGCTACCAAACTTTCAAAGCTTCGTCACTTTGTGAGTAATTTGGGTAATCTCCTCTCGCTAAGAGGGTCAGATGATAGCAGCCTGTCTTTGGAAGCGCAGTTTGGACCTCTCTCTCCCATACGTCGATTGGGAGATCTTTTCGACGATGATGACCTGGGTGGGAATGACTCCTCTCTGAAGAAGAGTTCAAATGAAGAACATACTGGATCCCCCCTTCCAGACACGGTGAACACTATCAGAGTAGACACTTCCTTCTCAACGGACAAGCCACCAAACACCGCTCTCAGTGAATTCCTTCCTGGATGATCTCAGAAAAAGAAGATGCTTCAAGATCACTTACTCTCGCAAACGTAAAGGTAACCCACATGCTGATCGCAGTCCCAAGTCCACCCTGTTGTTGATCTAGGGAATAGAAGAAGCCCTCGTTTGCAGTCCCTATATAAAGGATTCAGACTGGCCAAACTGACTCAATCAGTTGGAGTGGAAATTCTTCCCTCTGTCAACTTTGATCCTTCAGCCAAGCCACCAAGACCACCTCGTGATGACCAGAGTAAGAAATCTGATGACCTTCTCGCTGGAATCCCAGCTCCCATTCAGAAGCATCTTCGAGACTCAACTAGACACCTCTCTTCTTTGACACCAGAGCTTTCTGTCAACTTAATTCAGTCTGTTGCTGTTAGTTTCTGTGGGATTCCCCCTGAGGAGGTATCCGCTGAGGAGTTACACAAGACCGTCAAGGATGATCAAGATCATGAAGACAATGAAGGCATGAGAAATGTCAGCAACGCCGGTGTCTAAGGGTGTTTGGGACGGTTCTATATTTTGTGATGGGGGTATTTTTGGATCACACTCTTGTTTAACTTTGGACCCTATGCTCTATGATGCTATGCTTGCTTGTATGTCTGGAATCTTTGGGGCATCTTCTATTTTTACGTCTCTTCTTTCTTCTCTTTTGAGCCCCGCTTACATGATGAATTAGTCTGGTCACTAATTCCTCTTCTTTCCCTTTTCCTCGGTTCACCATGAATTGCCATAATAGATCTTGGAACATCCTTTGTTGGAACATCAGGGGTCTTAACTCAATTGCTAAACACAATGCCTTGCGTGATAAAATTGAAGAGTCCAGCTGTAACATCCTCTGTGTTCAGGAAACTAAACATCCCTCCTTTGACCACTCTTATATCAGAAAGTTCGCCCCTCATCGTCTAGATCAGTTTGTTGCTCCCCCCTCCTCAGGTACCTTCCTTCAATTCAGGTGGTATCATCACCATCTGGAACAGCTCGATTTTCAACGCCGATATCGTCTCGTTCAGCCCTTTCGCTATCCATGTCAAATTCACCTCCAAATTATCTGCGGATGTATTTCACAATGTGAATGTTTATGGTCCTTGTGATACCTTGGGTCGTGAGGCTTTCATTTCCTGGCTTCTTTCTCTACATATTGGAGATGATGAGAATTGGCTCATTTTGGGGGACTTCAATCTTTATCGCTCGATGGAATGCAGGAATAGAGGCAGCGGGAATATCCAGAATATCATTCGTTTCAACGATTTCATTTCTTCTCTAGATCTTGGGGAGATCCCCCTTCTTGGTCGAGCTTACACATGGAGCAACATGCAGCGCAACCCTCTTCTTATTCAACTGGATTGGTTTGTTACCTCTAATTCCTGGCTATCTTCCTTTCCTAAAACTGAGGTTAGAGCTCTAGCTAAGCAAGTTTCGGATCATTCACCCTGCGTGGTCTCCATTGAGACTAAGATCCCAAAAGCTAAAATTTTCAGATTTGAGAACTTCTGGGTGGATCATCCGGGTTTTATGGATGTGGTTCATAACAGCTGGAAATTATCCTTGCTCTGCCATGACCACCACTAAGCGCATAAGCTCCAAGCTGAAAATGCTCAGAAGAAATCTCAAATCTTGGAGCAAAAATCTCTCCAATTTGAACAGACTTATCTCCAATAACAACCTTATGCTTGAATTTTTGGACAGTCTAGAGGAACTAAGACAGCTGACTGTTATAGAAGGAAACTTCCGCTCTATTATTGAGAAACATATTACAGGACTCCTTCAATATAAACAGGAATATTGGAGGCAAAGATGTACAATCAGATGGACCAAATTTGGTGATGAGAACACTAAGTTCTTCCACTCAGTTGCCTCTAAATCCCGTAGAAGAAACACCATCCCACAACTTCATGATGAGGCTGGCAATATAGTGGATGATCATGCCAGTAAAGCTGGGATCCTGTGGCAATGCTTTCACAAGAGAATGGGTATTTCTGAGGACATGACCATGCACTTCAATCTTGAAGATCTGCTCCAACCTGTGCAAAACCTGGACGTCCTCTCCGCACCTGTTCTGACTTCTGAAATTGACAATGTGGTCACCTCGATGCCTTCAGATCGTGCTTCCGGACCTGACGGTTTTAATGGATTCTTTATGAAAAAATGCTCGCATATCATCAAGCAGGATTATTATCTCTTATGCCAGGATTTTTTTGATCACAATGCAAGCTTTCAGGGTCTCAACAACTCTTTTATCACTCTCATTCCCAAAGTCCAGAACCCTGAATCTGTTAATGATTTTCGACCACTCTCCCTTCTGAATTCTGGGCCGAAGCTGATCACCAAAATTCTTGCCAACCGCCTTCAAGGTGTTATGCCTAAATTAATTCATTCGAATCAATATAGGTTCATCAAGCATCGTTCCATACAGGATTGTGTGGCCTGGACCTTTTGAGTACCTCCATCTTTGCAAACAATCGAAGCAGAACATTGTGGTGGTCAAACTTGACTTTGAGAAGGCTTTTAATATGATTGAACACATTCTGAAGCATAAGGGCTTTGACCAAAAATGGATTAATTGGATTGGCAACATTCTGTGTAGTGGCTCATCTGCAGTCCTCCTCAATGGGGTTCCTGGCAAGTTCTTCAATTGCAGGCGTGGGTCCGACAAGGCGATCCCCTCACTCCTCTTCTCTTTGTTCTTGCTGCCGACCTCCTACAATCGATCAACAAAGCCTGCTGCATGGGCCTACTTGATCTTTCTTTTCCCTGTCAGGATATGGACTTCCCAATAATTCAATATGCTGATGATACTCTTCTTGTCATGAAGGCCTCTAGCAAACAACTGCTCTGCCTCAAAAGCCTTCTTCTGACCTTTAGCCAGTCAACTGGTCTAAAGGTTAATTTCAACAAATCCTGCCTTATACCCATCAACGTCTCCAGCGATCATTCTACCCATCTACCTGGAATTCTGGGGTGCAAAGTCGGATCCTTTCCCTTCACCTATCTGGGCCTTCCCCTGGGTTTGTCTCGACCTAAGCTTCAGGACTTTGCTCCGCTCTTTGAACGCATAGACCGACATCTTGCATACAGCTCATCCTTCCTTTCCTACGGTGGCAGACTACAAGTGGTCCGCTCTGTGCTCACAGCTCTGCTCACATATTTTATGAGCACCTTCCTTCTTCCAAAGAAAGTCTACAACATCATCGATCAGAAACGATGCACCTATCTCTGGATGAAATCAGAAATCACAAGCAAACTGAAATGCCTTGCTGCTTGGAAAAAAGTCTGCCTTCCTCGCTCTAAAGGCAGTCTGGGAGTCCTTGACCTTAATGCATTTAATGAAGTGCTGCTTCTTAAACATTTTCACAAATTGTTCAGCATGGATGACACTCCTTGGGTCAAGCTCATGTGGAATTCTTACTATGCAATGGACATCCCTTGTAAGGACTTCTCAAAAGGTTCTTTCTGGTGGTGGGATGCACTCAAGCTCCTGGACAAATTCAAGGCTCATGCATCTTGTTGTGTCGGTGATGGAGCATTGATTGCATTCTGGCTAGACATTTGGAACAGTCCGCCCATCTGTCAACAATTTCCAAGACTGTTCTCTTTCGCCAAATCTCAATGGACCTCTCTCTCATCTGTTAGAACAGCGAGTGATCTTGCAAACGTACTCTATCTCCCGCTCTCCCCTGAAGTCTATCAGGAGCTCCAACAGGTCCTCAATCTCATTCGAGAGACTTCAAGTAACACCTCTGCTAATGATTCCTGGAAATACAGTTGGGGCAATTGCAACTACTCCTCAAGAAGACTTTATGCTCTTCTTTTTGCCTCTAATCCAAATGACAGCCTTCTCAATTGGGTCTGGAAGTGCAAATGTACTCCTAAACTGAAGGTCTTTGCCTGGCTTCTCCTCTCTGATAGATTACATACTAAGGACATGATATGTAGACGCCACTGCTGCAGTGAAGATGATGCTGACTGTGTCCTGTGCCCCCACCATCAGCGCGAATGTCGTGATCACCTCTTCTTCGACTGCTCCTTTAGTCAGCAATGCTGGTCCCACCTTGGCATTCAAAGGAGTCCCCATCTCTCCATTACTGATTGACTCTTGCGACTCAGAGATTCAAGTTTTGTGAAGTTCCCTAAGGAGACTTTCATAGTGGTCACTTGGCATATTTGGAAGACCCGCAATGACTACCATCTTCAAGAATATTATTCCATCCTGTAACCGTTGGTGCCAAGCGGTTCTCCAAGAATTTTCTCTCATTAGTCTTAGGTTCTCTAGTTCGAATAGGAATAGTTTTCTTGATTGGCTAGATTCCCGTAGTAGTTTACCTCCTCCCCCCTAATCCCCCCTGATTCTTTTCTCCGTTGTAAATTTCCTCTGTATTTTGTCCACATTCCATAAAGTATTTTCTGTAGGAGCCTCTCCTACAGTATTTACTTTCAAAAAAATAATGAGTAAAAGCAAGACCGGCAGGATAGTACCAAATAGAGGTCTGTTCCAAGTTTTACATGTAATACCTTGTGTGAATGAAGCAAGCATTTCGCTATGGAGCCAACAAATAGAGGAGAGAATCCATTATCCATATCCCCTTATGAAATCTTACACTAAATCACACCAAATGTAAAGATTCAGTAGGAAATAGTATATGCCCATCTTTAAAAATCTTGAACTCTCCCTAATCCTAGCTCTCAAAGGAAGTGGGGAGCAAAATCTGCTCTCGGGCTTCCTGTAATACGCGAAATACCACATAGTTGGTCTTCACTTAGCAATGTGAGCCGTCACATTCAAGTCCAAAATTGCCTTCAAAAGAGGTGAAATCAGAGCCACATCCCAGAACAAGTTTCATAAATAGGAATTTTGCAGGCAATTAGGGACTTATGTATGTTACAAGGGTAAATTCATAATTTCCTCTTTTCATTTGATTTTCTGTCATTAGACTATACATGGAATCTGCACAAATCCAGAAGTATATGTACTTTTCCAAACAGAGAAGTATAGGAATCTGCTATTATTGGCAAGTAATGCAGTTCCCTGTTTTTGCTATAGCTGGTAGAATTTTGTTTCTAAGATCAAGTTCTTGACCAAACACCATTGAAACTTCCTTAATATCACTACTCACATACTGGTGTTGGCTTTCTTATATATTTCCTTTTGGCTCAGCATTCTTCTCTGTTCTTTTTCTTATTATCATTAATAATTCAGTGTAATATTGTAAAACAATATCCAGATTTAAGAGTCCATGGTGTCAATCATGGTAATTTTGTTAATTCTATTGTAGGGTAACAACTTTGGTGGAAAAGGAGGCCTCTTCCTTGACATTGGAGGATATCTCTAGAAGGTGTGTCATTCCTTCAACCTACGCATCCTCTGGCAGGCAGATTGACAAAATTATTGCACGGGGCAAGCTTGAGCGTTCTGTTCAGGTAATCACAAAAGTTCCAGGGGTGATGGGGTTTATCGGTAGTCATTCCATTAGTCATGTATTGCTCTATGGCTTTTTGTAGGCTGTACAAGCTGCTTTACAAAAACTGGAAAATGGAGGCACTGTTGATGATGCTAAAGCAGTTTGTGAACCTGAAGTTTTGAGGCAGTTAACACGATGGAATGTACGATGCTAAGCGCTCAATCAATTTTTTTGATAGTAGTCCTCTGTAGAATTGTGTCATGCTCCCGTAAGTTTTTTGTTTTCTTTTTAATGGAGCAGAAATGGGTTTTTAGTAAATTTTTATGATTCGATGGAATCTATCGAAGAGCAAGTCAATAATCAGATCATCTTTATCTTTCTGAGTTACTAGGCATAATGTTGGTTTCCAAAACTAGTTTTGTCTTCCCATTGAAAAGAACTTGTTCTGTCATTACTTCTTTAATATTTCAAATTTTTTAGTTGTTCCATGTTCAAACAATTTGATTTATTGTGAAATTTATGTTAGTTACTTGCCCTGGCCACAAACTCTCGTCATATGAGAAGCATGAGCTCAAATGTTTTTGATGTTTGATCAATGGTCTCTGTAAATGTTTAGATTGGTCACATTGAAAATATCATAAGTAGATCTCCGGTACAAGATACATTCATATTCATAGTGCTGTACCTGTTAACACTTACGAATATGTTGTACTAAAAGCTAATGATCAACCTTGTTTAGTTGGTACCATGTAAAGTAAAATTTTAAGAACGAATGGCCAGCAGCGTATATCTAGATGCATCAGTAGCTGGCTAGTGTACTGATCTAAAATTTCGGACCAATTACAACTTAACAGTAGCTCCTAATTTACCAATCAAATTTCTAACCTTTTATTGTGTTTTCTTACCAGAATAAGCTCAGAGTGTACCTTGCACCTTTCATTCATGGGATGCGCTACACTTCTTTCGGTCGACATTTTACAAAGAAGGATAAGCTCATTGAGGTATCATGTTCGTAGCTTTTAGATTGCATGATAACTGATGAACTTTCACTTTTGGAATTCACGAGACGTAGTTTTCCAAGATGAGAGTAGGCTTAATGATTATTGTCATAAGGTCAATCTAAATACTTATGTTAGTTGAAGTCAGAAAAATTTGATGGCATATTGTCCAAATTGGCAGCTATTTATATACGAAGGTACTGTTGAAGAAATTTGAACACATATATTTGTCTCCGATTTCTACATTATGTGTTCAGCAAAAAATTAGCACATAATAATTAACATATTGATGTTTCACTATCTTGCCTGTTTTCTTGTCTTTGTATGTGTGCCACATGCATGGACATCTACAAACACTTGCCCTGGTGCATACAGGCTCATGGGCTTATTAACAGCCAAAACAACATATCGGTGTGGTTTAACAATGATATCCTTTCACCTGAAAATGTTCTTCATCACTTTCCTGGATGGAACATAGCAAATAAGGTGGGTTATAGGAGGTCTTGGCCCCAGGCCTTGCTGGTTGTGTGCCGAGATGTAGAAGAGGCAGAGGTGTCAGGTAGGGTGAGAGGGTGCAAAAAGGATGCGCAGGGGGTAGAAGGAGAATGAGAGAGAAGAATAAATTGATAATTTTTTTGCTTATCCTTTAGGAAAATCAATCCCCTTTAAATAGAGTTCTAGCACATGCGGCTAAGATATACTGGCCTAACTCAATAGCTAACATTATCTCTAAGCATTATTTGATGACAAAACTAACTAACATGACATCTATAAGACTATAACTTATATCTGATCCTGATCCTGGCCGACTGCTGAAACTGGCACAATACTCAGCCAAGGGTGGCAGGTATAGTGATGGCTCCACATGACAGCTTTAAGGAGATGACCATAAGGAAAAATAAAATAATTTATTGAGTAAATGGGTGTCGCTGCTGAGATACAGTCATTGACTACATGATGAATATTTCCATTTTTTCCATGTCTTGTTACGGTTATAATCTGCTCACTAACTTATATATTCCTCGGTGCAGATTGTTGATAAACTCCATTGGTATGTGCAACCTGGTGACACGGTACGTTCATTTTGCATCCAGGAAGCACAGATGCTCAGATAGACATTTAACAAATCACTAAATAGTGTAGGTAGCATCCATCAGTCAAAATTCAGAATTATAAAGCAGCCTAACTAACCAGTGTTAGCAACGGGCGGACTCAGCCATGACGCTGTGCTGGTAAACTTGCAGAGTTCAGTTCATTAATTAATGATCATAAATGATTTTTTAGTCAAGTTTGCAATTATTCCTGTGTAGATGCATCTTTAGGGATATTCTCCAGAAATATGGGAAATGACCCAATTTTTTTGGATCCTTTACCAACATTACGGACATAAGGCCTAGTTCTAATGACTATGCTGTTGTGTTAGACATGTATATAATAGCTGTATTTTACCCCCAGTGTCTAGGGGTTCCGTGCACATATGGCACACTGGTACTCGTATATGCTGGCCTCATGACGAATACAACTTGTGTTCATGACATGGTGTTAGAGTAAAACTTAGGGTCTTGTTCTCGCTACGGTTGCTGGTTTTTCTGGTGCATATTTGAGTCAATTGGTTTCTACTCCCACTCAGCTTCACTATAGTCAACTTCTTATTCTACGATATCTTGGGGGACTATCACTCGTTCTCTTTTCTTTCCACGCGCCAATCATATTCTGATGCTATTAGTAATCACTCTAATTGTCGGTCTCTTTCTTCCTACTGTGTTTTTCTTGTTGGTTTGCATTGCTTTAATGACTAAGAAGCAAACAATTGTTTCCGGTTCGAGTACTGATGCTGAGTTGCAAGCAATGGATCTATCAACAACAGAGCTATACTTGACTTTGGTGGTTATTTGAGGATTTTGGTGTTTCTATTCCTACACTGACTCCTCTTTTGTCTGACAGATATGCTTGTCGGACAGTACAGTATTGGGTGGTCCCTGCATATATGCCACACCTGTACTTGTGTATATACTAGCTTATTGGCCTCATGATGAAATATGCCATTGTATGGTCTGTATTGAAAATTCTCCTGGAAAAAAAAATGCAGATAATATCATATTTGGCAATGTGCAAGTAGTTTTGTACTTGCTAAAACCTAAACTAGAGTTGAGCAAAAGCTGGGTTAAGTTTGGTCGGACAGGACTGATGTCAGATCTGGTTTCAGTCCAGTTGTTGGCCTAGTCTTAGGCCCCACCCAATAGGCTAGTAAGTATTTTGGGGATATTGTTGGTTCCGATAATACTTCTCACTAGTTACTCAGCACTTCAATTTCTTTTCCTTTTTTCCGAGAAAAGTACTTTAATTTCTGTTTTAGCAGATTGTGGATTTCTCCTGTGGTCTAAATGACTTCAGTCAATTTATGAAAGAAAAGCTTGATAAAGTTGGCAAAAGGTGTAACTTCAAGAATTATGATGTTATTCAACCAAAGGTAAAACTGTACATCATGAAGTCCTTTATCTTCCATCATGCTTTACAATGATGAAATTTCATTTATTTCTTCCCAATTGTATTACTACTTGAGCCAAAACCAGGGGTAGGCTCGGGAGTGGGTTCAGAAAACCCTGGTCCAGTTGTACTGTTTCTTTGTATGATGATGTTCTGTTGGTTAGAGTTGGTCATTAAGCCATGTATGCTGCTTATTGCAAAACGGGAAGATGCTATTAGTGCATTATTTTGCTAGGTCCAAAATATGTGAAATTGAACCTAGTTGGAAGATGCTATTAGTACATTATTTAGTACATTATTTTGTAGTTTAAGGTTTTGGTGAGTTGTAGTGTTCTGTAGTTTGGAATAAGTTGGACTGTAAAGTATATGTTTTGGGCTGGAGTGTTACATAGCTTAGTAAATAGAATTTGACTTGCACATTTGTTCAAATTTCAAAAACCCCTCAATTGACATGGCAAATCTTCAAAGAATATTCCTTGTGACATTTTCATGTTTTGATAACATATGTATCATGTAGAGTTATGTCCTTATGAGGTACTGAGGGTGTGTATGATTTGAGCCCAAGCCTGCCCTACCAAAGATTTGGCTAGAAAGGTTTTGCTTGCCCATGATTTGGCCAACGTTGGTAAGAAAAATGATGCAAGGGGCATTAGCATGCCAAAAATTTGGCAACCATGCAAGTAAGACCAAGAATTTGGTAGGGTAGGCTTTGGCCACAAGTCAAACATACCCTGAGCACTGTTCACAAAATTTTGCTGGTGGATTTTACTTTTTTGGTTTCTAGAAGTCACTTGTCTCTGGTCATCATTGATTAGCATGCTTACTCTGAGCAATTGTGCCCTTTATTTAGGATTTCATATTTATAGTGTACTTGAGACCTGACGTAAGGAGTATCGTGTTTTGCAGAACTCCTTTTGTTTTGAAAAGAGGGACTGGATGACTGTGCGTCCAAAGGAACTACCGCATGGATCTAAACTAGTATGGTCTTTCATTTGCCTCCCCCCGCCCCCCTAAATTCAAATTAAATAACTGGGCAATATAAGATTACTAGCTAAAGCTCGCGCAATCGCGCGAGTAGTCTAACCCGTTGTACATATAATATATTATGTGTATTAAATTTAGTGCGTGTGAATATAAAAAAGTCATTTGAATATAAGTGTGACATACCTTTTTTTGTTTTAGTTTTTTTTTAGAAAGCAAAGAATGTTACATCTTATATTTGTAATAAATATTTTTTACTTGGTTTTTATCTAAATTAATTCAAACTTATTTAAATTAACTTAGGGTTAAAAGAAGGAGATATGTTAATTCCACAAATTATTGTTTTGTTTTTTCTCGGTCAAACTATTTTTAGTGGATTTCTTATATTTTATTTGGGCTATATGAACTTTTCCTTAATTTTTGGATTTTATTTGCATCCCTTTTGAATTCTTTTTCAAATTTTGGTTTTTGAAAAATCTGATAGGGTCTGGTAATGAACAGTGACTAAATCCGTTACTGTTCAATTCGGGTCGGGTAGATAAACAGTTATTAAACCCGTTAGGAACAGTGTCAATCTGGTACTATTCACTGTGGATCGGGTTTATAAACAGTGACTAACCTGTTACTATTTACCGCTGGATCTGGTCCATTCATATGAGATCCGATGGCTCAAAATGTACCACATCATAAATAATGACGTGGCGCACTGAGAAAGCAGCAATCCCAGCTGCTTTCTTGTATATAGAAAGATTATCATGACTGGGTTCTACTGCTCATTTATGATTTTTAATATGAGTAGATGGGTTCAGTGTTCGTGTGGATGTTGACAGTGATATCAGACTTGCTGCTGCTTAGAAGTCAAATCATGTGGCAATGTACCTTTGAATTTTATCTTGCTTTAAGAAAGGCTCCATCTGGCATACATTGAAGGAGTTGTCACTTCAATTATATTGTGTAGATAATGGGCCTTAATCCTCCTTTCGGATTAAAAGCGATGCTTGCCAACAAATTCATTGACAAGGCACTGACCTTCAAGCCAAAGCTCATTATACTGATTGTCCCCAAGGAGGCTGAAAGGTAATGAAGATCTTTCTGGAGAAATATTACACACACACACACATATATGTGTATATATATATATATACTTTGATTATCCCTTACCAGGTTAGATCGAAAGCGTCAACCTTATGATTTGGTTTGGGAGGATAATCAAAGTCTTTCTGGGAAGGTATGGAACTTGCATCTCCACTGAACCTTGCAGCTCTGCTTACTGAAGTTATTGACTTACTTATATGTTGCAGTCATTCTATTTGCCCGGTTCATTGGACGCCAGTGACAAACAAATGGATCAGTGGAATGTATTTCCACCCCCACTATATCTGTGGAGTCACCCTGATTGGACTGAGAAGCACAAGAAAATAGCCGAGAAGCAGAGTCATACTGAAATATTGAAGGTTGTCTCCCATACCAAAGAAGTGGATTATCCTTTTGATGACATCCCTTCACAGAATCATGCTAAAGTCACTTATGAGCAGAACTCCACAACCAGAAAAGAAAAAGGGCCACACATGGATGAAAACATGAAATTTGTTGTAGGGAAAATGGAACAAGTGGATGGATTCCCTCCAGAAAAGCAAGTGGAAGTCATGTACGAGGAAACAAAGGTTGCATCAAACAAAAGTACTACTTGTCGAGCTGATCAGAATGGCGTTCATCATGAAGAGAGATATGTTCATTCTGAATTCGAAATTGCTTGTCACAATGACGGTACAAAAGCAATAGAGATTTCAAATCGCTCCAGATGGAGAAGAGAATCAGAGAAAATTGGAGGAGGTGATGATGCAGTAGATTTGGATATGAATATCTCACCCTCAGACTCCAGGAATGCTCAGTATAAATCAAGGAGCCTTTTCCCTCCTATGCCAAGTGAAAGTGAATATTTTTTCTCAGAGAAGATGGCACGTCAGGATAATTATTTCAATCATCCTATACCAGAGCCCTGCATGTCTCCCATTGAGAGGGCACCGTATGAGCATAGCTATTTTACAAATGGAGTTACATCTGTAGAAAACCACCTCTCTTTTTCCACTCAAAATATGAGTCCCGGCCTTGAGGAACAGCAGACTGGACTGTATGCTGGTGATCCAACTGGTAATTTATACAATTCAATATCTGGCGGAACTGGTGGCAGCTTTTACGGGAACCAGAACTTTGAAGATCGCTTGGTGGATTACACCATGGAGAGTGCTGGCTCTGCTCAGAGGAATCTAGTTCTTGGTAGAGATGTTCAGGAGAATGCAATTACTTACAGTGGACACATCAGGGATGATAATCCCCGAATGGCCATGAACCCACCCGTCATAGATATTCGAGCACAGATAAGAATGTATGGTGGACACGTTAGGGACGATCATCCCCAAACAGCGATGAACCAACCTGCAGACATTCGAGCACAGATTAGAATGTATGGTGGGCATAGTACCTATGACCATCCACATACAGGTAGATACTCTTGGGGATCTTCAGATGCTAGATTTGACCAGTCTGCTTCAACTACCCCCTCATATGGAACGCCATCGTTGGGTTCTACTGGGAGGTTGGCTGTCGATATGTATACTCCCAGCCATGATGAAACAAACTATACCACAGGCCCAAGAGGCCCGTACAGTGTAGCTGATCATGTCAACTTTGCTTCCCGGCAGCAGTATCCGTACCCACGTCCAGGCTCTTCTGGTGGCTGGCCTGGCTAGTGAGTGAACCTTCGAGATTTCCGTAGAATCATGGTCTGACTATATGCTTGCGTCGGCAGATGTAATATAACAAAACGATAAGATATCACCTAGATGATGGTTAACTTAAAAGTTTACTGTGTATATGAATGGCTGAGTTTATTGTACCATTTGTGGTCCATATTTGTAACGTTGAGCTTCATCTAGGAATAGCTAATTTGCTAGCGCTGATCGTAGATACTGTGTGTCTCGCAAATAAGATTTTTTTTTGGCGCGAATAAGATGTGTATGTGCTGGTAATGTGTATGCACCAATTGTAGCAATTCGATTGATTAACTTTTATAGTTTACCGATATTTAGATTTGGTATTTTTGTGCTCGCAAGCTGCATCTGCGTATGTTGGGTGGTATGGAGTACTTGCTTGTTAGGCCTGGAAAGTAGCTTGTTGCTAACATGACCTGTATTTCTGCATGTTTCAACTGTTGCAGTGCATATTGATTTGAAAGTTACTGCTACTGTTAGTTTTATAATTTGTTCATTTCATTCGTTTTAGACGCAGTTTCACAATTTCCAAATATAGAAAAGAACTTACTGTATTAACTAAAGAAGTGGTGGATGGCACAATGTGTTGGTGCAAAGCCACTACTGAGTCGATGGATGACAGCCTCACGTCAAAACTTTGATTCAGATTAGATTTTATTCCTTTTTCTTGCTTTACATGTTCCAAATCTTACATTCAGGATTGCATGTTCTGTTCACAACATAAGAGTGCACGAGTAACATGTTAAAATACCCTTTTTCAGTGTCTACTTTGTGTTGCTTCAGTAGTGGCAAGGTCATAAAACGAACTGCGGTATCATAATCGTCCTCTCTGTGCAGATGATTCTATAGTACCATTTGGACAACTCAGAACCAATATTGGCTTTTGGCTTGATTATTGTGTATCTCTTTTCTGAGTAGTGGATCAAGTAGGAATTTAGTGAGATTCGTGAATTTATCCTTAACCTCTATCAATTATAGCCTGTGATTAGGAGATGTGTTTTGAGTGGATGTGTGCATGTGACGTGTGTTGTGGTGTGTGTACACGTGTGCGTCTTGTAATCGAAAAAAAAAGTGTTGCAACCCATATGGCCAGGGTTTCAGGAAATAGAAAAGGGAAATCTCACAAATAAGAAATCAAACTCTAGTAATCAGCTAGACAGATTTACGGTTGACAATTATTTTGCGTAGATGCAAGACATGTAACGCCACCAATCCACCACCACCACAAGATAGAACACATCAGCATTGAACATTTCCCTAATAACTCTAGTTACAAGCTCCTAAATTGAAATTTATGGCGCGTAACTAGTTGGATGAATGCAATTCAAAAGAAACGACTTTGAACTTGACAGATTTGACTGATTATGATGGGCCTATCACCTCCTCAAGTGCACAGAAATAGTGAGAATTCTGAAACATTAGCGGTCCCTTCTGAAACCGTTACCATTTCAGAAGGAAACGCGTTCGCGTGCCTTTTGACGATGCATAACGTAGGGAAAATATCCATGTTCTGTTTTTCTCTTGGCTTTGCTGAATCGTGCGATAAGAAAGGAAATCACCTGTCTAGTTGATACCACACGAAATTAGAGTTTTGAGCTCCAGTTCATACTTGCAACAATTTACAACTAAAGGAACTGGCATAAGCATTCCCGAGAAGCGCCTTCGTTGGGTTCATTGCGAAATGAATTTCAACGAACATAAAATCTATACATGTTTCAACCAGCAGCAGAACCTGCTCCCGTGGCATCATTGTCACAGTCTCACGAACATGAATGGAGATATGAAGCACGCACAAAAACACACAATATGAAGTCCAAAAACAAACGCACATTGCAGTTTTTGCATCTCCGCGTTTTCATTTTCGGTGGACCACGAGCAATTTTTACTCGTCAAAGCACGCAGTCTGACCAGGTGTTGAGTATCGACTCACCAGCCGTCTCACGTTTTTAAACCTATAGCGCTTCAGCATCCCAGCATGTATTTCACAGATCATCCATCCATCTTGAGCGAGCTCAGCCGTCTAATTCTTTGATCGAGCTCAGCCATGACCACTGTCTCCTGCTTTTTCCTTTCCTTTGTGATTGTGTTTGTTGTCATGGAGCCAATCTTATCAAATGCAAACTAGGAAAGAAAATGGTAAAAATAAATAAATCAGAATGCAATGTTTGGCAAGGAGCGCTTTAAGGCATGCAACAACATCTACTGGATAAATCGCTCAGGATATTTCTCAGTTTCACTTTACTGTAATTTCTAAAATAACACAAATTTGTTTCTTTAAACTACTATGATATGACATATGCTTAAATAGTTTATCACTGACTGCTTCACCCAATTGATGTTAGTATAGAAAACAAATATTTACCGTGAGAAGTTCATCAGGATCATATAGATGATGAGCAGTTGTTTGCAAAACATCAATTACATCACCAATATGTTGGATGCGCAGCAGATCATCTTCTCTCATCTGCAAATATTCCCAAACTTATGAAAACAAAGTAATGCAAAACAAGTGGAAGGCACCCTTTTACCCATATGAGCAAGGAATCCAAACACCTTCAGAATACCATGCAGCAAAGGAAATTTCCTGAGTACACACCTTGAAAATTGCCAGAGCGACATGGAACAAGACCTTAGCTCCTTCATTGAATAAAACATCCCACACCCGGAGGGTTGTCTATTCACAACAACAGAAATTGTAAGTGTGAAAAGGTTGTAAAATGTGTTTTGGGCAAATCACAGATGGATTAGTTAAACACTGATACTAAGTAACTATTGTCTAACCTCCGAAGGCAAGGTTTTAGAGAAGACACACAAGAACCATTCCGTGGCAACAAGTGAAACATCAAATCCCATCGCTTCAAGATGAACAGCAATCCTGCATTGTATGGTCCATTCAATATAATTCACAATCGTAGGATGATGTTTTCTTACTGACATATGTTGGTGATAAATCATTGTATAAAGATAACAGGGAAAACGACACCTTGGACACTTCTTAGCTAGAAGATCTTTGAACACTCTCTGCTCAACATGACATCCAGAAAGATTATCAGTATAACAATCGCTGACAAGAACATTTTCCAATAGTACAGCAAGCATCCAGAATGCATCCTCCTCTGTCTTCATAACGAGCAACAGCAGAGCAGCTACATAATTTAAACCCTGTACTACTACACACTGTTAGGAGGTGTTCTGTGAGATAATCACATCTGACGAACTAGTATTTGGCATTACAGTTACCTGACAGTATCCAACTTCTGAATCACGGAATGAGTACCCAACAAGTACACGTCGAAGAGATGCCTGACCTTCATCACTGTTCAACCAAGGATGGCAAGGGAAGGTGCGAGGAAGATCCTATAATGACAAAGCATTCATTTTGGTACTTCACAGATTCACCGAATTAGTGTACATAAAGCAGAATATATGCTGATAAGTGATGACAACCATCTGGATAGAACCATATAAAGCTACACATTAAAAAAAAACTAGATCAATAATAAGAAGAGCTCTTCCAGCACACCAGCACACATCAAATATGAAGAGTACTGATTGAAACATTCTTGAACTAATGAAGCATATGGAAACCAAGTATTCATATGGATGAAGCAATCTGATGCTTGCAGGATGATGCTCAGTAATAGTTTAATAAAACATATATTTGTTTTGTAGAATGAGATTTCCACACACTTCATTTGTTCCTGGTGTGTAAAGACATATGTACCAAACAATGTCAGAAATTTAAGAATGACGAACGAGCTTAATCTAATTATAAATCTATCTGCATAAAGACAATACGTTCTAGAAGGATAACACATTGTTGATCAATCATAAATCTTCCCAGACCTACCCATTAGTTTATACTTAACATTCAGAAAGATCATATAATCATTCACTTTCCTCCAATATAAAGCAGCATGGTTTGATAAGCAGTAAGAGATAGGAAGGCATAAAGTTATACAGAACAAATCAGTAACAACTCGTCAAACTCACATGGTCGATTTGGCGTGTCGCTGGCGTGGTCTTACCCTCCGTGGCCCTGATCAGCTCATCATAGTACGTCTCCGGCACCGTTGACCGTTTCTTGGCCGCCCCAGACACTGACAACCACACCTTTGGCCTCAGCACCGGTGGCACCCCCTTCCTGATCAGCCTCCTCAGCGTAATTGTATTGGTGAGAACTGATAGCTTGAGCGATGTGACGCTAATTACCCCATCGCCACCATTGGAGGAGATTCTCGGCTGGAGGTACCAGTTTGCGCCCTTGCTCGCCTCCAACGCCCACCACACCCTCCCTTGCTCCCTTATCCTCTCCCTGACCTCGTTCAGCACGTTGACATCGTCCACATTGCCCTCCACCATGAACCCGTAGAGATCTTCAAATTTCACCGACAAGTGGTGGTAATTCGCATGGCCCTTCCTAGGTGCAGTGTATCTGATGGTGTGGGTGGCGGTGGGCATGGATGCAGGTGGCAAGTTCCACAATGTCCTCCTCCTCGGGTTGAAATCATCGGCCACATTCCTGGTTTGGATCCCAAACATATTCCTGTCAACTAATCTATTTGCCAATATAAATTATCTATAAATCCACTCCCAAATCTCCTATTTTCTTTATTGATGTTGCTTTCTTGGTTTCCTTTCGTCGTTCTTGACCCCTACAACCATTTCAAGAACCACATGTTTATGGCGTTGCGCATCAAACAGCAACAGCAATTAGGTGCAAGAACCCTCAAGAAAGAACACAACTAGGAGGGGAACATCAAATTACCTGCAGATTGCAAGAATCCGCACGGATCTTTCTTGGCTAGCCGATTTCTTGCTCAAGAACCAAGAAGATGAGCGGATTGGCTGGTGCTGCTCATGTGGATATTGGTCCAAGAACCCGAGAGGCGAAGCAAACACCGACGACCTCAGATTGGGAGCAGCAACACCGACGACCAGCTGCAGCAATGGCTAAAATTGGCAGTGCTGCCTGCTCCTCCTCCTCTTTGACCCTATTTTGGGACGCTCTGATCAGCTGGGATTTGAGAGCTCAATTTCAATCACCTGGATAATGAAATTGTTGAATCCCTCTTAGATGTTATTTTTCCTGGATTATCTCTTGAGCTTTTTGCAATGGTGGCAGCTTTCGAGAAGGGGGAGCTTGGAATTTGGCTTTTATGCAGGATGCCTTCTTCTTGTGACCATGTCAGCTTGTTGTCTCAATCTCCAAACCTTTTTTTTATAAAGAAACAGTTGTGATAAAGATGTGATACTATTAAGAATAGGTTTGCTTCAACAAATAAAGTACCAATAGATGAGAAATTTGCAGGTTTTCCCTCCACCGACTTTGAATTTGCACATCCGTACTTCAAGTACAGTCTTAGTACTATATATCCATTAAATGTCGATTAATTAGTTGCTTAGAAAAATGCATTCGCTATCGCCCTATTCTCTTTTAATTAAATGAGTGGTTTTAATTAGAGGACATTTACTTCCAACTCTGCAACAAATTTACTTTGTAACTTAACATGCGAATGCGCAAACTAGATGCTGTTGTAGATTGATGTGCATCCGCGCCATCTAAAATGTTGTAGTTTGAAGAATGCAATCCGGAAAGAAAAAACTAGTAACATACTACTGTAAAACATGTCTACTTACAGATATTCTTGTCTAGTCTTTGTGAGACGATTTTGTCCCTCTTTTTTCTTTCTCCTTCCTTGAATCACCGAAAATCGCCCCACATGTTCTACGTTTCGTGTGTCTGGACCCACCCACATCATCCATTGAGGCTACTCCACCAAGGGTATCGAGGTTAGCTTTGGGCAGAACTTCTCGCCGGAGAGAGCCAAGGCAGTACTAGTTTAGGATGGCGGAGACAAACAACGCAGACGATCCTCTAAGGCTAGAGTGGGCACAAACCTGAGCAGACAAGTTTAGGAATGACATGTTACTACTTCTCTTTCCGGTGGCACTGTTCAACTTGCATTGTTTTCAAGTGTATGGATGAAATTCTGCAAAGAAAAGATGACTTTCTAATGTACTATTAGGAATAGAATAGAAGCATTTGTTGAAAAACATTTGCTCCAAAAATCAAAACAACAAGTGCAAAAAAATAATATGAAAATCAACCTTCTAGGAGTTACCTCCATTTCAGACACAAAAGAAGCTTATATGTTCATTTGATATATAGATTCTTTTAACCTAAAACTTCACAATGTAAAAAGAAGCACAATTTGCTACTGAAAGAGACAAAACGTTATTCGGATGCAACTGTGTGTTGAGTTTATAACTACGAATATACTGCATGAGGAGATGTGATGTTTGCAGAAGCCTTCTGCAAATTGGTCTATAAGCGTAGGCCTAAGCGCAAACCTACAAAAGAGTTCTGAATAAATAATACCGAGTATAAGGGGTTTGGAGAAGTTGAAAGTTCGATAATGATGGAGCCTTACGATACAAGTGGACACAAGGACTGGCGATGGACATCATGAGAGGAAAATATTCACATTTGATTTCACTTTTTTTATGTCCAACAGGCACGTTCACATTTGATTTGGCGATGGCCATCATGAGAGGAAAATCTTCACATTTGATTTCACTTATTATTATTATTTCCGAGAGGCAAGTTCCACATTTGATTTGCGTTTGGGTGGTAAAGAAAGTATATAGATTCTGAGAGTTAGTTGTAAAGGACGGCTTCTTGGAACATGCGGCCGGTGAGGTGTGATCAGTACATCCGAAGAAAAAAAAACTGCACCTTGAGTGTCAATTAAGCTCCATTCGTACTAGTACATCTCGGGAACGTCCTATCGGTGAGACGGTGAATACACGAGAATATGAAAACATTTAGCGGGGTTAAAATCATCCTTGCCATTTCTGGACGCATGTAAGTGCGCTGTAGCGGAAAAGGACTTGGTCCGTGATCTCTAGCCCTAGTTTTCGCAATTCTAGCTCATGCTAAGTAAGGCAGCATACAGAGGATGAAACTGATAATTTCATTCACGTCGAGAGCAGGGTGTTGAGCCAAAGTCAAATCCATACAGTTCACAAATTTGGTCAAAAGGAAGAGACTTTAAATATTGTGGCTGCATTTCTAGTAGAGATGGAAAGAGTAAACCCCAAAACATACTTTCTTCCCTTAGGTATTTATATCCGGACGACGCTTTTTATTCAATCACGAAAGTGATAGAGATCATAATGATGATGATTATGCCTTTCATGCAATTACTGCCTTTCCCATGTACAAATTTTATTATTATTTTGGTAATAACTGGACACAGCTGTGATGCCATCCAAAACTAGAGTTCATCAATTCCCTCCCTCAGCAAGGTTTAATGAAAACAGAGTTGATTAACAACATTCTGTAAAATTTTCATAGATTACTCTGATTCAGGGTTGGACACGAGCCGAGCCGAGACGCGAGCCGACTCGGCTTGCGCTGGCTCGTGAAAACACGAGCCGAGGAAGGCTCGGCTCGGTAGGTGTGATGAGCTTAAAACTGGGCTCGACTTGGGCTCGCGGCCGGCTCGAGCCGGCTCGGCGCAGCTCCTCAAATGCGCCACTCGGCAGGCCTGTTACGTCCGTCCGCCCAGCACTCTCCACGACGCACTGCACGATGCGGTTAGGGTTCGGCGGAGCCGCTGCCGCTGCCGCCGCCGCTCCTCTGCACCGCTCCGTAGTCCGCCGCCGCTCCTCCGTGCCGCCGATGATGTACATGTACTTCACGATGCAGCCAGGGTCCCAGCTCTACCAGCCCATCCCGGATGGCTGGAACGCCTTCGTGTACATCATCAACGGCGAGGGCGTCTTCGGCAGGGAGAAGGCCTCCCCGGTGAGCGCCCACCACTGCGTCGTGCTCGGCCCTGGCGACGGCCTTAGCGTGTGGAACAGGTCCGGCGAGCCACTGCGATTCGCGCTGGCGGTCGGGCAGCCGCTGAACGAGCCGGTGGTGCAGCAGGGGCCGTTCGTGATGAACACGCGTGCCGAGATCCAGCAGGCCATGGAGGACTACTGCTAGGGGAGGAACGGCTTGGAGAAGGCCAGCCAGTGGAGCTCCAATTGATCTCGCCATGATGGAACTGATGATGATCCGGACGCCGCTGCTTGCAAGTGCGTAGGCCCGCTGGTGACGGTCCGAACTCCGAACGCTGTTTAACTTAGCACATGATTAGCGCATATACGGTACCTAGCGTAAGATAATTCTTGTGTTCTAGGTGTTCTAGTTCGTGGTGCCGAAGGCTGCTTAATTCTTGTGATTCACAAAATCCAAATAAAAGTAATGTAAAGTTTCTATTTTCCAAAAGCATTATCTCCGTCAAGCACAAGTGTTGGTTTGACCCAATTCGATTCTCAGTCACAGCTGTAGCTGATCTGTGTGTCCTATCATCTAATCGTGCTCCCCTTGCATTTCCATTGAAGATCACGGCCTTGGATATTATTGCACGGATCGAGTTGGGCAGTAGGGGGTGTCGTTTGGTCAAGGAAAAGAAAAGAAAAGGATGCGGCAATCAATTGTCTACATACACTAATTACAGAATGAGAGAGAGGGGTTTCAGCTACCGAACACCGACTAGACACGTCTTTGGATGGACCGAATAGTTGTTGGTACAAAAAGTTCCATTTATTAAATATAGCTGGTAATAATTGACACTTGAAATTTAAGTTATTGAAACTTTTCTATATCGACATAAAAAGCATGAGTTAGAATAGTTGTCTAAGCTCCTCTGAGGATTATAGGACATTGGTCCCAAATCGTCTGTTATTTTTCCTTTTTCACTTAAATTTGCGCTAGCCAAGTATTAAACTCAGAACACGTTGGCATTGGTAAATTTCATGCACCGATTAGTTTACTGAAAATATTAGAAATATACTCATACTTCAACAACTAGAATTGGAAATATGCATACAACCGATCTCTATCATCTAGGTAATCACTGTAGGAGGATAAGACATTGTGGCATCATTGAAAATGCATCTAGGCTCTCTAAATGAGTTTTGATGATTAATGATAAAATGATAAAAGGATAAATGAGTGTATCAAGCATTGGTCCGATTTTAGTCCTACAAGCATGATGTTGACGAGCCCTAAAAAGTTTGACAAAGATATTGTTTGGATGACTAGAAGGTTAAGGAACTTTTTCTAGTCATTTAGTGGTTCAAAAAATTATATTGACTAATAGGCAAGCATGAGGTAGATTTATCTAGTGTGATGCTCACAAGGATCCAATTTCTTAATCTCTAGAATCCCCTAAGTTCTCTCCACACAAATTTTAAGTGTGCCTAGAGGATTCGGACCAGTAGGTCGGAGCCTGTGTGTGTATTGAGTTCTTTGTTGGTCCGGAACCATCAAATGGTGTTGGCTTGGACCCTCAATGTGTTCCTTGGCTTCTGTCCAAAAGCATAGTTCTTATCCAAAGCCACCGAGTGGTGTTGATCTGGAGCCTCCGGAGTCTTTCAAGTCTTCTGCCAAGAAGCATCTATTGCATCCGGAGCCTCCGGATGGATTCAGTTTGGACCCTCCAAAGCTTTTCAAAGTCTTCATCTAAAGAGCTTATTCTTTTGTAGTATGCCCCCGTGATTCTTTGTCGGAACCTGCAGACGATGTCTAGAGAGTTCTGTTCTTGGTCAAGACACTCCGATTTGTCTCGTCTGGATGCTCCAAAGGAAAACTTAGCTTCTCTGTCTTGTGTGCTAAACTCATCCGAACCCTCTGAGTGATGTGTGTTTAGATCCTTTGATGAAGCCAGTTGGTTCTATGCTTCGCCAAGTGTTGAGCCTCTGGACACTTCGAACAAGTTCAGTCCGAAGCATCCGAACCAAGTTGTTCTTCTCTGGATAGAAGGTTGTTTTTTTTATCTAGATCCTTCGAATGTCTCTTGTCTGGACTCTCCAGGTGTCAAAATACCTTTGAAGTTTGAATCATTCGGGGCATACGGGTGGTGTGATGCCAAGCTCCGCACAACTCATATTAACCATTATTTTGAATCTCGGAGCCTCCGAGTCAGGTTGTCCGGAGCCTCCAGGTAGTGCAAAATGTTGCATAACGGTTAGTTTTTGAAGGCTAGCTATATATGACCTCACCCACTCCGGCTGGGATCCTCTCTTGCTCGTCCATTTCTTTACTCCTGCCTTTTGAGAACTTCTCCTCCTCACTTCTAAGTGTCATTCTTTGAGAGGGAAGAAAAGAGAGGGAAGGGTTGGATCATTTTAAGCATCTAGCAAGAGGTCTTCTCCAAGCTCCGCTTTCTTTTGTTACTCTTGGAGGTTAGTGCTCCCTAGATGTTTCGGAGTTCTTGGAGAGTATTCAAGAAAATTGTGAATTGCCCTAAACATTTGTGAAGGTTGGAGCTCGCCTACCGCAAAAGTGAAGAGGTCGGAAGAAGAGAGGGAGGCTTCGCATCGGCAAGCCTCTTGAGGAAAGAAAACATTTCGGTGCCAGTTTCGGTTGTTGGACCAAGCTTCCTCAACAGAGATGTAGGGCCTCACCAAGGGTTTGAACTTCGACAACAAACTAAAGTGTCTCCACTTCCTTGGTTTTTACATACACTTGACCTTAGAATTTTAATACTTGCTTGTTCACATGCAATTGGTTGCTAGTTACTTTCTTGTGAATCCTTTTTGCTACTAGTATACATATGATGATGAGTAATATGATAATACCATATACAGGGTAGTATCAATATACGAATACCTTGGATATTCGGAGCCGTTGACTAACAGCCCAGGAATCTAGAGGATAACAAGTCCTTACGTACCAAGAGCAAGGATGCTCTTTAAACTAGGAAGACAATCCCTATGTTTAAGGATGACAAGTTGGAGATAAGTCCACGACCTCTACGACATGGGTCATGCACTATATAAACCCGAGGACCCCTCAGGAGGAAGGGAGAGGAACACAAGACACAAGCGAGAAGCCTTTGGAGGTTGAGCCCAGCCTCCACGAGACGACTTCACTAGCCATCCAGATCTACTCAAAGAGAGACCCGACTAGGTTTAGATCCCATCTAGGATAGCCACTAACATCAATTTTCTGTAAGATACTCGAGATTCAATATATACCAAGAGGACGTAGGGTTATTATCCCATGGGAGGCCCGAACCTGTATAAAAATCTTGTTCCGTGTCCCCCAACACCGCAAGGTCACGGTCCCAGGGGTCCCCACCCTTCAACAAATCTCTATGTCTCATGACTACCGTAAGATCGGCGGTTTACCAATCGTCGACAACATAGGTGTCAATTTTGTTACTAGGAGTAATATTTGAAAAGTGTCTATTCACTCCCCATCTAGGCGTCATCCTTGATCCTTCAATTGGTATCAGAGCCTTGTGCTCTTATCTTTTAGGTTTAACCATCTAGAGAACTAGAATGTCTTCTTGTGAGGGTTTCCATCTTGCTAGAGGTCCTTAATTTTATGATTCAAACTTTGCTAGTTGGAATCACAAAATTAAGATACATTTAATGGCCATTAACCCAAGCATATGGCGTGTTGTACTCTATGGTTTTGAGTGATTAATCCGGACAAGCTCAGTGGTGCTGACACAAGAAAATTCACCTAAATGCCCCACGCAACCAATGCCATATTCAATGCATTGAGCCTGGATGAGGTCAACCGTGTGAACACACTTGAAGATGCTCAAAATATTTGGAACACACTTATGGAAATTCACAAAGGAACATTGTCAGTCAAGGAGTCCAAGCTCGACATCTTGAAAGCAAGCTAGATCGCTTCACGATGTTGGAGAATGAGGGTGTGAATGAGATGTTTACACACCTCAATCACATTGTCAATGAGCTCAAAAGTCTCGGATGCTCCGAGATCAATGACTACTTTGTGGTGAAGAAGATGCTCCAAGCTCTCACATCTAAGTATGAGTACTTGGTGATGCTTCTTCTGAAAGGGATGAGTTCAAGAAGTTGACACCCACCAAAGTTCTTGTAAGGACAATTACGCATGAGATGACAATCCAAGACAAGAAAGAGCTTGTGGCCTCAAACTCAAGCCTCAAGAAAAACATTGCTTTGAGGGCCAAGTATATCACGGAAGATGATTCAAGCGATGATGAAGAAGAGAAAGAACTTGATGATGAGAACATTGCGCTATTTGTGAGAAGATTCTCCAGAATGTTCAAGAAGGGTGGTGGTGAGAAGTTCTTGGGCAAAGAGAAGAGCCACATGTACTCCAAGGATACAAGGAAGAGGCTTACCAAGAGGACATGCTTTGAGTGTGGCAAGACTGGACACTTCATCATCAATTGTCCAAACAAGAAGGATAAGGAGGATGAAAAGGAGAAGGGGGTACAAGAAGGAGCGCCATGGGAAGAGCAAGTACATGAAGAAGAATCATTAGAAAGCTCAAGCATACATCAACCAAGAATGTGACTCCGATGACACAGCTCCGACTTCGATTTAGACATTGATCATAATGGAGTTGCTGGTCTCGCCATGGCAAGCTGATGACCCGTCAAGTCCTTCTACGACCATTCAAGTGATGATAAGACACCAGTTTGTCTCATGGCAAAAGGGTCAAAGGTAGCCTCAATCACCAAGTCTCCCACATTTGATGATAGTGAAGATGACTTGCTTGATGATCTTGATGATTTGAGCATGTCTAGTTATGATGTGTTTGTAGCCACTCTTGAGAAGCAAGAGTCATTTCTTGTGAGGGATAAAGAGAAGAATGAAGCTGTGGCGCTAAAATACAAAGATGTTAAGGTCTCACATCGTAGACTTGAAAAATCTCATGAAGAGCTTAGGAGTGCCCATGAGAATCTTGGTTTGAGATATCAAGAAGAAACAAGATCATGAGACTCTTAAGATATCTCATAATATCATCAAGGGAAAACACCTCTCTCTCCTTGACAAGCAATCAACCTAATCTCAAGTGGTAGTAGAGTCACCATATGCTAAATGTGCTTCTATGTCTAAGGACTCACCCACTATGAGCTTTAACGATGTTGCTAGTTCACCTAACTCTATCTCTTGTAAAGCAACATTGTTGAGGGAGAATGTTAGGTTGAAGGCTCAATTAAAGCACGGGTTGCTCAAGAGCTAGAAGGGTAGTAACGCCATAAAGGCGATGCTGAGCTACCAAAAGGAGAAATTCAATCATGAAGGACTTGGTTTCACCCCAAGGTTCAATGATAATGGGAAGACATGGACTCCTTGTCCCTTTCGTATCAATTACTATGTCTAAATAGAAACTCGACGAAAACAGAGGCCTTTAGGGTGTTTTTATAGATGGGAAAAGCACTCTGGCCGAAACGGACTCGAACTGACCTATGTTGGTTCGGTGTTTTAAAACGACCTACGGGCGGTTTAAATTGGCTAGTTCATTTTTTGGCAGATTTCTATTTTTTGACAGCCGACAACCCGAATGACTCTATAATGATTTTATTCTTCTTATACTTGATTGAAACTTCAATTGGACTTCAAATAGGCTTGTTGGGTCTTCATCTTCATGTCATGATGGGCGCTTCATGGTCCGAAAATCTTCACTTGTCGTCCCTCCTCTTCCGAAGAGCTTGAACTTGAATCCTCTCCAGCTCTTGAAGATCCTGACGGTCCTTCTCTTACTCTTCATAGCTTGAACCAAAGATGTAGTGGAAGTAGAGGTAGCCGTGGGTTTATCTGTAGGGGCCATGTCCTCATCATTCTCCCCTTCATGAAAACAAAGCCATCTTCGGCTTTGCATAACCTGAAAACCATCATAGAACAAAGAAAATGTGTACGCAGCATAGATGTATCTATCATGGTTAGCAATTATATCTAAACCAAAATGAAAACTATGATACACCTTGGTAGGTTTCATAAACATGTAGAGCGGCATATCATTCTTATAATTCCAATGATTATTGTGACCTAATTTACAAGTATAAGTGAAACATTCATACATATAATCTGTTGTGCAATGCCCATCACTAAAATATTCCAATATAGTTGAATAAACATTACTGGTACCCAAATAAGAAGCCACATCATGCTGAAATTGAGGGCAAAACAATACACTAATGTTGGAACAATCATGTAACAAGCTATTTGGCATAAATTCAGCACCAATATTAGAGTTGATATCAAAATAATGAAGCATTGGCGTCAAATTATCTTTTCTAGAAACAGAAAATTGACCACATGGAATGAAAACCCTATGGACCAAGAATTCATTGCCTATGTCATAAATTGCTACAACGTGTGACATAATCCTTTGAATTAAATACCGACATTGCAAAGGTCATGCGATGAATAATTGCAAGTGGTCATTGTTGGAACAAGCAAGTATAGATATAGCCAGTTCAGTACAAGTGATACAAATCATATGCACACAAATTCCATTATTTGCAATAATATCTCCAATTAAATTAATTCTGTAAGCATGAATGTAGGTAGAATTCCAAGGTAGTAACTTTATAAGTTCCAAAACTTTTTATAGAGCATGTGTCAAATTCATAAGGTTAACAAGTTGGATAGTACATATAGCATCATGATTATGGCAACATACACATCATCATGGTCAATCAACTTATCATAGCCAACTTCAGATTCAATTTCTACACATAGCTCAACGGTTGGTGCTCTCAGATTAGTAAAGGAAACAATTTTAGAGCATGGAGCACTCAAATCAACTTCTATAACATTTACATTACAATTTAGATAGTCCAAAACAGATTGCACATTATTAATATTACAACATGGGGTGTCCAAATCAGAAATATCAGAATTTTCATCATGTGCATTTGTACATCCAAATCACTAGGTAGATCAATGATATCACAGGAAGTGCAAAAATCATCTAGCAGTTCATATGTTTCAGTAATAGTATCAAGTAATATCTTGTAAACAACTTCATCATGTGTAATCACATCCACATGAGGGCAATCAACAATTTTAGCACGTGGAACATGAAATTCAGCATTAATATGTGATTCCAAAACATAAGTAGCATGTTCATCATCTAGTTGTGGCATGGATATAAGTGAAGTATTATCACATAACTCTTCTTTATTACAAGGAGCATTAAGTAATTCATTATAAACAATAATCTCTACTTGTGGAAAAGGAAAAGTTACAATTGGTTCTACTCTATGTTGCTCTAAAATAGTATGTGTAGTGGACAAGGGTAGTTCAATCAACTCAACACATGAAGTATTTAATTCGTCAAGGCAAATATCAATGGCATGTGGAGTCTGAGAATTGATACCTCTATTATTACCTTGTAAGCTCAACTCATGTGTGGTAGGTACCGCAATGAGGACAACAATAGGTGAGCACTAGTACATAAATCATTTGTATAGACGGTTCAGAACACCCGTGCAGGACGGTTTTTTGAACTGTCTGTACGAAAGAGTCTGTACAAATCAGGTTTGTACAGACGGTTGAAGAACCATCTGTACAAATAGAAGAGTACAGATGATTCCCAACTAGAACCACCTACACAAATCGCGTATTACAGACCGTTCCCAACTAGAACCATCTGCACAGATGGAATACTGCAGACGGTTCCAACTAAGAACTGTCTGCACAAATCGACTATTATAGATGGTTTCAAAACAGAACCGTCTGCACTAATTATTTAAACAGTACCTCGAGAAAGTTTGCACAGATGATTCTGGATATAGAGCCGTCTGTACAAACGCTTTTGAGGTGCTGGTTCAAAGCATTTGTGCAGACGGCTCTATGAGTAGAACCGTCTGTATAAAAAATTTGTACAGACGGTTCTATACCTGGAACCGTCTGTACTCTTGCGAGTCGCCCTGCCACAGTGCTGCCGCGGCAGCAAAAACGGCGGTTTCCGCTGTCACGGCAGCAGCTGCAGTAGGGCGACGGTGCTGCAGCCTGCTGCCACGTCAGTGGAAACCACCGTTTCTGCTGCCGTGGCAGCAGTGCGGCGAGACGACGATGATGCAGCTGCTGCCGCGGCAGTGGAAACCGCCGTTTCCGCTGCCGCGGTAGGAGTGAGGCAGGGCGTATAGTCATTGATCTCAAACTTTTTTATTCAGAAGCAAACATTAAACGTCACTAATTCTCAACCACAAAGTCATTCAGAAGCCTCCGTAATCACATTAATTAAACGTCATTCTCGAATACAAAGTTCACAAGCAGTAACCTATTAACCGTTTTTCAAGTGCAAATCTTGAGGGATATGGAATTCTCCGGTGTCCTTCATCAGCTGGGATAGTAGAAAACCTATTAACCGTTTTTGAACATAACGGACCTCGTCACTCTGGAGCTCTTCTGTAGGAAACTTAAATGTCTGCAGAAGGAAACTAAAATAGGTTAGGCACAACGTCAGAAAGATGAAAAATGTAACTGAATACGGTGTAATGACACTAACCTCCGGACCTACCACACTAGAGCTAACGATCTGCAACATATATGTTGCGACATAATATCCACAGAGGTTGGTGCCCGGCGGCTACTTGTGGCACTGCAGAAAATCACGATTACGTGTAGGGTAATTTTAGTTTTATCGAATACATACTAGAATGTGCGAGGTCATTATTCATGGGCGAGGGAGGGATTATTACCGGGAAATGAAATCGGTGGGTTGGTCCGGTTTTTTCTGTTTTCACAGGCCCAGCCCAGTTGAGCACCCTCATCAAACCTGCGTAGTTCTCGGGTGGGTAGTCCCTGGAGTCGAAGTACACGACATGTAGACGTTGTGGGTTGATACAAACGAGCATCCAGTGGAAGTCGTAGGTGTACGGTAGAAGAATGAGGCACTTCGTACAGAGAACGAGCATGGCGTCCGTGATGTAATCCTCGACCTCCTTCCCCTGTATTGGACCATTGTGGATCGAGGAATCCGATATTAGGATTTTCTGTCCTAGCCTCTTGAATCATATGTCTACACATAAGAGTAATGTTATTGAAAGAGCGTATCAATGAGTTAGGTAGTTCACTTAGCATAAACTGTGATTCAGAACACTTACAGTGTCTAGCACCTTAACAGGCTGACATCGAGGGCGTCGTGACGGTATAGGTCGGATAAATCCTTGAACTTGACGGTGAAGGTTCCACCTGGATGGAGGAAATGTTGCCGCTCGAACCTGGCGCTGATATTTTGAGGAAGCTCTCTCTCCTCGTTGGACCTCTTCATGTAAAACTCGTGCACAATCTGAGCTGCCCAACCGAGTCGTTCTAACTCCGTTCACGTCACTAGCGGCTGCCTTTCCATGTAGACTCTTATCTCAGGTTTTTCTTGTACCTCTTTGCCCTTGGCTGAATTTTTGGTATTTCTGGTGGCCCTACGCTGAGCTTGTGAAGTTGACCTGGCGGGCTGTTGCCAAGATTTGCTGCACCGCTGAGATTGTGCCGAAGTGGATTTAACCTTTGGCGGAAGACCACGGAATGAGAAATCTTTACCGTCACGTACCGACAATAGCGGCCGTGTAGGAGGTGGAGGGGCAAGTAGGGAAATGTACTTGTTCGGCCATTGGATGAACGCGTTAACGGCTTGTCCCAATGTCGTGACGTCATCCTCCAAGGGTACAGGAAGTGGGTAGGACGACATATTCGCGTCCACCATGTCCACTGTCACCTTCGCATTACCCGCCGCTAGCGGAACTCCGTGCACAGTCGCCGATTGAGCTGGTGGAAATGCTAACCCCATGGCAGCCTCAAGCATGTGATCCGAGCCAAAACTGCTGGCCACGAGGAGCTTGCACCGGACTGCCACCATTATGTCGTACATAGGATATTTGCAGCTGCCGACGTCGCCTGTAATGTCCTCGAAAGGTAAGTCGGCGTCGCGGACATCATCTGCAAAGTTGCCCTGAGGAGCTGCTTCATGTACGCCCTCCTCATTCTCATTTTCCATGGATGCACAGCTACTCCAGCGCCGAGCATGTGGGGATGAGTCTGCAGGGCTGCGTTCAGCCACGGCAGCTTCATCCTCCTGCCTTAACTGCTGTACCCGTTCTTCGACCCTTGCATCGATCCTTTGTTCTAGGCCGGCATATATTTCTTCCATCAGCTCTCTTTCATCCGTTCACGCTTGGCTACCTCGTGCTCTGCTCTGGTTCTCCTCCGACTCCTGTATGAACCCACATTGTCGGGGAATCCCAACTTCTATGGAACCGTCACCCCCACGCCACGCGTTCGACCCAGGTGCTCTTTGTTTCCCAGAGCCGAGGTTAGTATATCTTTTTCCCTGACGGCTTGGAAAGTTCCTTGAGAGGATTCTTCTGATAGTCGCACGATGTTTTTGGCCACTAGCATGGTTTTGTGCTTCCTGAAGGTGACGGTGCCATCAGCGGAGATGTTGGCCCTCGCGCGATACCAGTTCCGGGCCCGCCTCTCTGAGATCTGGGAGAACGGTGTCTCGCGACTCTCCTGAGATGCCTGCTCGTCCTCCCTTCTCCATTCCAACTCTTTGCGTGCGTACCCACTGCTGCCTAGCCTGTGGGGGTGAATGTTGCATGCCTACCGCACCTTGTTTGCTTGACTCCGCTGCACAAATTCCAACGACGTGCACCTCTCCACAAATTCTGCCCATTGATCCTCCAAGTACCCATAAGTGTTCGGGTCCTGCCTGTAGGGCATAAGATCGTTCTTCATGTACGTGTTGTAAAGCTCGCTCCTGAAGGTCTTCCACGCCTTGCCCATCTTGGTTTTTGCCTGTCTTTCCACTTCCTTCTCGGTACCTTCTTGGAAGTCGAATTGTGCTTTGATTGTGTCCCACAGGAACTCTTTCTCGGTATTCGGCACTGACGGCCAGCTGGCGTACGTTATCGGGACCTTTGTCCTCGCAAGTGAAGTGCACGCTCTACGGAATGCCGCTTGAGCCTGCTGAGGCAATATGGGCACACCCTCATCACTGACATTGATATCCTTAACCATATTGTACACCTCTTGCCCGGAGTAATGCCTTGGAAATAAACCTCTCTCCCTCGTCCTGTCAAATTGTTCCTTCATATTGCGGTACGGGTGATTCCTGTTAAGGAACCTACGGTGGCGCATGAACACCATTTTACGGGAGTGGGGCAGCCACCTACTCGTAGTACCATCCAAGCACTGAGGGCAAGCCTTGTCTGGTTCTTTACTCTGGCCAGAAAGGTTATGCAGGTGAAAGGACCAAGGGTGCCGACTAGAGGGGGGTGAATAGGAGACTAATTAAAATTACTTAGTTTTAATCTTGTTAACCAGTTATTGACTTAGCAGATCATCAGATTTAATTGGCTGTGTGACAGGTTCCTAACACAGGTGAAATATAACAAGTAAAATAGCATGTGGCTGTCACACAGGTGGGTCACACAGGTGATCTAATAACCTAGCACAGGTAAGCAAGAAATGTGGCTGTGACACAGGTGACTAAGACAGGTAGAAAAGATGATATATCTATAACACCTGAGACACAGCTAGTACAAGCAGGCACAAAGCAGATTAAGCAGGTATAAAGTAGATCTGAATCAGATGAACAAGAATGTCTCAGATCGTATAAGCATGCAATGAATATAACTGCTAGAGGAAATAAGCTAAGCACTCAGAGAGAGACAAGTGGATTTATCCCGAAGTTCCCTACTCTTTTCAGAGAGGTACGTCTCCGTTGGAGAGACTACTCCGAAGAGATAGTCAGCACTGAATCGTGCTTGTCCTCCGAGTACCTGACGTTCAGGCCTCTTCCTTGCTTGTGGAGGTCCTTTTGCCTTGCAGCAGGATGACCTCGATGCTCCTTCACAAACTTACTGATTCAGCCCACACAAGCTTGGGTGATATCAGCAACTCCTACACCCGTCTAGAAGTAGACACTTCAAGAGTAACAGATGATGCAGCAGCAATCTCTTGGAGGAACCTTTGCTCGTGCTCAAAGCTCACAAACTCACTCGGACTGACCTTTAGGCTTTTAGCTCTTGTTGAGTGGTTGGAGGCTTTGCAACGGTCGTATGTGATTTACTGGTTTGAGCAAGGTTGAGGACGAAGTCCTCCCCTGGTCCCCTATATATAGGGTCCTCAGGTACCTGACCGTTACCCTGTTGCCACTAGGATTAAGTGAGCCACCGGTGTCAGCCACCGGTGACACAGCTACACACTACGCCCAACTGTACCCGGCTCAGGCAGACCGACACCTGTGTCACCGGCGGCACACACAGGTGAACCCTTAGTTGATAGCCACACTACTCAGCCCGGTCCTGGCACATGACATGCCCTCAGCATACGTCAAACTCTAATACCTATAAGGAGAGAACCTCCGACAGACTTCTGACACATCAGACCGCCTATCGCAGTGCAGGTACCTTAGCATTTTCAAGCTCTCCCCTGGTACAGAGATGTACCTGAGTCATAGAGCGGAAGACCACCTGTGACACAGCTATGTCACACAGGTGCCTAAAGCTCTAGGGTTTTCACTGTTAGTACTGCAGAGCACTAACACAAAACAGCTTCATACTTTGTGCAAAGCTATTGACACAGGGCAATTGACCTCAAAGCATCAATCCCCTTGACCAACACTCTGAGCAATGAGCAAGATTCCCTTAGACAACTGCTACTGTTTCATCCCTCTTGATAGTACGGGTGATTCCTATGGACTCAAAGAAACTAGCAAATCTAGGCTTTACCTACCACCAACTGAAGTCACGGCCCTTGACGCATCAAGCCACCATCACCTTGCTTGCAGCTCCCTGCACAGCACCGGCTTCTTCTCAGCTGTGACACAGCTGCCTAGCACAGCCATCTCTTTGTCCTTGAAACCACCTTGTACCCTTTTTGGTGACCATCCTTCACTGGATAATCCTTCTTCATGGAACCTGTAAACTCTGCTTACACTCATTGTAAATATTAGATTCCAGTTTAAATTGCCATTAACCATCAAAACCATATTAGGGCCTAGATGATCTTTCAGCAGGGCAGGCAAATCATTGACCGTGCAGAACAACATGGCGTGTAGGGTAAAGTTCTCCTGTTTGTACACATCCCATACCTGCGCCCCTTCATTCTACAGTGTTTTAAGATCTTCCACCAAAGGTCTTAGGTATACGTCAATATCATTCCCAGGTTGCTTTGGCCCTTGGATAAGCAGCGATATCATGATGTACTTCCGCTTCATACGCAGCCAAGGTGGTAGGTTGTACATGCTAAGAGCAACTGGCCAAGTACTGTGCCGGCTGCTCATGTTGCCGAAATGATTCATTCCGTCCATGCTCAATGCAAACCTTATATTCCTCGGTTTCGCCCCGAAGTCTTGGAAGATCATGTCGATGTTTCTCCACTACGCGGAATCGGCGGGGTGTCTTAGCTTTCCATCTTCCTTACGGTCCTCCGAGTGCCAGCACAACAATTTGGCCTCTTTTGGATTTGCAAAGAGACGCTTCAGACGTGGAATTACAGGCAGATACCACACCACCTTAGCGGGAATTCCTTTCTTCTGCTCCATGAAAGACTCGCCGTCGTCTAACTGACTCTTACGCTTGTAACGAGATGCTTTGCACAGTGGACATGAACGCAAGTGTGATAATTTATTACGGTACAGGATACAGTCGTTCGGACATGCTTGTATCCTTTCTACCTCCATCCCCAATGGACAAACAACCTGCTTTGCTCAGTATGTGTTTTTGGGCAGCTCGTTTCCATCCGGGAGCATCTCCGATAGGGGACCTAAGAGCGCCATGAAAATCTTGTCTGACCACCCATAGCTTGCTTTCAATTTAAGTAGCTCGAGCACGGATGAGAGCTTTGTGTATTTCGGCTTGCAACCCAAGAACAAAGATTTTTCGGAGTCCTGAATCAAGCACATGAACTTGTTGAAGTCACTCTCAGTATTAAAGTTCACATCAGCATCGCGCAGCATCTGATCCAACCTATCATCATCCTCTGTGCCACCACAATCATCGTCTGCACCTACTTCATTCGCGCGGCCACAATCATCGTCTGCACCTACTTCCTCGTCATCTTCTCTCCCTTCGGTGACTTCGGGTTCTTCGACGATGCAAACGTCTTCGTGTAACATGTTCTGTTCCTCACCATGTTTGGTCCAACACGTGTAGTCCGGTTTGAAGCCCCTAATAATCAAGTGCGCTTGGATCTGTAGGGCTGAGTTCTGTCTGAGAAATGATCTCTCATTTCTACAGTCGCAACAAGGACAATATATAAATTGAACACCCTTCTTCAACCTATCCTCCTCGGCAGCTGTCAGAAAATTCATCAGACCATCAAGGTACCCTTGGTTCGTATGAGAAACGCACATCCACCCCCGTTCCATCTTACAACACGGGCTGCAGAACGAGTAAATTACTGTTAAATTGACCTAATAAAACAAAGACACGTAGCTTTTCATAAAAAAGGAGCTGCCAACGTAATGTTCATGTAATAACATATATTATTTTTGGAGCTAGTATGATTTTTGTAAAAATCTTACTTATATTTTTGGGTGTAAGGGCATTTTTGTCATTTTCAAAAATTTACATCACTGTGACATGAACAAAAGTTATACCATAAAATTCTACAAATTAATTGATGAGTTTACAAAAAAAGAATCACCTCATTTCGAGTTTGTATGAATTTTCTATGATTTTTAGAAGTTTAAAGCATCTTTAGCATTTTCTTGCTTTTTCTCAGAAAATCAAAAATATGAAAAACTTTTGTTACTCAGCCTAATTTAGCCAGTGAGCATGACAAGTGGGGTCCTCTGTCATATTAAATTTTCTTTTTTCTTTTTTCTTCTCTCTATGACACATGGGTCCCACTTTCTTTTCTTTTTCTTTTCTTTTTCCCAACTAGCTGAATGTGGCACAGAGCGCGATCGAGCTAGCTAGCTACCAGTCATTCACGATCATCCAGCATGGAATCAAGGGGGGAACGGCACGGGAAAGTTCGGTGGGTCACTGTGGAGCTATAGGAAGAGTCGGCCGACGCTGGGGAGGCCGGAGATGACGGCGGGACGGCGAGCGGCGGTGGCAGCTCGGTGAGGTCGTCGGCGAGCAAGGCTTGCAATGCCCCGAGCTTGATTCCTTCCAGCATGAGGTTCGCCGGCTCTTCCTTGTCCGGCTGCGTGTGCGGGCGGCTCGAGAGGAGGTCAGGAAGAGGGCCGGCAACAATGGGGATAGCGGCGAATCGAGCTCAGTGAGCTTATAGCTATTGGTGCAGATGGCTCCAAGTCGGGAACCGTCTATACAAATATCACAGATGGTTCCCAACCTGGAACCATCTGTACTTTATTTCTCAGACGGTTCCCAATCAGGAACCATCTGTACTGTGCCGTTCTCAGACATGATTGCGAACAAGCGGGACGGCACAGTACAGACGGCTCGCAACAGGAACCGTCCGTACTAATATTACAGATGGTTCCAGTGGAGGAACCGGCTGTACTATGCCGTTCGCCATCGTGCGTATATTTTTTCTCAGACGGTTTGTGTTTGGAGCCGTCGGTGATAGTTTTTGTGATTTTTGGAGATCGAACGATCGGAAAAGAATTTACACGGTACGCTAGTATTTGAACAGAATACGGAAGGCAAATATTAATTGAAGTAGTAGTAATATTAAGGCATTTCCAGAATTCACACTTGGAGAATTTCCTCAGATGGTCTTCATGCTCTGGTTCAGACTTAGAATAGATGAGGATATCATCGATAAAGATGATCACAAACTGATCAAGATACTCCATGAACACCGAATTCATGAGTTGCATAAAAGTGGAAGGAGCGTTGGTTAACCCGAAGGACATAACGGTGTATTCGTATGACCCATAACGAGTTGTAAAAGCAGTTTTAGGAATGTCTTCAGATCTGATCTTAATCTGGTGGTAACCCAACCTGAGATCGATTTTGGAGAAGACACATGCTCCAGACAATTGATCAAACAGGTCATCGATTCGAGGAAGAGGATACTTGTTCTTCACAGTGAGCTCGTTTAATGGACGGTAATCAATTACCATCCGCAAGCTCGAATCTTTCTTCTTCACGAACATAGCAGGACAACACCACGGTGAGGAGCTAGGCCTAATGAAGCCCTTGTCTTCAAGCTCTTTGAGTTGTTTCTTCATCTCTAACAACTCATTCGGGGGTATTCGATATGGACGCTTCGAAACTGGAGCAGTTCCAGGCGGAAGATGAATAACAAACTCAACCGCTTGATCAGGAGGCATACCAGGCAATTCCTCTGGGAAAACATCTGGATACTCACAGACCACAGGAACAGACTCCAGTCCTTGGGTATGAGTGCCACACATGGCGAAGAGATGCCCTGACAGGGATGGCGATACAAACTTCACTTTCTTGCCAGAGTTGGCAACAAGAGAAACCGACCTTTCGGCACAGTCTATTTTTGCCTTATACTGGACTAACCAGTTCATTCCCAGAATAACATCTAGCCCTTCTGATCCTAGAACTACCATATCGGCTAGGAATACTTCTCCACCAATTTCTAACTTAACACCCTCACAAACAAGCTCGGTCCTCAACTCCGAACCAGGTGTTGCAACAATGAGGGGATGATGCAATGCTGATGATGGAACATGATTCTCATGTGCAAATTTGCTGGATATAAAAGAATGAGATGCCCCGGAATCAAAGAGAACTAGAGCAGGAGCTGAGTTGACGGGAAGCGTACCCAGAACCACCTCGGGTGCTTCCTGAGCTTCCTTGGCAGTGACATGATTCACCCTGCCACGGCTAGAAGGTTGAGCCTTGTTAGGAGCTGGACCCCTAACTTGAGAACTTGCACCTGCCTGTCCTGACTGCATCTTCGGGGCAAAGGCATGCCCTGTGCGCGGACGAGAGCAACGGCTTGCAAAATGTCCCATACCTCCGCAGTTGAAACACTGAACCTTACTCAGGTCAGGAAAAGACTGCGGCTGCCCTCCTTGAGGACGAGGTTGGAAACCCTGTTGCTGAGGACGAGGAACGAAACCCTGTGACTTTTGCGGGTACGACCCAACTGGACGGGGTGGTGGTGATTGCCACACCTGCGGCTTCTGAGAGTTACCTGCAGCAGACTTCTGCATCTCCCTCTCGCGCTTGCGAGACTTATCCAAAGCTGATTCCTTGGCTTCCACCTTCACAGCCTTATCCACAAGATGCTGGAAGTTGTTCACATCAACAGTAGCAAGTTTAGCTTGCATATCCTCATTCAACTTGCCCATGAACTTTTCCACTTTATCTTCATCTGTGGATACTTCGCGCTGAGCATAACGCGCCAGGTGATTGAATTCACGAAGGAACTCCAACACGGACTTTTTACCTTGTCTGAGATCATGAAATTCTTCCTTCTTTATCGCCATGACACCGGCAGGAATATGGAATGCTCGGAAACCAGTCCGGAACTCTGCCTAGGTGACGACATGGCCAGGGGCTTGCATGGCGAGGAAATTATCCTACCAATCCGCAGCAGCACCCTCAAGAAAATGAGTAGCAAAACTAACTTTATCGGCTTCTGCACATTGAGCCAGCTGAAGCTTTCTCTCAATAGTACGAATCCAGTTGTCTGCTTCCAAAGGATCATCTGCCCGATCGAAAATGGCTGGTTGAGTTCGCTGGAAATCAGCCAGACCACCACGAGCTTGCCCACCTCCTGGGCTCTGATTGCACACCAGCTGTTCGAGAATCCGATTCTGAGTCGCCAGTAGATCCGCAATGTTAGGTTGCTGAGGAGGAGGAGGTGGCACTTCCTCCTCATCGCGATCACGACGAGCACGACTGGCTCCACGAGTTCCCGACGCCATCCTGTTGCAACCATTCGACAACACGATGAGACGACAACACGAGAGGCTGGAGAATAACTTTCCACGATAGTAAGACAAGGTATTCATGAACATGTTACATTAATTCATACACATTTTCAGGAAGAAAATGAAGTATAGAACGAATGTAAGAACGATTGACAAAATACACAAGTGTATTAACACGTTCAGCATAGTTCATTACATGGGGCTGCGGTTTAAATCACCATAAAGGAGAGATAAACATACACAAGGTACCAAAATTGGCAGCCACCAATACCCGCTTACATGCCTCCAAAAGCTACCTAAAGGATTAGGGTTTGGATCAACTTTACATCAAAAAATTGCGACCCAAACAGAAGCTAAGATTAAACCACACCACTATGGGCTATATGGAAATCCTTCATTACGACGAATCTCCATTGCCTCCAAGTCGGTGGGAAGAGGGACCATGGTGTGGAACAAAGGAATTCCATGGCCAAACTGAGGAGTGACGGTGGGAATGCGACGAACGCCACCCACAGCCATTTGCGGACGCAGAACATCAGGATGAATTCCAATCTCTGTTCCGCCCACTGATGGATATCGGTACACCCACGGACCTCCTTCATAGACCGAGTAGATGCCTTCCCCAGTCCAGAAGTGTGGCGGTGGTGTGAAAAAGTTCCCTTGGTGTCGAGCCAGCTCAAGAGAAATGATGAGACGGTGACGATATCGTCTTGTCTCGAAACCACGAGCACGATACGCCACATCCAAAGATCGGACAAGGCGGCCCAAATGAGCTAGTGCCACGTTAGGCTCCTGAGTAAAATCCTCAGGTGGTATCACGTTCTCCATAGGAGTTCATGACGGAAAGAAGGAGAAAGGACCTTCAGCAAGACCCGGAAGCTCATAGCGAAGATGGCATATAACCGAATATGCTGCATCTTGGACAGCGGATTCCAAATCTGCTCCATAACCATTAAAGAAACGCGGCTGATGAGGAGGGTCATTCTCACGCGGTTGAATGAACACGCGTGCCCGATACTCATACATGCCAAACCCTAGGGTAGCCCTATGCACAAGATATTCTGGGAGATATCGAAATCCGAGTTCCCGAAGCATATACAAAAGCACTTCCGGAAACCCTTCGACATCCAATCCATGGGTAGCATGCATCAACTGAAAAGAAGCCATCTGACAAACAAGGAACAGGTCAAGATCAGCCACAAGCATAAACAAATGCAATAGAGAAGAACTTTAGAACTAAGATCGATGAGGATGAGAAATAAAGAAGCAATCTACTTATTAAATTTTAAACATAGATTTTAACTTCGCAAATAGTTTTCTCGACATTGCCGAGTCCTAACTAATGCCCACCTGCAATTGGCTTCCTACAGTCTGCTCGGCTCTGATACCAAGCTGTCACGGACCCGGGATCCACATATGGTTAGGGGAACGCGAAGTCGCCAAGGACCGAAGGACTCGTCAGCCCGGTGGCACGGTACCTGCGCCGTACGCACCCAGACGGAACGATCCGACACCCGCCACATGCGAGCCGGCCGGAAGCGACCAATCTTCCCGGAACCACATATAGATCCCAGACCCAGTGAAGGGGTAGTACCGCGCGATAAGAGTGCGCTCCATGATAGTCATAGGAGGACTAGAGCCCGGGATATGCATCCCCTCAACCCAACCTAGCCACGAGGTGCGGCTCCGGAAGGTCCAGCTCTGCTCTGCCGTCAGCGCGAAGCGTGACAGTCGTAGGAGACTTAGCGAGTACGGGACGAATCCCCTGGATCGACTCCACCAGAGCTACACAGGACTAGTGGTTCGCTCACCTCTGCCATCACAAAGTGCAATCCTAACCCGCAATAAGACCACTGCACAGTTGCCCACATACTCCATCCCATACACGCATTATACATGGGCAACCGGGATAACAACTCGAATACCATAACAAAGCACTACAATACTATATTAAACTAGTTGTTCACTGGGTGAACTTTACAACACTTCAGTCGGAAATAACCGTAAATTTAGTTGAGACTGAAATATTTACAATGCAGCGGAAAAGAACCAAAAGCCCCACAGTGGTGCATCAACCACTGCACAACAACCAAACCACTCCCACGAGTCGAACGCGGACCAAGGAAACCATTTGGATTAAGCTTCATCACAAAACTCCGCAACAGTTGGCTCACCTGCAAAAGTCTAGGAATATCCTAGGTGAGTACAAAGGTACTCGCAAGACTTATTCGTGCTTGATTCCATGTCCTACACATGCTCACTACTACAGGAATTAAACATGATGCAATTCCATCGAAACGGTACATAATTGAAATAATAACCTAGTTCATAGCATAATCACCAGTGATAAAATCAAAATGAACTTCAGGATTCAAGTGCATAAAAAGTAATCAAGACTATTGGAATAGCACATTGGGGTAGCCCACACCCATTAAATTCAATCCAATCCACCTCTTGGACCGTTGCCGGCAATACGATTACCCTGGACATGATGAGTGCATTTCCCTTGGAGGTTGCAAGGCTCCAAGTGATATCGAGACTTACCTCAATCATTCCCAGCATCGATTCCGCTAACGTCCGCGAGGGCTATCAATCCATTTCACATTACATTCAATCAACTCTCAGATCATTACCGACAATCGATCACCCTGGATATGGCGAGTGCATTTCACTCCCAGTGATATCGAGACTTACCTCAACCCTATCCCAGCCTCGATTATCGGTAATGTCCACGCGTGACAGGGAAGTAACACTCCGGCATGCGGTTGGTGTGTGACCAATCTCAAATGCTAATCACCAAACCCCTGGGTCACTTCAACACTTCAATTAACACCAACCGTATCCATTGCGTACGCCTTCGGCTCTCCCAACTCACTTAACCAATTTTAGTTGAAAGGGCAATAAGGAGGTTCTCAACGCAACGATACACTCTACGCATGCTAGTAAATTCAATTTCAATACTCATATCAAACAATCATTCAATCACACACGCAATTACGAAAGGTAAAAGAATGCAACAAGCTCTGCTTGCCTTCGTCGTAGGATTCGGAGACTTGAGTGAGCTCAACAGGTTGCGGTTCTTCTTCTTCGGATTCTGATGCAAGCAATACAAAACATCGGCAAGGAAACGATAAAAGAAATGAGCTTTCAGCATGTATGCATGATGAAGATGCTAAACATGAGGTGCTACAACACTTGGTGAATGCTAGGGTTTTGCGAATAATTATACCTCATGTTACATTTAAGTAGTTAAGGTAAGCATCCTAATAGCTATATGCATGATTCTTTGACATTAAGTTTGTATTAGGGTTTAAACAAATATTGGTTTGAGTATTAATGCAAAGAGGAAAAACCTTTACATCCTAGCATGTTATTTACTTGGGCTAACTAATTGGAACATTAAGGTTGAAATGAATAATAGAATATTCCATAGGGTTTTAAAAATATGGACCTGTTCAAGGATGAACTATATACCTTTTTTTAGAGAAAACACTCCAAAGGTTGGAAGGAAACCACAGCTACTTGGCCTTCAAACCCCAATTGCTAGCTCCACTCCCTTTTCCCCCTTGATCTACCCTTCTTCTTGCTGAAGCAATGCAGCCCGGAAGCAATTCCGGATGGCCCGGAATGAATTCCGGATGACCCGGAACAGCTGCTGAAGAACTCGGTTTGAGCTGAGAAAAGGGAGGAAGAAGGAATGAGGGGAAGGGAGATGGAATGTAGGAGGAAGGAGGGGAAGGAGAGGGGTTAGCTCACCAGGGCGCCGGCTCACCGGAGTTGGCGCCGGAGCTGAGGAAGATGATGAGGAGAGCAGCTGCCGTGCTGTTCTTGGAGAGAAGGAGGAGGGAAATGGGGAAAATGTTGATGGGGAGGAGAAAAAGAGGTGAAGGGGGCCGTGGGGAGGCTTTTATAGGGCTCCCCGGCGAGCCCTCCACGCAAGCACCACCGCCCACCGCCCCCAAACGGCGGTGGCAACGTGGCAGCTCAACACTGACACTCGGGCGTCACCCGGAAATTCATCCGGAGATGGACTCGGAATCCGGATCACCCGGACGTAGCACCCGGAGGGTCCGGATGGAACCTTCGGCCTTCACAAACCACAGCCCAAAACCCTACTGGACTCACCCGGAAATCAACCCGGAAATCACCCGGATGTTTCCGGGTTCACCCGGATGCTCATCCCGGAGGCTCCGGATTAGACCTCCGGTGGCACCGGGATCCCAAATTGCTCTCTGGACTCCCCCGGAAGTTGGCTCGGAATCCACCCGGAATCCGGACCACCCGGAGGTTGAACCCGGAGGTTCCATCCGGAGACTCCGGACCAAACATCCGGACCAAGTGCAGAAAAGAAAATTTTGCAAAGTTTAGGTTTTTAAGATGAGATATGCACATATTCTATAAAACCTGACTATTTAATATCCAAGTCTATGCAAGGTGGTGTATAGATGATGCCATGTATGCATGAGGCAAAGTAGAATTTTATTTATATACTTGGATGGGTGTTACATATTAATACAAAGTACTATTAATTTTTACAAAGTAGTAGTAATTAGTGCACTAATTCTTGTGCAAAAAAAACTATCTAATATAGTCTGCGCCTCTTGCTGGGCGGAGCCGAATGCGCCGTCATCGCCATGGAGGCCGTGTCGTCACCGTCACCGCCGTCGCTGTCATCATCGTCATCGGTGTCGTCACAGCCGTAGTCGTCGTCGGTGTCGTCCCAGCCGTAGTTGTCGTCGATGGTGTCCTCCCAGCCATCCTCGGTGCAGTACCCGTGGGCGGCGGCAGTGCCTTGTTGGTCGTCATCGCCACCGCCGCCACCGTCGTCGTCGTCGTCCTCGTCCTCAGTGTCATCGTCGTCGTCGTCGGCCTCCTCGGCCTCCTCCTCCGATATCCACCGATCGCCGTTGTCCGATCTCGACGGACTCGGCCAATCGGCAGACCGATTAGTCTCCTCGTCGGAGGAGAGCACATTCGACTTCACCGCCGAGTCCTCGTCCCACGGGTAGTTGGATGGCCAACTAATTGGCGACGGCACTGGACCCGCGTAGGGCGATGGGACAGGTGGCGGCGCCGGTGAGGACGACGGTGGCATGCACGGCATGGCGTAGGAGAGAAGTGGACAAGAGGGAATGGATTGGGCGGAGGTCGGTGGAAGCGGAGTACTTAATACGGAGAGCCTGAGGGAGTGAAGTGACGCGAAGAGGAATATGAAGCCACGTGCGTGAAATGAAGCGACAATTCCCAAGGTTGAAGACGAAGCGGCACACCTAAAATATCTAGCACAGGCGGTTCCCAGTTGGGAACCGCCTGCACTATGATCGCAGTACAGGCGGCTCCCAACTGGCGCCGTCTGTACTAATATCACAGACAGTTCCAGTTGGGAGCTGTCTGCACTTGGATGGATAGTACAGGTGGTTCCCAACTGGTACCGTCTGTTCTAATATCACAGACGGTCCCAGTTGGGAGCCGTCTGTACTGGCAGGGATAGTATAGGCAGTTCTCAACTGGTACCGTCTGTAATAATATCACAGACGGTTCTAGTTGGGAACCGTCTGTGATATCCCTCCGATTACAGACAGTCCCTGTTGGGAACCGTCTGTGATATTTGTACAGACGGTTCCACATACGAACCGTCTGTACTGTTGTGTCCCACCTGTGTGCCATCGCTGGTAGTCATTTTCGCAGACGGTTCACATTTGGAACCATCTGTGATAAGAACTGTACAGACGGCTTGGAGTAGCCGTCTATAAAGATGGTGTCCCATTAAATGGAACCTGTAGTAGTGGAGGCTTCTATCAGGGACATGACATGGGATCCTGTATATTAGTCTGATTTTGTGCTTCATCCTGTATTTCTCTCTCCAAGCACAAGCACGACAAAACAAACCAACAATATCACAAGGAATTTGTTGAGATCTATCCCGGATGTCACAGTTCAAACATTTCATAAATTGATCCTTGGAAAAGTCATCATTTGCAGGTAGATCACAATGCTTTAAACAAGTATAATAAATTTCCATAGTGTCGCTACTTTGTTCTAATTGTTGTAATTCTTTACACAATTCACTAGCATAGTAGGAAGATATAAATTTCTTTCTCATAAGTTACTTCAAATCAGCCCAAGTGGAAGATATATCATTGGAAAATAGCTGATAGTGTAATTCACATCAAACAGTAGCATAATCAGTAAATCCACTAGTAGCAATCCTAACTTGACAACACTCAAGAATGGAATGTTTTTCAAACAGCTGTGCTATGTCTAATTCCCAAGAAAGATAACATTTAGGATCATATTTACCTTCATAAACAGGTACGGTGAACTTGCGGAAAATGCTTCATAACTTTATACCTTGAGGGTTGGTATGTGTAGTGATAGGAGTGGTTGATGTCATGGCACTTGAGGTGCCCCGTCCAAGCGACCGAGGAGAGCGTCAAACTTATTGGACACTTCCTGAATTCTCTTTCAAGCCTGCATGGAGCTCGTGTTTCTCGTCGTAATGGAATGATGCACTTGAGGTGCCCCGTCCAAGCGACCGAGGAGAGCGTCAAACTTATTGGACACCTCCTGAATGCTCTTCTCAAGTCCGCATGGAGCTCGTGTTTCTCGTGGTAATGGAACGATGCACTTGAGGTGCCCCGTCCAAGTGACCGAGGAGAGCGTCAAACTTATTGGTATGAGGATCCGGGCTTAACTTCTAGACCCTCCCTGTGTATCTCTTCATCAGTTCAGGATCAAGCTGATGAACATAGGCGAATTGATACCACTGCACACATCACGAAGCATTTTACAAACATAAACAATTTGTGTTGTAGCAGCGATATGACTAAATAAAGTAACTAGGACTTATGTCTCTTACCATTTAGAAACACAATGGAAAATAAAGCGTATATGTCTCCATCTCAACCACAGGCAGTCGATGGAGGCTACGTGACCTAAACCTCAGCATTGACATAGAAGATTCCTCATAGTCTTCATCATCCTCATAGATATCTGAACACGTCCAATAAACAACATGCTCGATGAGTACTTCACGTACCCAGCGTGTCCCCTCATTAGCAAACATACGACTACGTGCAGGCTTAAGCAAAGGAAGGGTTTTATGGCTCTTTTGCATAAAAGCAGCTTTGGTTGTAATAGTACAATAATTTCGAAAGTATCATTTTGATGAAAACTAGTTTTATTATCAGGGGTGTTTCTCATAAATGTGAGGGTCCACGATCAACACATGCGAGTAAGTCATCCGACCTAAACTCATCCATAGGTTCCAACCACCCTTTCACACTTCCAGAACTGGGGTAGAGGGAATTAGCAAGGGGAGAAAGACAGGTCCTTTTCATCAGGAATGAGTTATGTGACTGTGGATACGGCTAATCGATTAGTTTGACACTCTGTAGATTTTGTACACTTTACCCACATGACACGATCATCCCCTTATGCCAAGCTGCGTAGGCTTGTACACACGCCCATCGGTGTATCGGCAGGGTAACCGTGACGAGATCTTTTAGCCAATCTCCTCTCGATGCGACATGCCCACCAGGTCTGACACGGGGTTGAGAGTACGTCCCCAACCTCCGGCCTCCCATCTGTGCCCAGGTCCTTGTAGCTATGTCCACCCTTCTGCAGTACGGTGATGTCGACACCTGACGGGGGAGGCCCAACCGGGTAGGCCCAATACAGCGAGTCGGCCCAACAAGCTGGGACAAGCCCACTCGGATAAAGGCCCAAGAAAAGCCTGCACTAGTACAACGTCCGGGTGCCGTTAAGACAGCGTTACAAGTCATCAAAGCATACGTTTCAATCGGCATGAAGACTGGCGTTACTCGGGGCGGTTACCAGATGTAAATGTGTTAGTTAATTAGGACAGTAACGGTAGCTTCGCCGAGTGACCGAGTCGGTCTTCGTGCAGGCCTATATAAGGCCGAGCCCCCCATGCAGAAAGGGCTCTGGGTACACTACATTCTCTAGCCTCTAGACGAACTAGTTTCATCTTCAACCTCCTGTACTCCCTGTTTTCACGCAAGATCATCAAATATATTCAGCAGGAGTAGGGTATTATCTCCATCCTTGGAGAGCCTGAACCTGGGTAAAGCTCTTGTGTGCACCGTCTAGATCTTCCATCCACGCTTTTCCCAACAATCCTATTACAAATGGATATTGCCGCGAATTCTCCGCGACAACACCAAAGCTCGACTAACCTACTCAATCAAGCCAGTGCCCATATAGCATGTGGTTGTACTGTATTCACACTTCTCAAGATCATGACTTCGGCCTTATTCGATACGGACGACCAATGGCTTCTTCAACTCATGAAGAACGACCATTTGCTCCTTCAACTCATGATTCAGCTGTCGTCCACACCTTTAGATGGTAAGTTTCACCCAGAGTAGAACAGGGAGAATATAGAGAGAGGGAACAATGGGCATCCGGCCCTAGCTCAGTGAGCTCAACAACAAGTTTCAATTTCAAGGGTCATCGATCCGAAGATATTTCCTCCGAAGAGGCAACTCAAAACATCCTAAGGATATATTTAAGCATGGCTAAACATTTCTCTACTCTATTCAGAAATAATAACATATTAATCTACTGAGGGTATCAAGTAAACAGGCGACAAGTTGAAAGGTAATGGTGTGTAAATTGACACGCTAGCTACTGGAATAAAACAGCATGCATGTTTATAACAATAAAATATAATGACTTTGAAAATATAGGGTCAACAAGATCAAGAAGAGGGGGCATGCCTTTGTTGACGAGTTGGTCTTCTTCTGCAGGAACTTGTCCTTACCCAACGTTATTACTTCCTATCCGTCGCAACGGCAATAAAGTTTAAAGAAAATAAATATAATTCTAAATTAAATATCAAATGGAAATACCAGAAGAATAGGGCTAGCAGGGTTGGATAGGTGTCAAAGGACAAAGATGAAGGGATAGGATTGTCGAAAGACAACTAGAAAGGTGTGAGATTATATATCTCAACCAGAGAGAGTACATGTACTCGAAGATGGTCTTCCGAGTCAGGATCATTATGGAAAAAGATAGGTTTATAGAATATAGAATTTGCATGTAAAATGACTTAAGTTAATCCACAAGCGAGATAGGGATAGATATGCAACTGGGAACAGGATATGGTCGATGACAACAATAGCACAACCATATGATTAAACATGGAAACCCGACATACTAGTAAAACAAATATGACCCATCATACTAGTAGACAAGCGAGGTCCTGGCATGCTAGTTGGCAAGAAATGATAATATGCGACATGTCAGGCTATATGAACTACTGTGCAACATACAACTGGACATCATGTAACAAGCTAGATAGACTAGACATGAAATCGAGATTTGGCAGGGCTAGCATAGGATAACATATAACTATGCAATTGTAATTCCAAAAGGTTATTATAATCCACTAGCAACCATTGATCTTGCAAACTGTGATTAAACTATATTGTCAAATAATAACTCAGTAAAGAGTTATTATTCTGACATATAGACAGTCAATAAATATTAAGTCTAACAATACATATACATATATATGACTATATGCAACTACATGATTATGCAACATAACATCATGATGAACATGTACAACCTAATTGTGTTCAACAAATAATTAAACTAGAAACAGGAGTACAATAATGTGCTAAACCAATTCCCAGCAAATTATTATCTGAAACATGGAATGTGCTATGTGTGTATGCATATACATATATTGCACTACTTCATATGCAAACTATATGAGATGCATTATACAAATATGGACTATGTGCGTAATCTTAACCATATTATAAATAGAGGTTAATAACATGACCAATTATTTTATAGCAATCCTTAAATAAATATGAGTTAAACTATAAGAATATATGCACACACCACCATACAATATACATCATGCAACCATAACTACATATGTAATAAACTTTATATTATTGCGTAACATCATGTCATGCTCCCATTTAATTCTATACATATATCTTATCATGCTACCTACACATGGTGACATGATGATCCTATCGTGTTTATTAAACATTCATCACGTGTGATTAAAGATATTAACATGGCAGTGAGCAATCATGTGCCATATGCAATAATAATCCGGCGTGTGCTAGTAGGCATACATTATAGAAGATCAACTAACATAGAGTAGGTCATATTAATATTAGTTTAGCAAAGATTATGCTTCTAGTACTATAGGTTATTTGCAATATTTAGTTCAGTTATACATAGGCATCAGACACTATATGTACTAGCAAACAGTACGTGCAATGCACGCAGGTACTATAGATGGTACTATTTACAGACTACTGTTCACAGAGTACTGTAGATGGTGCTGTTCACGGATACTGTTTACAGGTACTGTTCACGCAAATCCCTCCAATCTTAGCCGTCAGATTTATGAGATCAATGGCTCAGATTGCTTGCCAGGTCTAGTTCAAATTTGGTACACTATATACTAGTATAGATAGAGACATATAATCATGCAATATGAACCTTGTTAAATATGAACAAATTTATTCTTGATACAAACAAAATTGAACTAAGATGTTGAACCACCTCATGTCTAATGACTATTAAAGTAAAACTATATTGTATATATGCATATTATATTCAATTATATAAACATGCAACATGTAGCTGTATGAATATAGATACACCTATTAATGAACTAAGCATGATTGATCAATATGATGAATAATCTTAAGCACGAACATTATATAACAGGAAATTAAGAACTATATAACAATCATACATATAACAATACGAAAATATATGCTACATAACATACTATTCAATTGGATGATGAAAACTATCAACAAAATTATTAGATATGAACACATGATGATGCGAGCGCTTTTAAACTAGGATTGATGGTGTAAAATAATTCCATGATGCACCACAAGATGATAGGAGATTAACTATATGGATGGGGGCGACGTTCGCAACACGAACGGTTGGAACTGGACATAGATCGGTTCTGAACAGACCAAAGAGTTTTAGGCGCTGCACAATGCTCGCTTAACGAAATCGCGATCCTCCAATTGGGTTAGAAACTAGACACAGGAGGTATAATACTACAAAGGGTTTTAGAGAATTCTTACCGAGTCAATAGAAAAAGATCAGACAAGCTAGACGTTCTGCAGATTGAATCTAGACGTCCGTGGACAGCACGTCGAAGATGGATCAATTCCTAACAAACGGCTACATGGATCCAGGTGAAAATTTATAGAGGTGTTCATAGGAACCTAAGGCTCAATTTGACCAAGGTATTGATGAAATATACAATGGATCAATGGGAAAAGAGGTAATAATGCCGCTGTACTGTTCGCGTAGTTAAATCTACACACGAACAGCAGCATGAAGAAACTTGATTTCCTAGAGATTGGACCGTTGGATTGCCTTCAAATTTTATAGAGATGATCTTGACAACATTATCCATGATCCCACCAAATAGATCTTGAAAAGGAGATCCGAGAAGATGAGGGCGTCATTCCAATCTAGATGCACGTGCAGAATAACTGGGTGCAAACAGCACGTTAGTATTCGGAGATTTTCGGGTGATTGCACTGTTAGATCTTCACCAAATTTTGCAGAAAGGTAGAGGGAATGATTATACACAATCTCACTGAAGGGATTTTCCAAAATAAGTTCGAGGTGACATGAATTAGGAAAATACTGAGGTGATATGTGTTGTTCAAAAACTACACGGGAGGCAAAAAGGGGGTGGTGGCTGTTTGGAGGGTTTGGGGCTAGGATTTTCTGGGAAAAGAGTTTGGGGAAGTGGGGAAGAGGCGGGAGGGGTGTGGGGTATTTATAGGAGGGTTAGAGGAAAGAGTTTTTGCTCAAATCCAATTGGAACAGGGGTAGCGGCGCACGCTGTGCTACGCAGAACTCGCCGGGGTGGCTGCTCAAGGGAGGAAATGAGGCGGCTGGATGCCGGGTGGGGATGAGCCGGTGGCGGCCATAAAGAAAAGGAGAAAAGAGAAGGAAAAAACCAAAATAAAAACAAAGAACAGTAGAGCAAGATTAAATATCAAACGAACTCCAAAAAACTCTAGAGACATATTCCAAATTGAAAAGCCAATCCAACTCAAGTTGTATTAATTCAAATTAACTCCGGTCCAATTTGTGAAATTCTAATTAAGATTTAATTCAATCGAGAATAAACAACAAAATTTTTTAGCTCTAATTTTCGAATAAAAGATTTTTGAAAAACTCTAAAAATCAGAATGTTACAATTGGACACCTCCTGAATGCTCTTCTCAAGTCCGCATGGAGCTCGTGTTTCTCATCGTAATGGAACGATGCTCGTCTCTACGTATGGAACGTCTTCCATGATAGATCTAGCCCAAGAACTGATAACTCCAAAACCTGCCATGGTTAGTAGAAAAAAGATACAAAATCTCAAGCATAATATTCCTATCAACTACTAGGGTGTGGTGGCACGTCTCTCATCACTCAAACCAAATCAAAATTCTTGCAAGTTCTTACCATGCAGTAGGTGGTGATCGGCAACCGGCGGTGTCAAAAACCTCAAAAGATTGGGTAAAACAATTGCTAGGTGAACGTATATCTGCAAGGTGTAGACAAGTGCAGCTTGGTAGGCTCAAGTACGATAGCAAAGGTAAGCAAATTAACAAACTGGCAATGCAAGTTGAAAAGATGCTCAAGAATGCTAGCCTTTGCTGCTGGACTTCGACTAGAACGAGTTAAAGAAACCCTGAGCCTAGATACTGAAACAACAAATAGATGGAAGTGAAGAATTCGGACCTTCGGGTAAAGGTCCAGGCTATCCAGTACAAATCCAGACGCCAAGCCGGACCCTTCAGGTGGAGGTCCAGGAGTTCCAGTAAAGATCCAGAGGTTGATTCGGATGTTGATCCCGACTGTCTGGATATCGGTCGGTTAGATTGGATTTTGAGGCGGTCAGACCAGCGGCTATAGGTAATAGGAGTGCTCTGATATTTTTTTTGCACTTGGTCGGTTTAAAACTGGTCTACGGCCGGTTTAAACCAGCCTCTCTTTTCGCTCTTCTCCTACCTCAGGTGGACAAAAATGCTACGGGCTATCAAATCGGCCATACGGGTGGTCAGACTGGCTATCCTGATTCAGACTTGATTTCCTCTCCAAGTCGAACTTCGATTTGATCTTGCCCAAACAGCGGATGGAGCTCCTCAAAGCCCCCAAGCCAAAAACCAAGATGGATTCAGAGACATTTCTCCTTGGTTATGACGTCGATGGTGAGTTGGCAGTGTGAAAGATGGAGACGTGGCAGCGGACGATGGAGATGGAGATGTGGGAGCAGATGATACGAAGGTGGTAGCACTGCGAAGCCGCAGCATGCGTGAAGTGGTGCGAGCCATCAGACCGGCTGTGAGGGTGGTCAAACCGATAGATGAAGTCATCACCCGATCTGGCAAACACGACGAAGCACACTAGTTGTATTGCAATTTTTTTATTTTTCTTGGATGAACAGTAGCAAAAGACAACAAAAGATGTTCGATCTAGTAGGGAAATTCTAACATGAACCAATATAGACCTAGCGACTCGACATAATTAGTGCAACAACAACGCAGAATGCGAGATTAAAATTTGCAGGCTCAGATTGGTTTGGACAAGGGTAATCTTTTTGGATTTTTTTGGCTGTATGTGGATGATAGGAAGAAACAAATAAACTAACTACGGGTAATGTTCTCAATGAGCAATCTGGTTTTCTTTGATACCACTTGATAAGCGTATGGGTGTTTGATCTTTTGAAAAGAACACGAGATCGATTTGGGTGTAGGTGACTTTGACGATCCGACTACAACCGTGCGACCATGGTGTGCCTTAGCAATCACTAAACCAACTCTGGAGATTTATTGATCTTGTTGAGAAGCACAATCAACTTATCCACGAAGGATGTATTCTTGTAAGCAATCGAAGAACAAGCAAGAATGAAGGCAATCTAAAATTGCAAGTAAATGTGAAGCACTCAATGATAAAGGTGAGATTCCTGATAGTGGTCTGGAGAACTGGTCGTCGGACACAATCGATGAGTGCAAAATAGTAGCTGTTTACAGCGTAATTTGGCTTAAGGATTTATTTGGTTGGCCAAATTAGAATAATGGATTTACTCGCTATGATTTAGCGTTAACTCTTGAAATGCAGATCCGGGTACTCGCGTCCCGAGCAGTCCGTAGCTTCCCCGAGTACTCGTCACGAATACGAAGGTGCTCGCAGAAGTTCCTGAAGACCCGAGCAGTCGGAGTTGTTCCCGAGCGCTAATGTCCCGAGTACTACGTCATCAAATCACGGGCAGTACCTCCGGGCATTCAACAGTGGCGACCCCGAACACTCGCGACCCCGCGAGCACCATCGACCCCGAGCACTAATGTGCCCAAGTACCGAGCACTCGTACTCGCGTCCCAGAGTACTGGCGTTCCCGAGTACTAGCGGACCCGAGTGCTAGCGGTCCCGAGCACTGGTAATTCCGAGTGCCAGCACGTCCGAGTACCGAGCACCCGGGCCCTGTGTCCCCGAGTACTGGCGTTCCCGAGTACTGATGTTCCCCGAGTACTCAAGTCCCCGAGAAGGCACAAGTCGGACGGAGCCGAATCCCAGCAGAATCAGGTCACGATGCAATCAAGTCGATCCGCGGGCATGAGTTGATATGACGAGTCCTCTGTCACCAAGACTTATCCGGCACGGAGACTTAGGGAAAGAGTCTTAGAAAGGAAGGAATTGACTGCGAACTCGGAAGGGACTCTCGGTTCGTATGGAAAGATGTCTCATATCCGAGAAGGAGTCCTGAGCGATGGAAAGTCATATGTATAATAGATCAGGATCCTTTAAATAAGGAAAGATTGTATATCTGTAATCAATTAGGATTAGGAGTTTTGATCTCCTACGGGAAGACCAGCCGCCCTATAAATATGAAGGGGTGATGGCCGATTGAATACATCCAACAATCGACACAAATCAATCTATTACCTTTACCTTTACTTTTCTGTTCTAGTTTAGATCTTTATCGTTTTGCGCTGAAAAACGATCGGTTCTTCTGCACGTAAGCCAGAAGATCTTTGTTGCTTTGCTCGGAAAGCAATCGCTCGTCGTACGCGTAAGTACGATAGTTATCCTTTGTTGTTTTGCTGAAAAACAACCGTTCATCGTACACGTAAGTGCGATTGGCGACTCCACATTACCTAGGTGTTTCACGGATCCAATTTCGTGCGAACACAATTGGCGACTCCGCTGGGGAGAAGAGAAGATTACACAATGAATCCCGACTCCAAAGACGGAAGCATCGTCAACCCCGACAACATCATCGCCGTCACGCTCGATGATCTATCTGAAGATGAGCGGCGAGAGATTGAACGTCAACTCGAAGAAGAGCAGGCGGAGCGACTCCGGCAAAAGTTGGCCGGCTACCAGAAGACGAGGAACGGCGTCATCAAAAAGGTAGTCGTGCCGAGTCCTTCTGCTGCGCTCAATACCGAGGTAAGTAAACCGACTTGTTCTGAGGAAATTGCTCATCTGATTGACGTGTCGGTAGCCAGCAAATATGGCTCTGAGATGGACAAATCGGCACAAGTATTCGCTCGAGTGATGACTAGCCGATTTGACGAGTTCAAGGAGCAACTCGCTAAAGACCTACAGAGTAGTCTGCAGGGCAGGTTAGATCCACAGTCTTGCAAGTGAATGATGAACATCGGATAAGCAGCCGATGTATCCTGATAATAACAGAGTCGATCATCGGGTAGGAGTCGCTCCCGTGATCACAACCTCTGTCGTTCCGACTTCGGTTTCCCATGGTTCTATCCACGACAACCGAAGCCTCAGCCTTAGCGCGAACATCCCACAACCATATTACCAAACAGTCGCGTACAGCACACCACCTGTTCCACCTCTCGGTACCGGAGTCCCTCACGGGCCGGTTCCAGAATCGTATTTCAACCCGCAACAAGTCCAACCCGCGTTGCCGGAGCCGACTTCGCGTACTCCGTTAGCCGATATGAGCTTTAAGGATCAACTCGCCGGAGTGCTCAGAGAACTCGGCGTAATACCTAAGGATGGATCGCGTGCTTATCAAAAGCCGTACCCTGAGTGCTTCGACACAACACCATACCCCCGAGGGTTTAGGATTCCAGATTTTGTCAAGTTCACAGGGGAAGATAGTAGGTCAACTTTAGAACATGTAGGGCACTTCCTGGCACAGAGTAGTGAAGTCGGCACGTCAGATATCTACAGAGTGAAACTATTCCCATTGTCATTATCAGGGTACAGCCTTCACGTGGTTCACCTCACTCGCTCCCAAATCTATTACGTCTTGGGCACAATTAGAACGGCAGTTCCACGAGTATTTTTATAGCGGTGAAACCGAACTTAGACTCTCAGATCTGACGATGGTTAAGCAGAAGTACAATGAACCGGTTTGTGATTACATTAGAAGATTCAGGGAGGTTAAGAACCGGTGCTTTAGCTTGAACATAACCGAAAAAGATCTAGCCGACCTCGCTTTTTTCGGGTTTGCTCGCCCATATCAGAGATAGACTAGAGGCCAAGAGTTCTTAAGTATTAGTCAAGTCGTGCAAAGGGCTGTAGCACAGGAAAACCGTGCTAAGGAAGTCAAGCAATATAGCCGGTTTGGGGATAATAAGGGCAAAACCAAAGAGAAGCCGGCGGTCAATGTTATAGCATACGAGAACGACTCGGATAGTGAGGACGATGCTGACATATGCGTTGCCGAGTGGGTTCAAGCGCCCAAGTCGAAACCGTTTTGTTTGTCCAGCCCTGAAACCTACACCTACCCGGAAAGAGGAGATTAGGTACACTTTTGACATCAGCAAGTGCGACAAGATTTTTGATATGCTCTTGCAGGGAAATCTGATTAGAGTAAGCGAAGGGCACGTATTCCCATCGGCGGACGACTTGGGCAAAGAGAGCATATTGTAAGTGGCATAACTCTTTTTCTCATGCTACTAATGACTGCAATGTGTTTCGTCGACAGGTGCAATCGGCCATTAATGACGGACGATTGACGTTTGCCCGGAGCACCCAGATGAAACTCGACAGTGATCCTTTTCCAATCAACGTGATCGACTTGGAGAAGAAGAAAGTGTTAATTCGGTCAGATCAGGCCGAGTCAACAAAAGGGAAGAACGTCGTCATTGATGCGATAGCAGCGCCAAGGATGATCAAGCCGAGTTCCTCTCTCAGAACGGTCAACTCGAACTCTCACCGACTCCAAGGATGATCAAGCCGAAGAATCCAGAAGTCGGAGTCTGGAAGGTCAATCGGGGAAAGGGTCAAGCTGGGAAATCGAAGTCGACGGTGAAACAGTTGCTGGACAAGTACACGACCAGCAATGTGTTCACTCGGCTTGGAGGGGCCAAGCGTCCTAGGTCTCCTCCTCGACAAGGCTTTGGAGGTTCTGGGTACTGGCAGGAAGGCCCATATATGCAACCACCATACTTATGACAAGTCCGGCATACTGGGGAGGCGCACACACTTTCTACCCACAATGTCCTCCGTGGGTTTCAACCCTTGGGCACCATACCCGGCTGGACCAATCGGCATGTTCCAGCCGAGTTGGATCCCGTCCAGGCCGGGTTCAGGGAACAGCCCCACGGGAAAAGAACTCGGTTCGAGGCGGAACTCGAGCATGGAACCGACTCGCCATTCGGCGCAAGGTACCCGACGTACCGAGTCGGCCGGCAGCCCCAGGGAAGGCTCGGGAAGCAATTCGCCGACTAAGCAGGTCTGGGTACCAGTCAAGCGCGCCGAGTCCGAACCCGGCAACCACGCAACAACCCAACCCGAGTCAGACAAAACAGGTGCTATCCGAGTCCCAGAAGGAAGTCTACCACAACGGTCCGCCGTGTTGATAAGTTCGCAAGTTAACTCGGTGCAACCAGCGGGAACCCGGCACGTACGGTTTGGCACAATAGACGACTCGGACAGGCCAGAGTCCAGCATGCAGTGGGACCCGGCGCTCGGAAAGCAACCATTGAACCTGCGCCGAGTCAGCCGGCTAAGAAGATCAAGGCGGTCGAACGCAGGAACAAAACCAAAACCGCAGTTGTCGCGTAGAGACGCCTCTAGCGGTGGTCCGGAGGGACCCCCTTTGGAATTCGGCCCAGGGGAGTATTGAGTCTCTTACGAGCCTTGTGGTGGATTAGAGCTTTGCGAGTAAACCCGGTGGCTAAGGAGTAATGACGCAAGGATTTACCCAGGTTCAGGCCGCCCCGGAAGGCGTAACACCCTACGTCCTGCTTGTTTTGTGTATATATTGGCGTATATGGGCAAGTATGATGAGTTACAAAGGTGCGCACTGTTCTTCTTCTGCTCTAGAGTGACGGAGTAAACTTAGAGAGATCTAACCTAAGGAAAATCGAGCTAGGAAAAGAGCCAACCCTTTGCATGGACCAGGCTCTCCCCTTATATACTCGGGGGAATACCACATAGGTCGGCAAAGGAAAACATGAGCTGTACTTGTGCTGTAGACTACGTGGGCGTTACTGGAAGCGCCCACACCTTCATTTAATGCCCACTGATACTTTCGGCCGGGCCGTCGCCTCGCGGTGTGTCGGAGCAGGGGCTCTGACACCTTTGCCTTCGGCGGGCCCCGCAGACGGAGACTTACGGGGTTTCTTCTGACTGGGTTGGTAAGACGTCCTCTCACGGGCCCCATAGGTCAGCCTCTCATGCCGCGCAATTGGTTGCGCGGCGGCGTCCCCCATGGGGTGAAAAGGTTGACAGCGACAGGGCGTGCGGGGCGGCGCGCTTGGTCGGTCAAAGAATCTGTCAGCCCGGGCCCACCCCTCAGAGAGAGAGAGAGGGATAGCTAACAGAGCTTATCGCCTGCACCGGTGGGACCCGGCCTGACCGTCATCATGCCCTCACAGGGCTTTGGGTTCCCCGTCGGAATGACAGGCATTAAATGCCTCCGCCAGGGCGGAGGCTTGCTGGAGAAGCTTGGCGCTGGACGACGTGCATGGACGAGGGCCCCACCAGAGGACACGTCATCCCCCGAGCACTCGGCCCCGAGCGACCTCCTTCGCTAGGAGGGGCGCCAGCTGTCTTCTACACGCCCCCGAGCAAACCCCGAGCGCTCGGGGAGCACCCGCTGGGGGGCCGTTCGGGGCGCCTTGAAGGGGGAGCCCGAGGGAGAGTGCTCGGGGGGCGGACCCCGAGCTGCTCCCCTGGGCCCCACATCTGCCAAGATGCCGAGCGCTCGGGAGGGGGACCCCGAGCGCGCCCTTCGCCTTCTGGGACGCCGAGCGCTCGGGGACGGACCCCGAGTGCTCGCTCAGCGCATGGGCCGTGGACTCCCGGAGGCCCACGACTCCTTCTGGTTTGCGGATGCAGCCTCTGGAGGAGACCCCTGATTCCTTGGGATTGGCCGCGGGCTCCGTACGACGATCCGGGTGGGGCCCAAGGCCCCAGCGACCGGAGCGCCACGCGTCACCCTCTGCGGCATCTGGTTGGCCTCCGCCGGCGGTTAGGGGTACCCTGGGCCCCATTCCGCCGACAGTAGCCCCCGGCCTTATCTCCCAGCAACGGCCCGAAGGGCTGCGACTGGGGATAAGGCCTTTCCTTCTTGGGCCAAGCAAAAGATGCCGGCCCATTCTGATGCGCCCTGCGGAGGGGCGCTTTTAACGCGCCGCGCGCGGAGCGGGAGCGACGCCCAATCCGCACGCGCCACCTGGCCGCGGCGCTTCGGGTTGCGCCCGCGCGGGAAAAGCGCGCTGCTCCGGACGGTTGCGTGCCCCGGATTTCGCGCGACTGCAAATCCACTGCCAACGGCAGTAAACTGACAGCCCATCATTGTTTTTGGAAACCGTCTCGCGGTTGATCTTCTGCGGTCGAAAAGAAAACCACTTCTCACTTTTGAACTTCTCACCTCCTTGCGCAAGCGCTCTGTCTCCCAAAGTACTTGCGCTTTCTTCGTCTTCTTCCTCCCGCCGCCGCCATTTTTGCCTCCCGAAAGCCTTCTCCGCCACCAAATCGCCACCATAATGACTCGCCGCAAGACCCGGCAGAGCGGCTCCCCGACCCCGAGCTCGCCTAGCGTGCTCCAGAAGTCCCGCCTCCTCAACGAGGAGGCGATGGACAAGGTCCGGGGCATCGTGGTGCCGGAGGGCCGTTCGAAACGCCGGGCTCGGGGACGTCAACTTGCCGGAAGGGCTCAAAGCCGACACCCCCGGGGGCGTCGCCTTGGGCTTCCAACAGGTCGCGGAGCGGCTTGCTGGACTTGGGGACGCCATGACCCGCCGGCTTGAAGAAGAAGGCCAGGAGCTGGCGCTCGCGGTGGCGGAGCACACCTTGGCGTGCTACCGCAGCCGCGACCCGAGCTTCTCCTTGGAGCCCGCCGCGCAGGGGAACGACGAGGTCGCCGACGACGAAACTCGGAAGGAGATTCGAAAGGTGGCCGACCAGATCGCCCAGCGCTTCGTCCGCGAGGTGGATGCCGGCGACGACGACGGCGACCGCTCGGAGTAGCTCCTTCTTCGTTTTATATTTTGTCGTCCTTAGTCCGGGGGATAGAAACCCCTTTGTAAGAACTTGTGCTTTATTGGCAATTTTTTGTAGTGCAAAGAACTGCTGGCCGGAAGGCCTTTTGCTCCTTGCTTTCCTTTCATTGCATTTGTACTGGACTTGGCTCCAGCAGCGTTTTGCTTTTGTCTTTGCGGGTTCTTCGCCCGGACTTGGCTCCGGGAAAGATTCCTCGCAATTTCTGATGCGGACTAGGCTCCGAGCATCTTACTTTTTGCAAAGTTATGCTCAGACTTGGCTCCGAACACTTCGCTTTAGTTGTGATTTCGGGCGTGGACTTGGCCTCCGACGCCTTACTTTCACAACTTTTTTCGTTCGAACATAGTTCCGAACGGTTTCCATCTTCGTCTTTGGTGGCGCATCTGGCTCTTGCTCGCGGACAGCCGAGGACGGCGCTCGGGACGGACCCGAGGCCCCCAGCCCCCGAGAGCTAGACGTGCCGCGTCTTGGACTTGTGTGGCGTGTCTGGCTCTTGCTTGCGGACAGCCGAGGACGGCGCTCGGGGCGAACCCGAGGCCCCCAGCCCCCGAGAGTTAGACGCGCCGCTACTTGGAAGGACTCCTGCCCGAGCTCGGGATCAGCCCCCGAGCGCTCCTCTTTTAGCGTGAGGCCCCCAGCCCCCGAGCGCTTGGAGGGCTGAGACTAAGGCTCGGGAGGACAGGCCCTCGGGGCCGCAGGGGTCCAGAGGACGAGCTCCGGACTTCGGATTTTTCCTGCAAATTCATCCAAGACTTTGTGCAAAGACGATTATTGAAACCGTTAATTGTTAGCAAACGCTCTACCGACGACTGATAGAGTTGCATAACTTTGTTTCTTTTGATGGCTTTCATTTTTACGCGGCAATATTTCCTCATACCTCCCAAGCATCTCAAGGGGAACCGCCGGGCGCGTGCGCAAGCGTGTACGGTACTTGGGCGGCTCATTTGCCAGGCTGGCGCCCAGGGTTAAGGAACCAGGCAGGGTACCAGGGCTTTTGAGCGGACAACCCGAAGTACTTTCCGCGACTTACGCCGATACCTTCAGGTAAATCCATCATGACCTCAGAAACACTTGGAAATATTGCCGAGCAAAAACTATTTGCGAATATAGTGCTTGGAAGCTTTTAAAAATGGAGATAAGCGATCGGAAGCTTAGCTTAAGGATTAAGCTCCATGATTTATCGGAATCTTGGAACTCGGCCTCGATGATGTGGGCGGTACCCGGAGGTTTCGCCTTTATGAACCTGTTCACTTCATGAGCGATTATATAGCTTGACTAGCAAAAGAGGTGTTTTTCCACAGGCTCTCTCAAGACTTGCCCGTTTGTGGGCCCCACAAGCTTTCGAGTCTACCTACCGGTCTCGAGCACGAGGAGTGATGCTAGCCGAGTGACCCGACGTTGGGTAGCGCTCGGGGTTGCTGACCGGCAGAGCGCGAGTGGTCAGGGGCTTATTGGCCCTGACTCGGACGTGCTCGGGGTACAGCTAACTGCCCAAACGTCTTACAACCCGCGGACGGTCATTGGGCTAGCTCAAACGCTCGCACTAGGATCGGTGGGACCTACTTGCTGAGTGGGGGTTCGGGACCTTGACACCCGCCGGAAAAAGAACTCTTTTGATAGCTAGCAACGGAATGTTGATGTTGAAAAGAGAATTCAATACTGCACAGGGTACTCTTATAGAGGGAATTCATCTTTATATTGATCATACTGCTATTCACATAGCTTGGGATACAAGGGAGCCCCCGAGTGTAGGTGCGAGCGCGAGGGATGCTCGGGCGACCTTTGGCCGGACTGGCGCTCGGGGTTGAGGAACCCGACCGAGCGACCAGGGCTTAGGTGGCAAACCCGAAACTTCCCGAGACTCACTTTCGGCACTCGGGGAGCTGACCCTAAAAGAAAAACTTACCCGGGCCATTCACGGGTAGAACTTTCGCAGGAGCTCGATGTTCCACGCGTTGGGGAGCGGCATCCCGTCTTCTGGCGCTTGACGGCGCACCTTCTGCCGGAAGGGCCGAGCGTCGGGACGCACGGCGAGGCGGTGCTCAATCACTTCCCTAGGGACCCCGGGCATATCGGACGGTTGCCATGCAAACACGTCAGCGTTTGCCCGGAGGAAAGTGACGAGCGCGCCTTCCTATTTGGCGGCCAGACGGCCGCCGATCTTGACGGTCTTGGACGCGTCTTCTCCCAGGGCCACTTCCTTCACAGGGACAGAATCATCGGGGACAACTCTGACCTTGCTCGGGGGCGGACCCGGGGACTTGGGTAGCTCGGGGACGTCACCGGCGGCAGCGACTTTGGAGAAAAGCTGCTCGGCGCAGGCGACGGAGCCCCGGACATCAGCCGGCACCGTGATGGCGCCGCTGGAGCCCGGCATCTTGACTGTCAAGTAAGCATAATGGCATGCCATCATGAACTTGGCGAGCGCTGGGCGCCCCAAGATGCCGTTGTAGGGTAGCTCGAACTCGGAGACATCGAAGATGATGCGCTCGGTTCGGAAATTGTCCTTGGTGCCAAAGGTGACCATCAAGGGCACTTGGCCCAGGGGCGTGGTGTAGCCAGGGGAGACGCCGAAGAAAGGAAGCGTCGGCTGCAGCTCCGCCCGGGGAACCTGCATTTTATTGAACACCTCGGGGGACAGGAGATTGAGCCCCGCGCCCCCGTCGATGAGCATGCGGGTTACCTTGATATTGCAGATGGTGGGGGAGACCACGAGCGGGAAGCGGCCCACGCCCGAGATGCTCTCAGGGTGGTCCGAACGGTCGAAGGTGAGCGGGATCTCCGACCACTTGAGGGGTCGCAAGGCGCTGGCGCTCGGGGTTGCCGAGCACACCTCGCGCGCCAACAGCTTGAACTGGCGGCGCGAGGTGGGCGTGAAGGCGCCCCCGTTGATGCACGCGACGGCCTCGGGCTCCTGGAAGCCGAGATCGTCACCTCCTCCGCTGGGCTCTTCGCCGGCGTCGCGCTGGCGCTCCTCCCTCTGCTTCTTGTTCCTCTCGGCGAGGAACTTCACCGACCTGCACTCGGAGAGGTCGTGCAGGTTGGACTCGTGGATTGGGCACCACACGCCGGGGCCCCTCGGGGGAGCCCGGGGTGGCTTCCTGCCGCCGTCGGCCCCGCCACGTGGCGGCTTGCGAGGCTTGGCCTCCGCCGCCGCGACGGGCTCGGACTTACGCTTCTTGCTCTTCTTGTCCCCCTTGCCAGAGGGACGCGAAGAGCCGGCGCCGACGACCGCCGATTGGTCGGAGCGCGGGTTGTGACGGGCACGTGCCTCGGCCGCCTTGGCGCATTTGTCCGCGATAGCGAACAACTCCGCCGTGGATTGGACCTCGCGGGTGCCCAGCTTCTCAAGCATCTTTTCATCGCGAACCCCCTGAGTGAAGGCGATGATGACCGCTTGAGCAGATATCCTGGGGATGGTGTTGCGCACTTGACTGAAACGCTGGATGAATTGGCGCAACGTCTCCCCCTTGCGCTGTTTGACAGCGTGGAGATCACTCTCCATGCCAGGACGCTCGAAAGTGCCCTGGAAGTTTGCCACGAACTGGTGGCAGAGGTCGTCCCAGGAGCGGATGGAGCCGTGAGGGAGGTTCATGAGCCAAGAACGGGCAGAGCCCTTCAAGGCCATAGGGAACCAGTTAGCCATGACCCTCTCGTCTCCATTGGCGGCCTGGACGGCCGTGGTGTAGATCTGCAGAAACTCCTCTGGGTGGAAGGAGCCGTCGTACTTCTGCGGCAACTCCGGCCGAAACTTAGTCGGCCAGGTGACGCGACGCAGATCTGCGGTGAAGGCCTGGCAGCCCGCTCCGTAGAGTGGGGTGGTAGCCCTCGCGCCCAGTTGGGCGACGGCGCGCGCCGCGGAGCGTGCACGGTCGGCGACGGGAGCGGAGGAAGACTGGCCTTCCTCGGCCCTGACCTCGCGCTGGCGCTCGATAACGACGCGAGCATCTTCATTTTCCCTCTGCCTGTTAAGGCGATGGCGAAGATCCTGAGCGCCCCCCCGAGAAGGGGAGGCGACCGACTGGGGTGATTTGCCGCGACGACCCCGCGTATCGTCACGCGGAGGGCACGGCGGTGCGGCCGCCGAAGGAGTGACGTGGGAGTTCCCGCGCCCCGAGGGGGTGTAGGAACTCCGGGCCGCAGCCTGATGGCGGGCGGTGTCGACCAGGGCGGCCACGTCCTGGAGCCAAGGGCCCATTGGGGACGCGCCACCTACTGGGACAGGAGGATGCCGGAGAAGGACTTGGACCGCCTGGAGCGTGCTTGCTTCCCCGGCATGATCGAAATTCAGCTGGCGGCGAACTGGTGGGACGGCACCGCCGGCAGGCCGATGGGCGCCTCCTGCGCCCTCGTCCGCCAGAGACTCATGCCGAAGCCCGGGGTCGACCGCAGAGGGGCCGCCAGCCTTGTTCGGGTTCTTAAGCGGATCGTCGCGCTTCGAGGAGGAAGACTCCCCGTTGCCCGTCATGGATGACGCAGGTTCGAAGAAACCCTAAAACTCCCCCTACCTGGCGCGCCAGCTGTCGGCGTAGAGACGCCTCTAGCGGTGGTCCGGAGGGACCCCCTTTGGAATTCGGCCCAGGGGAGTAGTGAGTCTCTTACGAGCCTTGGGGTGTATTAGAGCTTTGCGAGTAAACCCGGTGGCTAAGGAAGTAATGACGCAAGGATTTACCCAGGTTCAGGCCGCCCCGGAAGGCGTAATACCCTACGTCCTGCTTGTTTTTGTATATATTGGCGTATATGGAGAGTATGATGAGTTACAAAGGTGCGCACTGTTCTTCTTCTTGCTCTAGCCCCGAGGAAGAACGGTGCTTCTTTGGTACGGAGTAACCTTAGAGAGATCTAACCTAAGGAAAATCGAGCTAGGAAAAGAGCCAACCCTTTGCATGGACCAGGCTCTCCCCTTATATACTCGGGGGAATACCACATAGGTCGGCAAAGGAAAACATGAGCTGTACTTGTGCTGTAGACGACGTGGGCGTTACTGGAAGCGCCCACACCTTCATTTAATGCCCACTTGAGACTTTCGGCCGGGCCGTCGCCTCGCGGTGTGTCGGAGCAGGGGCTCTGACACCTTTGCCTTCGGCGGGCCCCGCAGACGGAGACTTACGGGGTTTCTTCTGACTGGGTTGGTAAGACGTCCTCTCACGGGCCCCATAGGTCAGCCTCTCATGCCGCGCAATTGGTTGCGCGGCGGCGTCCCCCATGGGGTGAAAAGGTTGACAGCGACAGGGCGTGCGGGGCGGCGCGCTTGGTCGGTCAAAGAATCTGTCAGCCCGGGCCCACCCCTCAGAGAGAGAGAGAGGGATAGCTAACAGAGCTTATCGCCTGCACCGGCGGGACCCGGCCTGACCGTCATCATGCCCTCACAGGGCTTTGGGTTCCCCGTCGGAATGACAGGCATTAAATGCCTCCGCCAGGGCGGAGGCTTGCTGGAGAAGCTTGGCGCTGGACGACGTGCATGGACGAGGGCCCCACCAGAGGACACGTCATCCCCCGGGCACTCGGCCCCGAGCGACCTCCTTCGCTAGGAGGGGCGCCAGCTGTCTTCTACACGCCCCCGAGCAACCCCGAGCGCTCGGGGAGCACCCGCTGGGGGGCCGTTCGGGGCGCCTTGAAGGGGGAGCCCGAGGGAGAGTGCTCGGGGGGCGGACCCCGAGCGCTCCCCTGGGCCCCACATCTGCCAAGATGCCGAGCGCTCGGGAGGGGACCCCGAGCGCGCCCTTCGCCTTCTGGGACGCCGAGCGCTCGGGGACGGACCCCGAGTGCTCGCTCAGCGCATGGGCCGTGGACTCCCGGAGGCCCACGACTCCTTCTGGTTTGCGGATGCAGCCTCTGGAGGAGACCCCTGATTCCTTGGGATTGGCCGCGGGCTCCGTACGACGATCCGGGTGGGGCCCAAGGCCCCAGCGACCGGAGCGCCACGCGTCACCCTCTGCGGCATCTGGTTGGCCTCCGCCGGCGGTTAGGGGTACCCTGGGCCCCATTCCGCCGACA